>WBMW01001081.1:22839-49647 GCA_013396635.1 Penelope pileata | reverse complement strand
TCTGCTGGACCTTCTCCAGGAGGCCACCGTCTTTTTTGTACTGGGGAACCCAGAACCGGATACAGTACCCCAGGTGAGGCCTGACCAGGGCAGAGTGAAGGGGGAGGAAGAAAGTCATTAATAATTTAATACTCATATTCTCATACCGCATTATTTGTCTAACTCTTTTAAATTTTATTTTTCTGTCCTGTTATCCATATCATGGATGATAATATAGAACAGAAGTTATATTCTAGTATGAGTCTTAAAATAGGTTGGTATTTGTAACTTGGTGAGTACGCTTTAAAGTGAATTATGAATCGAACTCTGCACCAGAAACTAAGAAATCTATTAATGTATATCTAAGAAAAACAACCTGAAACCCTTGGGAACATTCAGAATGCTGCCAACTACAAAGCTAAATATTGGACTGGCTTTTCAAGTTGTTAATCTCTGATCCCTCTCTTGACAAAAAAAAAAAAAAAATGATGTAGTGACAGCAGGTCAGGAAAGTCCTCTAGGGAATTTTTGTATCAGAGGCACTAGTACAGTAATGAATCATTATGACAGCATTTTAAAATAATAACAGGCTGAAACTTTGGGTCACTCAGTGAAGCATTTGTTACACATTTGAAAATATCTTAACCATAACATATAGAGGTAAAAATATATGCACAGACTGCTTTACGGAGAAAAATACTTCTGCTGGCAGAGATCTTGATTTCTTTATTTTGTCACTGTGAGGTAAATCCAAGTGAAAAATATTTCTATGGAAACTAAAATGTAAATGCTTTCTCAGAGACCCCTGGTCATTCTCCTAATTTTATCTGAAGCAAAAGGAATTTCTTGAGGGCTTCTCTGAAAGTAAAGCCTCCTATTTTATTATGTTGACTCATGACATCAGAGGTGGATATTGGTCGTATAGCAGTAGAGGTTGAACCTTCCTACCAGTATTCTCTTACATTTTGTTGCTTCGCAACAGATGTCAGCAGAGGGGCAGTCTGACACGATGGTGTTTGACATAGAAGTGGGTATGAAGCAAAGGTGTGGCATGGAATTCCTCCATGTGGAAAAAAATGCATCCATTGACATTCATCAATACTTGCTGAACATTTATTGACTTATTGATTTATTGACCAAACAATGGATTTGAGCTCAGTGAGGTGGTGGGTGGTGCATTTCAGTAGTGGCGACAGTGACAGCAGGTCACCTCTGCTGGTGCAGATTTTTACGAGTGTAGCATGCAGGTTCTTGTTCATCGCAGGTGAAAATGTGATCAAAGTGTATCTCAGAGAAATGTATAATAGAAAGGAATAAAATACTAGCTTGCCTGTTAATAGCTTAAGAAAACCAAACAACCCACCTTCCTCAGAAATTGTTCTATTGCTGCCAAGAAGAATACGTTTCTACACCATTATTTATGAAAAACTCATTTAAATAACTTCGTAATACTCCAGTCTGGACCAGTTAAAGTATGTTCAATTCTATGTAACTACTACACAGGCAACATGTATGTCAGTGTAGATGTAGGATTAGTAACAAAGATTAAAAACAGCCTTTGCAAATTTGCTTTCTGGTTGTTGAAAAAATATGCAGTATTCCTTAATGCAGAGGGTCTTTACTTTCCTCAGTGAGGAAAGAGAAGAGTACAAGGATTATCTGAACTGTAGGCATTGTTGAAAAGACACTCTAGCATCACAATTGTAGCATTTTCTGAGGGGAAGAATCCCATACAGCATGAAAAAGCTTTTTATTAACTACATGAAAAGTACAAGGTTGTATCTAGTGAAAGATATTTTTTTGAATCCCAAAAATATCATAGACAACATTTTCAGAAGTATCCTATTATTCCTGTTATGTCCATTTTGGGTATTTAGTTCCCCCTTGAGACTGAGCACTTAGATATTTTTACCAAAAAAATCCAAATTATGTGTAGACTTGAAGTTTTCAATTGGAAGCAATAAACATTTACAAATTCACGTTTCATAATTAAAACAATATGGAAGCATAATCATCAGTCTGGAGTTATATGGAGTTATATAATCTATATGGTTGCTCTGAAAGTCATGTCTCCTATTTATTTCCATGGAAAGTACAACAAATACAGAGAGCACAGTAACATTATTTGACAGAGGAAATTTTCAGCTAAAAACCTCTAATTTTCAACATAGTCACCGCCATTAGCTAATTCACTCAGATGAGCTGATGGAGACACTTCATTTTGTGACATGGCAGTTGTGCATGGCTGTCCAGAACATGGCCTGTCTTTCATGTCACTGCCACCACTGCTGAAACTCACCACCCACTATGTCAGTGTGCTGACATACATAAACGTTCAGCAAGCATAGATGAATGTCAACGGGTGCCATTTTTTCCACTGAGGAATTCAATGCCACCCCTTTGCTTCATATTCACTTCTATGTCAGACGCTCTTTTGTCAGGCTGTCCCTCTGCTGCCATCTGTCACACAGCAACAAAATGACACAGAATATTGGTGGGAAGGCTCATCCACTACTACCATACCAGCAACATCAGCCTCTGAGATCGTGGGCCAACATAATAAAGTAGGAGGCATTACTTTCAAAGCAGGCCTTGTATATTATTCTGCTGAAAGTCTGAGACAGGAGATAATGTTTTTTTTAATTAACTAAATAATTATACTTAGTTAAAAATACAATATTTAGCTGAATCCTTGAGTGGTTTGGTGTAGATTTGGATAACTATAAATGAAAGTTTCATTGTTAAAGTTATTATTTGTAATCATCTATGTAAAATCACTTCTGGAAAAATTGTCCGTAATACAGTTCTCTGCCTTTATCTCATGATTGAAGATTATCAGTAAAATCACAAAATCATGGATAGTTTAGATAATATATGCTTGCTGTTTGTGGCATCCTTGCATCTGAAATGCCCTTTTTTGTTTATTTGGGAGTATTTTAAAACCATATTTAACACTTCAAATTGGAATCCTCTAAAGAAATTGAGAATATGGTAGAATATGAAGATTTATGGTAGTGTAACTCACTAAAAATTGTCTTATTCAGACATCATTTTTATCAAAGTAGCTGAAATTCCAGGTTAAGGAATGAAGAACTATCAGACTGCCCAGGATTTATAGCACTTGTTCTATAATATTCTAAATTTTCTCTGATCAATAGGCATATCTGAATGGGCTAAAAAAAAAAAAAAAAAAAACTTGCTTCACTTCTCAGGGAGACTGAATAGTGGCATCATTGGCACAAATAACAAGAGAGGGAAAATAAACAAGCTAGAACTTTCTATCTTGTTTTCTTTTCTTTTTTTTTCTTTTCTTTTTTTTTTTTTTTTTAATATGAGACTTCCTCAAATTACAACAAATAAGTACAAGAGTGTTTTTTATTTTGTTTGTTTTGCTCTGGTTGTCATTATCCATATAATCTCAGCCCAACAGCCATGTTGCTGTGTCATATGGTATGGTAGAAAGAGGCTAATGAGGAAACAAAAGTTCTTCAGAAATCCATGCCAACTGATGTCCAGACACTGTAATTGATACTACTACATGCCCTGCTATGCATTGATCCCTTCTAATTGTTTTCCAGCACTGTCTTAGAAAAGTGGATATAATTGCCTCAGTATTTGCAGCATTACCAAATATAGACCTGGAAAGGACCCTGAGGTATCATATAAACAAATTCCCTGACCTAGGACAGAATCAGCTGTAGCTAAGATATTCATAGTACATTGGATTTACCTGTTCATTTTTTTTTTTAAATATCACTGTTATTGATTTAAAAATCACCATGGACTATGTATTACGAAGCTTAATTACCCTTACCAATAGATAGATTCTTACCATTATTTATTTATTTATTTTTAATGTCTAGCTTAAATATCCCTCCTTGCAAATTAAACCCATTACTTTTGGACCAATGAAATAAAGAACAGCTAATTATCTTCCTCTTTCCAATTGCTTTCTATTTACTGGCAGGCTGTTACATTGTCTCATAGTCTTCACATTTTCCTGAACACAGAAGTGATATAAAAAGACAGAACTGTAGGACACATTCAGAAATAAAGTTTTGGGCAAATAGTGAAGATGATATTTTGAGGTGAGAGGAAAGTTTTCTGTGCAGTCATTTTGTCTGATTAAATATTTTCAAGGTAAAAAGAAGTGTTAGGAGATCAAAAATCAGTAGAATATATATCGGTCAAAGGAGATTACATTATTTTTTACAAAAAAAAAATATTGTGGTGAGTTTATCCTCCTTAGAATGTTTCTTTGTGATTAAACTAATTTGGAATGATGAAAGGATACATGGGTTTATTTTATTATAACTGCATTATTAGTAGTATTTCATACGGAGGAGTCTAAGTTTATGGATGTTAATGCATGAGACTAGAATAAAAAAGGGACTTTTTTCTAGTTTTCAGATGAGAATTATTCTTAAAACACATATAGAAATTGAGTTGCATTTTCCAGTACAGTAAAACCAAAATATTCTAGAATAGTTAACTGAACAGAATCTGTAAAAGGAATAGGGTTCCACTTTGGCTGAAGCTAGCAGTATACCATATTTGACAAACTAAAATAGACAAACATCAACATTCTGTTTCTGCAAACAATTTGCCTGAGTAAAGATAATTTCTGATTTATAAGGAACATCATTAAATGTTTTCAGTCTTTTTTTTTTTTTTTTTTTTGAAAGCTTCAGTTATTAACTGGCTGTTCAGAAAGAAATTGTTCCCAAATGTTGTTTTATCTAAGCATTGAAATCATATGCATATGCAATATATTCTTTACATCCTTTTTCTACATATCCCTGAACAGACATAGGAAACAAAATATTCAAGCAACATTCTTCAAATCTTACTAAAATCACACCAGAAAAGTTGAGACAGTAACTCAGTTCTGAACAATAAAGGAAAATGCAACATTTCAAGTAAATAAATAAATATAATCAACTAAGCAAGCCTAAATTAAAATGGGATAGTCATTAAAAAAACCTTTTTTCCTCAATTGCAATAAAAAATACATAAAATTAGCTCTGTCAGCATGGAAAAAGACATACTTTAATAACTTGACAGACAGTGTCTTCACTAATTTCATTGTACTTTCTACTCTAAAATTACAAAAAAAGTAAAAGAAAAATAAAAGATTGAGATACCAAGCCATTCACATAAATCAGACAACTTCTTTTTTCCCCCGAAATCATGCTTTTATTTTGTAGATATAAAGTCATTATATTTGCTGTATTTTAATTATCCTTTTCCTTCTCTAAATTTAATAAAAATCAAAATGACTTCCATCTTCTCATGGATGCCTTCAAGATTTTTCATACTGAACTTTCCATGCATGTCTTACTCAAGGAAAAAAGAAAAAGGTACTAAAATTAGTTGAAGTAGGGACTCATTCATAAAGTAATTCTTATTTTTGTTGTTTGCTCCAGGCTACATTTAGTAGGTGTCATTTCTAAAAATAAAATCACAAAAATAAGAAAAGCACTTTTTACTTACTGGAGAGTAGTAAATATAGGTCAAACACAGTAAAAGATCAGCATGGTGTGAATGTTCTTGGGTATATTGTCATAGTAAGAAGTATGGCTGAACTTCACTGCAGATGGTAGTATTTAATTGGTCTTTTCCAACTTTTTAACATTTTTGTCTGTCAATTAAACAGAAATTCATTTCCTGACATGTGACTTCTGTGATTAGCTACAAATATAGAAATGAGAAATTCCGAGGTAAAAAGCATGGACCTTCTCTGCAGATAAACTTCCACTAAGGACACACAAATTCCTCTTTTCTCAAATCACATCTGAGTTTGACCCCAAGACTTTTCATCCATGAAAAGAACTGCTGCTGCTGCTGCTCTGCTTTCTTTTGATCCACTGGCATTTACAACTTCCCATTCTAACAAAGAAAAACTGTGTGTGAGGTAGGTGTTAAGATACGAAACCACAATTCAAAGGAATTCTGTGTATGAATCCCATGGCATTGTGACAGCAGTTAAAAGCCTCTGTTCTAGTGAAGGGGAAAGGATAGGATGAAAGGCATAGGATAGTGTAATATTATTGTTCCCGTCTTTAAACCAAGATCTAACCAAAACATGTTTGCTTCTCCCAAGAGGCTCAATTGTCCTTTAGCTGGGGGGATTGATGGTTATAAAAATCCACAAGGACAGGAAGGAGTACGACAGTACACTCTCTAAGGAAATAAATACAGTGATATTTGTACTTCTTATAGCAATATCCAGTAAGAAGTGAAAAAATAATGCACACAAAGCATTTATTTATTGTGCTGTTTCCAGAGTTAGTGTATAAATCAGTGAACATAGCACATCCATAAGGGAGAGAAATCATTAAGATGTGATTGTAATCAGACCAGGGAGTGTGGAAATGCTATGTTGTGCTTCACATTTGCTTGCCTCAGTGGAACACCTGTCACATTTACTTCCGTTTGAAAAGTGCAACTGCTGACCCTATATCCTCAAACTGAAATTTCACCTTCATTTATTTTATTTCATTCATAACCTGCACAAGGCTTTCAGATAAGCTGAAGATATGCTAAGAATGGACTCACTTTCTCCACGTATCTTGGTCTGAAGTGCTGCCCTTAGGAAAAATGTGTATTGTCACCTAATTTGAAATATAATTATGCAAAACTTTTGTTCATTGCAGCAAAGATCATCTTTTAGTACAGAAAGCAGCTGATTTAGTGTAGTCTTCCAGCACAAAATGAACATTTAATAATAACTGGTAGAACCCAGACAGACACGGGCATAGGGAATATAATGAAAAACATACCACATTTATACAGCTATTTTTATTCCTTTTAAGCTAAATCAACTTTTGATTCACCTGTAGTTTCTCAGAACCAGGGTAAATGGTCACAAGTTGCGCCAGGGTAAATTTAGACTGGATATGAGGAAAAACTTTTTCTCTGAAAGAGTGGTCAGGCACTGGAATGGCCTGCCTAGGGAGGTGGTGGAGTCACCGTCCCTGGTGCTGTTCAAGAAGCGTCTAGACGAAGTGCTAAGGGATATGATTTAGTAGCTTAGTGGGTAGGGATGGTGATAGGAGGACGGTTGGACTAGATAATCTTGTAGGTCCTTTCCAACCTAGTGTTTCTATGATTCTATGAAATGCATGTGGGCTATAAAATTTGGAAAGGTTTAGAGTTAGGTATTCACTGCTTTTCTTGTTTAAGTCTAATTCACGGGTGTCGAACCTTTTGGCTTACCTGGGCTGCATTGAGTGAAGAGGAATTGTCTTAGGTTGCATATAAAGTATGTAATATAGTTAATTGTGAGTCTGCTGACTCTGAGACAGACACATTTCATGCCAAAGCAAGGAACTGCCCCAGTGGGCTAAAGGATAGCCGCTGTCAGGAAGCAGCCGCCAGGTGCCATTAACACCATTATCCTCCTTGTGGCAGCGGTGTTCTGATGAGGCAGGGGCAGGGCCAGGAGCAGCTGAGTAACACCCTGAGCATAGAAAGGTGGCCCCCAGGGAGTGCAGTGACTGAGGAGCACAGCAAACAGGATGTAGCTTGTCAGAAGGGCATGGCATGGACAGTTTTCATGGGCAGTTCAAACAGGGAGGGCTCCTCAGCTCTGCTGAAAGTGGTGCTTTATCATGGCAGTTAGCTCGCGGGTTTGTAGCTGGGGGAATCACTGGTATGGTGATGAGCACTAGCCTGAGATCTAAAACCAGTGCCCCTTCAGTGAAGCCCCAGGAAATGTCAGATGCATCTGTCTGCACAGAACTGGTAAGAAAGGAGACCTTGGTTCAAGTGGGTGATGGTATCTAGTGCCCCAGATCTTCTCCTACTGATAAGTACCTGCACTAGATGTGCTCACAGGGGTGATCTTTTAAGACAAGTAGAGGAGCTGCAAGAAGAAGTTGAAAGGCTGCATGGTATTAGATATACTGAGAGGGAGATAGACAGGTTGTGTAACAATCATGTTCCAGCTAGGGACAGTACTGAGAAGGAGGAACCTTGGTTCCTGATAACACACAAAAGCACAACTCCACTTTGTGCCCTATCATCCAGCTGTACTGCAGAAACAGGTACAAAGTTCTTGTGGCTAGACGCACCTAACTCCTATGACCAAGATCTACAGGAAGAATCCGTGCTGGTGGCCTGTAAAAAAACTGTATTAAGAACTTTTCCTGGGAATAGCAAGTCTATAACCATACTTCAATTTAGAATGTTAAATGATTGAGGTCTGAATAGGAATGAAGGGAAAAAAAAAGGAAAAATTATAATGTACGCATAAAAATAGTATGGTTACCAAAATAGAGGAAAAAACCCTCATGGGAGCAAATGTATTCAGAACACTTAAATTTAGACAGAAACCTATATAATTATTTTAAAATATCCAGATATCTAAATACCTGGATTATTGTAAGAAACTACAAGTTTCTGAAGAAAACATGAGAGTATAAGTCCTTTAAGTATATACAGAAAATAGAGAAGTGTAGATGTTAGTATTGCACATGTAGGTAAATGCCTGGAGTATATCATTAAATAAAGAGACAGCAGAAATAGGAAACAAACAGTTTTACTAAGAGGAGAAGATAGTTTGAGAGAGCATTGATCCAAATCCATAACTATCACATAAAATATTCATAGAAAACATAATCTGTCCTCAATGAAAAATAATAACTTTTAATGTTTAATTAATTAAGCTCTTGTGGCATTGTAATTTATGAGAGTTGCAACAGATAATTTCCCAAGGGTCTGAAATGATCCTAATCTAAAGCAAACATGCAAGTTTCAAGTAACTTTTCTTTTAACAGCTACTTGTTATAAAGTACCATCCTAGAGCCTTACGTCAGGCAATATTCCTTCAGTGATATGCAGTTCTTCAGAAAGTAAGCCTCTCCTGACCTGAACGCTCTCAGAAAGGTTCTCTGTAACAAGCTAACCTGATTTTAAGGGAGTTTCTAGAAGTGGAATGTGGTTAAAGGAGGTCACCTTCATAACATCAAAATTACCAAAATTTAAAATCAATGCCAGCAGCAAGAAAATCTTCAAAAATTCTCTTCACTTATTAAATCATTGAACAAAAAAATTTATTCCTTTTATAGCAACCCACACACTCTCTCAGGAAAAAGGAATATTTGCATGGTAATGAGGTAGAAATAGTTTCCCCAAGGCATAAGAATCTTTTCTCATGGACAATATTCTTTATATGTTGTGAATTTACAGAAAAGTACTTGGTCAGATAAGGATTGTTCCGCATTTATACCCCTGACAATTTTTAAAAATATAATTATATATGGAAATGAATATAGAATTGTTTCCTTCTATGAACCATCTACAGAACATTTTCATATATTCTTTTTGTGTTTGTGCGTGAGAAAGTCTCTTAGAACAAAACAGAAACAAAATAATCAGCTTAATAATAAAAGTACTTATCATTTGTCACCTTCAGAAGCTCCAGATGGATGAACAGAATAGATTAGTTTAGGAGAGGATGGACTAAAGGTGGAGAGGTGAGAATACTACACACGGCTATACAGCAAGTCAGGGGAGAACCCAGCTGAGACAAGCTAGTTTATTTTGCCTCATTCTGATTTACAGCACTCTATATAAAAGAAGAATTAGGATTTCCGTCTACATCATTCTTTCTTATTCACTGGAGAATATGTCCCTCAATCTTAGCTACTATGAGGCAGAGTTCAGAGTCAATCTTCTGTCCTTCCTGTAAAATTTTTGCTGGAATACCAGGCACTCACCTGAACTCTTCTTGCTTGACTGCATCAACAGGATTTGGGGGGGAAAAAAAAGTTATTCGCCTCTCCCAACAGTTATCTGAGAAACATTTGGCCCTCTTTAACTTCATATGCAATAGAAATGAATATTTTTTTTGAAGTCGACTAAGATTTGCAGCTGTTGAGTGACTTATAAGAAATTCGAATCTACTATGCAGTCACAGAGGGAATAATAATATTATTGATACAGTTACATTAATAATAATAACAATATCATCTCCCCTGTGATGAACACTATCAAGACATAAAGGTGAAATTCTCTCTGAAGTTGACTGGAATTTCATAAAATTTATTTTTCTATTTCCACTCAAGCAATGTTCCCTTCTCTAAAAAGAGTAATTTTCAAGTTGTCATTTTACTTTTTCTTTTTTAAAAAAAATCTTGTGTTATTAAGGAAACAAGGTTGTAACCTGAAAACTTACCTACTTCACAGAAAGACCATAAATTTTATCAGTCTTGGTTTAAGATTATTGTAGTTAAAAATGTGGCTTGATGAAAGCTGGGAAGAAAATACTGTTTAGTTATGTTCTTATTCTCTTTCTTTAAACATCCGCTAAAGGTATATTGTATTGGATGAACCTTTGACCAATACAGATTTTCATGTTTCCATACTTTTTATAGCAACTTTTTCTTTTTTTTTTTAGAAGTGCACTTTCTTCCAAGCTAATTGGCAGCTAAATATTTAACACAAAAATGGATACACAAAAGCCTAATTACTAACATAAATGAATGAACATTATAATTGTGAAATTCAAAGAGCAATCAAATTTACTATACAGCATACAGAGTATTTGAAATATTCAGGTATCTGGAAATCCTATCCTGATACATTGGAGGGAATCATTTGTTTCCATGGAGGTATTAGAGCTATAAAAATGAAAAATCCTACTTAGGACTGATATTTGCATTTTAGGAACAAATGATTAATTTTGATCTTAGCTATCTACTTCCTCCCTTGTGTCAGACTATTCACTTCTGCTAATACCCAAATTAATTTACACCAAAACCATAAATATATAAACTTTCTTCAAATATATCAGAAGTGTTCTGCCAGAAAGTCTATAGGGCCTTAAGATATTCAGGGTAAAATAAAGAATAATCAAAAAAGATAAAACTATAATCATTAAATGTATTTTTTACCTCTCTATTAACTGTGGAAGAAACTGAGGAAGTTCCCAAGCTGGAAACTTTTACCAGGAACTCAAATCAGGTTTGCTTCTGAAATTCAAATGCTGAAAAGAGGAGTTATGAAACAAATTTATAGGAAAAAAAAATAGCCAGGAATAGATAACGTATGCTTATGAATTCTAAAGGATGAAATAATTTATCTAATTTGTAGTCAGTGATATTTTACTCAGATTGGCGTTTCAGATCTGGAAGGTGGCTAATACAGTGCTTCTATAAACCAAGCAGAAGCATCAAGACCAACTCTTGGCTCCTCACAGGACCATCCAAAATTAAAACCTTATTTCTTGAGAGTGTTGTCCAAATGCTTCTTGAATTCTGACAAGCTTGGGGCCATGACCACTGCCCTAGGGAGCCTGTTCCAGTGCCCAACCACCCTCTGAGTGAAGAACCTTTTCCTAATACCGAATCTGAGCCTTCCTTGACACAGCTCCATGCCATCCCCTCGGGTCCTGTCACTGTCACCAGAGATGAGAGATGAATATCTGCCCCTTTGCTCCCCTCGTGAGGAAGCTGTAGGCCACTGTGAGGCCTCCCTCAGTTGCCTCTTCTCTGGGCTGAACAAACCATGGGAACTCAGCTATTCCTCATACAGCTTGTTCTCTAGACCCTTCACCATCTTCATAGCTCTTCTTTGGACACTCCCTAATAGTTTTGTATCCTTCTTATATTGCGGTGCCCAAACCTGCACACAGTGCTTGAGGTGAGCTGCACCAGCACAGAGCAGAGCAGGACAATCCTTTCCCTCACCTGGCTGGTAGTGCTGGGCCTGGTGCACTCCAGTGTATGGTTAGCCCTTTTGGCTGCCAAGGTACACTTTTGACTCACATTCAACTTGCTGTTGACCAGAAAACCCACATCCCATTTTGTATGACTGCTCTCCAGCTTCTTTTTCCTCAGTCTGTGCATATGTAACCAGGACTGCTCTGTCACAGGTACAGAATCTGGCACTTGGTCTCGTTAAACTTCTTGTGGTTAGTGATTGCCTGGCCCTCTAATCTGTTAAGATCTTTCTGCAAGGCTTCTCTACTTTCAACAGTCAACATCTCCTCCCAATTTAGAGCCATCTGCAAACTTATTTAGTATGCATTTAAGCCCTGCATCCACACCATCTACAACATAGAGCCCCATGGAGTATCATTACTGACTGTATGCTAGCCTGATGTAATCCCATTAACTCTTTGAGCCTGACTCATTAGTCAATTTTTCACTCATCATATTATGTATTTATCTAGCTATATACTGGACATTTTGCCCAGAAGGATACTGTGAGAAAGAGCATTGAAAGCTTTACTGAAATCCAATAAAATTACATCAACTGGCTTCCCTTGGTTAACTAGGTGGGTAGCCTTATCATAAAAGGAAATTAAATTAATTAAACAGGACTTTCCCCTCCTGAACCCATGTTGACTAATGACTGCATTGTATTTCAAGTGCTTTTGAATAATTCCCAGAATAATCTTCACCATGATTTTACAATGCACTGAAGCAATACTGACAGGCCTGTAATTACCAGTTTTCTTTCTCGCCCTTTTTGAAAACTGGAACAACATTTGCCGGATTCCAGTCAACTGGGACCTCTCCTGACTCCCAGGACTGTTGAAAAATAGTTGAGAGAAGTCCTGTGATGATATCAGACAGCTCTTTCAGTACCCTGGAATGAATCCTATTGGTCCCATAGACTTATATGCATCCAAATGGATGTATATAATAAGTAAATTATCATCTTCACTTTACAAGTGTAGCAACACTGAAATATGTGGGAATGACTGAGAGAGAGATTATGGTTGTTTCCTCTCAAAAAATAGAGAGAAGTAATGTTGAATTAAAGTGATATTTTTGTTGTCCCTTTTTTTCATGCTTTAAGAATACCTTCAAGACTTTGGAAGAAATATTCTTTTCATTGACAACTAATAAAAGATCCCTGGATAGTGTTTTACTATTCAAAAAGTTGTATCTGCATGAAAATAAAAGGGTTTTGTTTGTTTGGTTGGTTGGTTGTTTTACTTGTTTTTAAATGAAAGCTTAAATATGTGGAACTGAACTGGAGAGTCCTTATAAATCCATCAAATGCAACACCACAAACTGCATTATTATTTAGTTTTTAAATTGGAAGCTTATTGTTTGACTTAGAATTGTAACAAAATCAAAAATGTTGACACTAAAACACTCATGTTGATGAGAAGAAAATGGGACAATGTGAGGAAAGGATACCTATACAGACTTAGGAAAAAAAAAAAAAAAAGAAGAACAAATTATATGTTTTCCCAGGCATGTTAAAATAAAGATCTCTGTGACAGGGTCTCTGTGGCATGATACTAGTTTGGTTCCTAATCAATAGCGGGTGTCAGTATCTGATTGATTTACTAATCTCATTCTTCTGAAATCAGATTTAATCTTCTGAGATTTAATTTAATTGCATTTGTGGTATGATTAATTACGTCAGGGCACTTGGAGCCTTGGACAGGCTTTTGTAACAATTTACATCTAGTTAAAACTTGAAAATATTCAACATATTTTAGGAAGTCATAACAAAAGAAAGTAATTATTGAAATCTAGGGGAGAAGTGATATCTCTGCTCTAGGATATGTCATATTAAAAACTGACTTTATATATTTATTTGTCTATTTATTTATTTTGGTGCAGAAATAGTAGTAAAGTTTTGCTAATTTTACTGTAGAAAGACTATTGCTTCCTAAGTCCTTAAGCTAAATTTAGTATGATGTTTTCATGAATCCTGTGGCTGCTTAGTCCAGCTTCCGTGTATTCATCACTTCTCCAGTTACTTTATATTGCACTTTAGTAGGATGTATCTGTTGAAGCAAACATGATTTTACAAATAAATATCCAAATTTAAAAAATTAAAAATAATTATTATTAATAATAAATAATGAATCTACCTACACTTCTAGTATGAAAATCTCAGATGTAGGACTGTGATATAGAATCATAGAATCATAGAATCATAGAATGGTTTGGGATGGAAGGGACCTTAGAGATCATCTTGTTTCAACCCCAACCCCCCTGCCATGGGCAAGGACACCTCCCAAAGCCCCATCCAGCCGGGCTTCAAATACTTCCAGGGAGGGGGCATCCACGACTTCTCTGGGCAACTTGGTCCAGTGTCTGACCACCCTCACAGCGAAGAATTTCCTCCTTATATCTAGTCTAAATCTACCCTCTTCCAGTTTATAACCATTAACTCTTATCCTGTCATTACTTGTCCTTGTAAAAAGCCCTTCCCCAGCTTTCCTGTAGGCCCCCTTCAGGTACTGGAAGGCTGCTATCAGGTCCCCCTGCAGCCTTCTCTTCTCCAGGCTGAGTCCTAACTCTCTCAGCCTGTCCTCGTAGGCAAAGCGTTCCAGCCCCCTGATCATCCTCGTGGCCCTCCTCTGGACCTGCTCCAACAGCTCCACATCCTTCTTGTGTTGGGGGCCCCAGAACTGGACACAATACTCCAGGTGAGGTCTCATGAGAGCAGAGTAGAGGGGCAGAATCACCTCCCTCGACCTGCTGGCCACGCTTCTCTTGATGCAGCCCAGGATGCCGTTGGCCTTCTGGGCTGCAAGCGCACACTGCCGGCTCATGTTGAGTTTCTCATCAACACACAGCCCCAAATCCTTCTCCTCAGGACTACTCTCAAGCCATTCTCCATCCAGCCTGTATGCGTGCTTGGGATTGCCCCGACCCAGGTGCAGGACCTTACACTTGGCTTTGTTGAACTTCATGAGGTTGGCATGGGCCCACCTCTCAAGCCTGTCCAGGTCCCTCTGGATGGCATCCCTTCCCTCTGGCGTGTTGACTGCACCACACAGCTTGGCATCATCTGCAAACTTGCTGAGGGTGCATTCGATCCCACTGTCCATGTCACCGACAAAGATGTTAAACAGTGCTGGCGAAAGGCATCAAAGAATGATGCCCTTTGAGGATATTATAGGGCTGGGAATCACAGATTGACAACATATAATAATCTGTTGACTGAATTAGGCAACACTTAAAGTAACAGAAACAACAATTTTGAAGAAACAACAATCCATAGAAAACTGCATAATATCTGAAAATTAAATGTAAGAGTTTAAAATTGCTGCCTTTCTCATTCTGCTCTCATACCACAGCTGTGATGTCTTCAAGGGTACCAAATGCATTTGTTAGTCTGGTTCTCACCTTCCTTCTTGATCTGTGAGCTTTCTGACAGGCAGATGAGATTGCTTGTGTTATCTCTTCTCACCCAAATCAAATGAACCAACAAGATTTTTCACTTATTTTACAATTTTCAGCCCAATGAAACCTCATTTTGAATGAACATCAAGTCTGCACCAATCCATGGAAAATATATTTTAAATATATTTTTAAAAATTATTCCTTTACATATGTGATACAAAGATCCACAAAAATGCATACATACATGGATATAAATTCTGATGAGGATATTTTATATTTTATATTCTCATTCTGAGTAAAAACTCCGTATTGCTTGTTTTGAGAAACCTACAGTTTGGTCTTTTGGCTACAAGGAATAAAATATATCCTTTAAAATAAAAAATTATCCTATCCTATCTGAAGATTTCCTCATTCACTCAATTACTCTTCCTGTCAACTTTTCATAATTTTTTACTCATGTTCTTTAATCTTTTATTTTTCATTAAAAAAAAAAAATGCTGTGATACAGTGTAAGGCTTCAACATTTGCCTAATCTTTCTTTCTTTGAGAAGATTAGCCATTTTTGCCATGCTCCTCCTAATCTCTCTCTGATATGGATTATAGATTACAGCCGTCACTGCAATTTCCGTGGAAATAAATAGGAGGCATTACTTTTGGAACACACTCTGTATAATAACTTTTGTTGTATTCTAAGATTTTCATTTATTGATTTATTTATTTCATACTATATTTTCCCCTCAGGTCTGCCTGTTTTTCTTATTAATCCTTTAGCATAGCGTTATCATGCTTGGCCTTTAGAATCATAGAATCGTAAACACAAGATTGGAAGGGACCTACAAGATCATCTAGTCCAACCACCCTCCTATCATCATCCCTACCCACTAAGCTACTAAATCATGTCTCGCAGCACCTCATCCAGATACTTCTTGAACGCCACCAGGGACGGTGACTCCACAACCTCCCTGAGCAGGCCATTTCAGTGCCTGACCACTCTTTCAGAGAAAAAGTTTTTCCTTACATCTAACCTGAACCTCCTCTGGTGCAACTTGTGGCCGTTTCCTCTTGTCCTGTCAGTAGTTATCTGGGAGAAGAGGCCGACCCCCTCCTCACCATAACCTCCCTTCAGGAAGTCGTAGAGTGCAGTGAGGTCTCCCCTGAGCCTCCTCTTCTCCAGACTAAACAATCCCAGCTCCCTCAGCCCCTCCTCATAAGACTTGTGCTCCTGACCCCTCACCAGTTTTGTTGCCCTTCTCTGGACACGTTCCAGGGCCTCAATGTCTTTCTTGTAGTGAGGAGCCCCAAACTGAACATAGTACTCGAGGTGCAGCCTCACCAGAGCTGAGTACAGGGGGATGATCACCTCCTTGTTCCTGCTGGCTACACTATTTGTAGTACAGGCCAGGATGCCATTGGCCTTCCTGGCCACCTGTGCACAATGTGGGCTCATGTTCAGCTGAGCGTCAACCAACACCCCCAGGTCCTTTTCCTCTTCACAGTCTTCAAGCCACTCTGCCCCAAGCCTGTAGCGTTGCATGGGGTTATTGTGGCCAAAGTGCAGGACTCGGCACTTGGCCTTATTGAATCTCATCCCATTGGCCTTAGCCCAGCAATCCAGCCTATCCAGATCCCTCTGAAGGGCCTCCCTACCCTCAGACAACTGAGTATTAACTGAGGCTAGGGCCCTTCTCTGGATTATTACATCCAATGTACTCAAATTCAGCCAGATTCTTTTGCATAATGGCTCGAAGACATCTTTCCTATGGGTCTACACCACTAGTAACCCTGTACACCATCTCTAATCTTGATTTTCTAAAATATTCTTTCTACTTACCTTCATAAAAGGCCAGCCAAAAAGCTAATGCAAATTTATTTGCCTAATCTGTTACTTAAGCTTTATAACCCTTTTTGCTTTACGAACTGCTTTTCTGACATCAGGATAAAAATAAAACTCTTATTTTCAAGATCCTCCCAGGCTCTCTAACAGCTCTCATTTATTATTTATTATTGAGACAGATTCATGTCTAATATCTGGAGTTGAGTCTGGCTTCATATTTTCTTTAAACAGCAATGGATATTACGATGATATGGAATGTACATGAGTTCCAAAAGGAGGTGGAAAATTATCCTAACTTACTTTGCTATTGTTGGAAGAAATTATTCCCATGAGCACTTGCTAGCACATCACGTAGACTAGCATTCTAATGGCTTTGACTCTCCATTCTGACTAATTCAGTTTTCATGAAATGAGAATTAAGCCATAAGAAATATGCAGGCTCTTTGATAAGTAATTTAATTTTCATCTACTCTTGAATCAATTGTGGCAGTACATGAACTATAAGACAATGTTTCCTGAAAAATACTTCAATTTTCTAAATATATTCTATGAAATAGAAACTCTTTCTTCCTACTTCAAACTCAGAGACAAAGAGTTCCTTGAGGGATTGCTCTATTCTTTTCTATTATCCATTAGATCTTTTATATTAAAATTATACATTCGATCAGTTACTTAAAGAAATATGCTGTCTTTTTCTCTTTACAGAGTAAATAGCATACCATAAAGAGCTAATGTCCCTTATTTACCAAGATGGAGTGCTAGCTGTTCACCATGATCAAGTTCTGGAAAACAGTCACCTGCTGAAAGAATTTTCCCGTCGAGCCATCCAGAGGGACCTGGACAGGCTGGGTGGAGAATGGCTTGAGAGTAGTCCTGGGGAGAGGGACTTGGGGGTGTCTGTTGATGAGAAATTCAACATGAGCCGGCAGTGTGCGCTTGCAGCCCAGAAGGCCAACGGCATCCTGGGCTGCATCAAGAGAAGCGTGGCCAGCAGGTCGAGGGAGGTGATTCTGTCCCTCTACTCTGCTCTCGTGAGACCTCACCTGGAGTATTGTGTCCAGTTCTGGGGCCCCCAACACAAGAAGGATGTGGAGCTGCTGGAGCAGGTCCAGAGGAAGGCCACGAGGATGATCAGAGGGCTGGAGCACCTCTCCTACGAGGACAGGCTGAGAGAGTTAGGACTCTTCAGCCTGGAGAAGAGAAGGCTGCAGGGGGACCTGATAGCAGCCTTCCACGGGGGCCTACAGGAAAGCTAGGGAAGGGCTTTTTACAAGGATAGATAATGACAGGAGAAGGGGGTAACAGTTATAAACTGGAAGAGGGTAGATTTAGACTAGATATAAGGAAGAAATTCTTCACTGTGAGGGTGGTGAGACACTGGAACAGGTTGCCCAGGAAAGTTGTGGATGACCCCTCCCTGGAAGTATTCAAAGCCAGGCTGGATAGGGCTTTGGGCAACCTGGTCTAGTGGGAGGTGTCCTTGCCCATGGCAGGGGGGTTGGAACAAGATGATCTCTAAGGTCCCTTCCAACCTGAACCATTCTGTGATTCTATGATTCTATGATTCTATGATATAATACTACCTGTCACTGACATTACAATGACTGACTTCAGACTCTGCAATGTTTTTTCTCTCCTTTCGTTTAATGTGCGGCCAGTCAAAATATGTATCTTTGAATCTCATAGACATTTTGTGGGAAAAACTGTTTTTTTAATATTTTTTTTTTAAAGAAGTTTCTACTATCTATTCTGGAAGTTTCCCTTAGAAGCAATGAAATAAATGGCTGCTACTCTATTTAAAAAACCTTTACTTGTATTCTGCAGGCACTACTTCTATTTTATTCTCAAATTCCTAATGGAGTTTAAAATTAAAATTACAGTTTCTGTTTACTTTCTAGTATATGCAAAAGTCTAATCAATGATGTCAGCCTATTTCAGTAATAATGTTTCTCTATTAATGTCTGATACAGAAAGCAAGGGAAATACAGGGCACTCTATTTAGCAGGCCCATCACTGGAGGAGGTTTTTTTTGTTTTTATGTTGTCAGCTATGAACTGACTGAGCTGTAATAAACAGCACAGTGAGTAGAAATAAAATATAACACAGACAAAATTGAAATGGTGTTGAACAGGACTCTTTGCAAATGCATGCTCTTTTACCCCAAGCGATTATAATCTAAGTAGAAAGGGGAAAATAGAAGTTTACGAAGAAACTGAAGAAAGTCCTGATATTTCAGGGCAATGAGACACCTTCCATGGCTACCCCTCAACTCACATATTTCTGGATACCTGTTTCTGATACATTCTAATATTCACAAATCTTAAGATAACTGTTACTTCACTCTCCTCCTGAAGTTGTCATTCCATACTTTGGTCTTACTAGCCCTCTTTATGGAACATTGTGTCTCCTTTATTGGCACTGCTTATGCAGCAGCTGTTTTGTACAAATCTCTTCTACTTTCATTATCTAAACTCTGCTGTCACTAGCAGAAATGTCTTAGTCATCTTTGGTGATTTCAGGTCACTGAGCCTATTCATATAAAATGAGAATCTGGATCTAAATCAGGACAAATATTGTATCAGGTATTTCAGCATAAGCCTTTCTTTTAAAGTATAATTTTAAACATAATTTGTTGGTGAATTTCATTTGGAAAAGAAGGCAAATCTGAAGTATGAATCCCAAGGGAATTAGAATGCATTACAAACGTTGTAAAGCAAGTTTTACTTGTGTTTTATAAGCTAAGCATTTAAATTCCCACTATCCATAAAACTCTAGTGATTACAATTATCAAATGGATTCCTCTGTTATTTTTAGGAGATCTGTGTTTTTCATGAATCTTAGCTTTAAAGATAATTTAATTTGCATAAGAAAGTTTCATAGAAATATTGCATAAATTCACAGAATATATAAGATTCAGTTTATCGTATAATCTGCTGAGAGATGTGAATATTGTGCAACACTTTTGGGACTTTGATGGAATTTACAAGGTCAGAGTAATATTTAACTGTTATGATGGTTAAGAAGGACAGTCTCCATTGAAGAATCTCCTTAAATTAGATAAGGTCCAAACAGAGAATTAAATTAATACATCATGCTCTTGATCAGTATACCACTAAGCCTCTAGCCATTAAGCCACTAGTGTATTCATTTTCTACCTTGTCTTTCTAAATTATATTTTACTGGATTACAAACCAAAATAAAAAAAGAAATAAAAATACAATAGTTGACTATTTGCCTTTTAATGCTGAAGATTATTGATATTCTGATTAATTTCACTAATAACCTGCTCTAAACCACAGAGCACCAGATTAAAACAAAGAACATAATTACTCTTAAGTTATACAATATTTAATTGATGAATATATTTATGTGCTATAGTAAGAAAGAGAATAACATTTATAATGGCATACATAATGTTTAAAATACATTTGAACAATATTAAACTAGTGTCAAGCTAATGTCTATTAAGTTTGTATGGTAAAATATATCACTAACACATTTAGCAAGATTCTCAGTGTAACTGTTTTTTTCAGTATAACTCAATAATCGGTTCATAGTTGACAGAAGAAAATAATTGTCAACATTATTAAAACACAGAAAAGAAAGCTAGAAAATGACAGTTGAACTGGATGATCTTTGAAGGTCTGTTCCAGCAGAACAATTCTATTCTAAAAGTGAGCGCGAATAGGAAAATACATACAGCATAAATGATCCCTACCAGAATTTTATTACCCCATAAATACTGTCAATGAAATGCACTCATTTTCCACTTTTTAAATGCAGGCCACCTACTTCAAGTCAGAATTGAAACACATTGGTAGAGAAGTAAATTGAGGTTAAGTTGTTACCTTGTAAGTTGCCCATTCGCATTGAGTTTCTGTGCAACGATTTTCTCAACAAGGCCATTTACTAGATATCAACTCTAAGGATCGGTAACAATAATTAAATCTGGTCTATTTTCACTTGTTTGACTGTTGCAGAGAATGTGGTCCAAGTTTGGTAAACAAAACTATTTCCTTGAATAAATGTCAGTAACTTGCAGCACCTTTGATATGTAACATCTTTCTCATAGGCTGTATAAGCAGAATTAAACAATACAGTTCTGATTCTTCAGCACAGAATCCTTCTTTCTTCATTTTGAGTATTTACTACTATTTTGTATTACCTTCCTGTACAGCTTAAATCTATTTCAGATGATCTCACATTAACTAAAAAATTTGTTCTGAAAGGAAGAAAGTGAGATGCTATCAAAATGGGAATTAATATGGTAGATAATGTAACGAACAGAGAAATAATTTCACCTTTGTCTCTGTTATCACTAATATCTCCAACATTTCTAGGTAAACTTTGATCCTATTATTAACACAGAAATTAATAACTGCTACATTGATCAGCTGAAAAACTATTGTCCAGGTCTATTTGATTGTGACTTTTGTCCTCTGCATTAATCCTAGGATCCTAACTTAGAATGTAACTATCACAACTTCAAAAAGGAGAAAGAATTTGTCAATACCCTCTTCAAATATTCTTCATCTGAACTCCATAGCCAGAGGCTCAACTCACTCCTTTATGCAATAAAATGTACAACTTTGCAACTTGTGTCAGAGATGCTTGAGGCAATGCACTTTTATTTATTTTATGTAGATCAAAAATGCGTCAATCTTATGACCAAAAAAGAAAAAAAAATGCTATAGAAGGTGTTTATTTTTTAAAATCTCTTTTGATATGATTCAATTCTCAGCTAACTTCGTGGATCAATGACTGACAGGACTTGGATAGTGGATAGTGCTGAAAGGTCAGATCCACCTAGGCTTACATGTTTATTTCTACCTCTCTTGCAACTCCGTCTGTTAAAGCAGCAACTTCAAGAAAACACCCTTTGGCCTTGTACACAGAATTCTGTTGATTTATAATTGGTAATAAATGTTGATTATAAGAAATAACAAATTTGTGGCATTCACTCTAAGTTTTTGGCAAGAATAATAAACACTTGATTTTTTCAAGGAAGTGATATATGTCTTAAAACCTCAAGACACATTCAAATGTAACATATCAAGTTACTTTTTATAGTCTTTATTGAGAAAAGACTGAAAAAGCCACTTCCCTCCTTGGCAGAGATTGGGACTGAGACAGTAGCCATCTGTTTAATGGTAAATTGTCACAAAGGAGGTACAGTTGTCAATAAGGATTTTACTTTTTCATCAGTTTTCAGTAATAGGATACTGACTGGAGTTGAATCTCTAGAAGGAAAGTTGGCCCTCTCATTAGGAAAAACAAACAAACAAAAAATGTGATTTTCTATATTAAGAAATATATTATGTTAATTTCAGATTGGTTTAAATTTTGATAAAAAGATCAGATGATCAACATAATTTTGCAGTCCTAATTCTACTCTGCACACACTTCTGTGGTTGATATTTCAGAAAGATGATTGCTAAAAGATTGCAGTGTATCTCACTATTTCTAACTACTTGAGTGCTTCTTCTTTGAAGCTTATCTTTGATTGCATTTACCTTAGTTTGATCAGCTTTGTGTTCACATAATTCGCTACTTAAAGATGAAGAAGATACAGTAAAGCTTGGTAGGTATGAATTGTTCTCACAAACATCTGGAGACTTGTTCCTGCTTGTGATTATTTTTTAATATGATGGCTCATGTCAGTTCTAGAAATCATATTTTCATGAGATTAATATGGGATATGTGCAGGAGCTACAAGAAAATATTAGATAAAGTGTTTAACTATTAAAGTTATTTGTTAACTGTTAAAGCTTCTTTACCTAAATGAAGTATCAAGGAAAGTTCCTTAGAAGCCTGTACTGAGTCCAGTCTAAGGATTTTCGGTAAGCAGATAGATAATGGAATAGAGAGTACATTTATTAAATTTGCAAACAGTATGAATCCAGAGGAATGGAACATTTGTTGAAAATCAGGATTAGAATTTTAAATGATTTTGAGAAATTGGAGAAGTAATCTGAAAGATGTGAACTATTATTCAACAGGTACAAAAATATCTTGTGCAATCAAGAATAGTCATCTGCATAAATGCAGGTTGAGGACGTATACTAGTTTAGTAGAAACAAATATGGGAAGGATAAACAAGCTGCACATGCATCAAACTGCTATTCTGCCACTGAAAAAGGAAGATTATGTATTGACCAATAACTTTGAAAATGCTGTCCAGAAGGAATGCAAAGAGAATCTTCTGCTTTACCTAAAATTGCTGAGGTTTATGCTGGGGAACTGCACTCAGATTTGGACACTGCACTTTCTGAAAGATCTCATCTCAAAGTAACCAAATGAGAGCAATGTAAATTAGCAGTTGTATAGAAAACAAAGAGCATAAGGACAGATGTAGAAAATGACTTGTTTAGTTTCTAAAACTAAAGACTGGATATTGAAAAGCAAATACTCCCATGCTGCTGCTAAAGGGAAAGGAATAATCTTTGCTATATGTCCATATTCAGGAGAAGTGGACTTCAATCAGCATGAGGGATATTCAGGTAATAGGATAAAAATAACTTTCTTATGATAATAATAATGAAACACTAGAACAATTTAATATGTGGAGACTGCTCATGCCCTTAAAAAGAGGTCAAGTGAACATCTATGATGAGATTCATAGCTGAAGCTGATTCTGCTTTACAACTGGAAGGATGACTAGACCTTCTAGTCCTTTGTCATTCTATGTGGGACATACAGAAACCTGAAGAGAAGAATAAAAGATTGCTTAAATGTATGTAAGACACTTAGGAAAACAAACAAACAAACAAACAAAACCACACACACAAAAAACAATGTATCAGTTGTATTGATATATATAATACGTCACAGCTCACATTTCATTATGAGATTTCATCAGAGAAGAGAAGGCTGCGGGGGGACCTGATAGCAGCCTTCCAGTACCTGAAGGAGGCCTACAGGAAAGCTGGGAAGGGACTTTTTACAAGGGTAGATAATGATAGTACAAGGGGTAATGGTTATAAACTGGAAGAGGGTAGATTTAGACTAGCTATAAGGAAGAAATTCTTCACTGTGAGGGTGGTGAGACACTGGAACAGGTTGCCCAGAGAAGTTGTGGATGCCCCCTCCCTGGAAGCATTCAAGGCCAGGCTGGATGGGGCTTTGAGCAACCTGATCTAGTGGGAAGTGTCCTTGCCCATGGCAGAGGAGTCAGAACAAGATGATCTCTAAGGTCGTTTCCAATCTGAACCATTCTGTGATTCTATGATTCTATGATTGTTCAGTTCTACTAGTGCTAACTTTCAGTCTTGGTGACGTGTTTCAATCTGGTTTGAAATGTAAGTATGGTTATATTTATGTGGTATGTGTATAACGATTAAAGAATAAAAAAATGTAGAAACTACAGAAAAAAAAATTCTGTTTGAAAACACCACTGATCCAAACTTTCACTGGCAAGGGGAGAAGCAATCTCTTACTTTTTTGGTAGGTATTCCACATTCTTATGTTCCCATACATTTAAAAACATTGTATTTGACTGATTCTTTATTTTTCCATAGGAAAGTGCTAAGCAACTGTGTCTCCTTTTTGCCTTTGAGGATTTGGCCCAATCTGAAAACACATATAAATCTTTCCCATGTGAAGGTTATAGCAGCATAAGAAGAAGATAGCGCCTATGCAACAGTAACTTTCAGATGTTTTTCAAATGCTTCTGCACCAAGCTAGAGTTTATTTCAGATATAAAATAGATGGAACAGGTGCTATCAAATAGTTTTATTTCCTTTGTGATATAAAACTTTCATCCCGTGAATGAAAGCCAGGGTCTTTCCAAACAGTAAACTTGCTGAAACTTGGATTGAAGAGCTTTAGAATGATATCCTTAAGGCTTAGAGGAGACAGTGCTGTACAGAGAAATACAAAGCAAACTAGCCAAACAATTACTTAATAGGGGAAACAAAAATGGGAGAATTCCATACTGAAATAGGCTGAAATGAAGGTTAATTGCCTTATTGTACACTTTTTCCTTATAATGAGAATATAAAAGAACTTTAAAACAAAATTACCGTGAAACAGCATTCACTTAAAAGCATTTAAAATTCACTTAAAAACTGTAATCCTAAATGTTATCATTTAAAGTGGTTAGAGTAAAAATTGTTTTGCTATTTATTTTGCTACACCCTGAGATATATGTATAATTAAGAAATAAATTTGTTGATTCATGCTCCTATTTTTCTTATTCTGGAGGATCGTGTTATATTTTTCTAGGTCTGAAACAGCAAGGCTCTTTATTGTATGCAAGCCACCTGCCAATTAACATGGAATGAATCATTTCAAGTCTGGATCACTTTGTAGGAAATGTCTAGAGATACAGAAATTTTAAATTGTTCCTTTGGAAGAGACCTACAAAGATCATCAATACCAACTGCCTAAATATAAGTGCTTATTTTTCAAATCATTTAGGCTGAAAACGCAGCACAAACCAGCTTTTTAGTTTTGGTCACTGTTCTAGCTGAAGATCTTGACTTAAATAATAATAGTAAAAGAAAATATACTACCATAACACTCCTTCCAAAATATTTAATTACATTACATTTATTAAATTAAATGCATTTTGATGAAATCTAACGCAGCAAAAATGTATCACTTGATCAATTCTAAACATTTATTTCAAGAAAACAAAGCAAATATTAAGTCCAAATATTAGTTGCTTTAGGGAGCAAAGGAAATACAGACTTTCACACTGAGTAAAATTTGTAATGCTGTGTTTGATGAGCAAGTAACAAATATAGGGTAAGAATCAAATCTTAAAAAGAAAATCACGGAAGAAATATGATTTCTCATGGAGTTTCTAGTCAAACAATTGAAATAGACATACAGTGCAAGACAGGCAAGATAATCAAAATGAATACAGGGACCCATATTCATCCTATCTAATTTTGAGTGCATGAATAATGTACAAAGTTGAGAATTTATGTGCCTAGGGATCTGTATAAAATTGGTGGAGAGAAATAGACTCCTCTGGATGGTGCTTTAGTGCATTCCAAATCTTAAAATACTTTATGAAAGTGCTCTCTCTTGCAAGTTATAGTGAATAATTTTTGAAGAATCAAAACTGGACCAACAAATATTATCTTAGCATAATGGAAAAAAAAAAAAAACAAAACAGATCTGGAGAAGGAGTGCATGCAAATCAATGAGTGCCAACAAAAAAGGCTAAGAAAATAGTATGAAGAATATCTTTATCAATACATGTGAACAGAAGAGAGATGAGCTTCTGTGGCTACTTGAACACGACTTTCAGTTGTACGGATGTACAAGATCTAATCATGCAGAGGCAGAGGAATGTGGCTCTGTTGATATAAGACAATCTTTACATGATTACTCTGAGTACTCAAACTGCTTTGAAGTTTTCTGGGCTTTCTTTGAAGTGCTGAGGTGTGCCTCACACCTTTGTTTCAGAAGTCTGAAAAGATGTATAGAACAAGAAGAATTTCTATAGGTATATCAATGACAAAAGGAAGACTAGGGAAGATGTGGGCCCTCTCCGGAAGGAAACTGGAGACCTGGTCACGAGGGATGTGGAGAAGGCTGAGGTGCTCAGTGACTTCTTTGCCTCAGTCTTCACTGGCAAAGGCTCTAGACACACCACCCAAACTGCAGAAAGAGAAGGTAAGAAGTGGGAGAAGGAAGAACTGCCCACTGTAAGTGAAGATCAGGTTCGAGACCACCTGAAGAACCTGAAGGTATACAAGTCCATGGGGCCTGATGAGATTCATCCACGGGTCCTGAAGGAACTGGCGGATGAGGTTGCCAAGCCACTATCCATCCTATTTGAAAGGTCGTGGCAGTCTGGTGAAGTTCCCACTGACTGGAAAAGGGGGAATATAACCCCCATTTTCAAGAAGGGGAAAAAAGAAGATCCTGGAAACTACA
>WBMW01001081.1:0-22226 GCA_013396635.1 Penelope pileata | reverse complement strand
AGGGGCTTTTTACAAGGATAGATAATGACAGAACAAGGGGTAATGGTTATAAACTGGAAGAGGGTAGATTTAGACTAGCTATAAGGAAGAAATTCTTCACTGTGAGGGTGGTGAGACACTGGAACAGGTTGTCCAGAGAAGTCGTTGATGCCCCCTCCCTGGAAGTATTCAAAGCCAGGCTGGATGGGGCTTTGAGCAACCTGATCTAGTGGGAGGTGTCCTTGCCCATGGCAGGGGAGTTGGAACAACATGATCTCTAAGGTCCCTTCCAACCTGAACCATTCTATGATTCTATGATTCTATGATTCTATGTGAAGAATACATTTCATAATAGTAGGGAAAATATCTATCAGTATTTTAGTTTATAATATGTAGCTTATTCTGCAATTTATATTCTTTCCAAAGGGGGGAAAAAAAAAAAAAAAAGACTGAACTGTGGGTATTTCAATCCAAACTTTATCTTTACCTATCCATTTTTTTTTCAGGCTTTTTTTTCTTTCACAGTTATAAGTAATGATAGCATTAGATCTGTCTTTTTATTCTCTTCAGTTTACAGTGACTCTAGCAGAATAATTGGGCTGTAGATACCTGAGAGATATGTGAGAGATACAGAGATTACTGTACTACTTCTGCTGTCAGAAGTTTCTAAGAGAAAGTTTTCAATTTTATTATTCTGTATGCAATTTCTCCTTTTCTCTTTCCTTCTCTATCACTTTCTTTTTTTCCTTTTTCTTTTTCTCTTTCTTCCTCTTCTTCAGTTCTTTCTTTCTTCCTTTTTATTTTATTTTTCCTTCTCTCTTTCTTCTCTCTAAAGTGTATCCCAATTCACTGTAGAAACATGACAAAAAAGATACAAAGTGGAAGTATCTTCATCTCCAATTCCATTGCAGAAATAATATAAATACAGTGCAGCAGGACTTGTGAATGTATGCTGCTGTAGAAGCATGTACTATTTTACAAATTTACACATTGTTTTATCAGTTTAGCAGCTGAGAAAGACAGGAAATCTGATCTCAATGAAATCAACTGGTATTTTGTAGTGAAACAACTGTTTCTCCAAACAAAAGAAGAGAAATTTTAGTGTTTACTTTATACTTGAATATTTATCAGAGCCTGGGCATTTTGATGAATATTAACTTTCACAGTCCTCTTTCTGTTGATTTTACCTAGTTTCATAGGGAAACTATTTTGCAAAATGTTGTCAAAACACATCTTTGCAGTGAATTTAAGAAACTGCACTTTGATTTGAAGTGATTTCATCTTTTTTAATATATATTATTCTAAGTGTAATTTTACATTGATGCATTTTAAACATTTCCCAGGAACACTGAGAACTTAATCACTAACTTGTTATTTGAGTACAATCAAACTTGTCTGACTCCAAATACAGCAACATGTTGAAAAGTAGGAAGATATGAATGTTTTAAAAAACCTTTTACTTCTTGTGAAGACACAGATAACTCAGTATTTCTCTATAAAAATAAAAATTAAAAAAAAAACGTTTCAAATAATCCAGTTTCATAATACAAATAGTTAATATTTCAGATAATTTTTTTTATATATGAAGAAAATGGAATTGTGCTGGAAGATGTGATAAGTTTTGATAAATGTATAAATCAAAGGAGAAACACCATGGATTTTTTTTTTTTTTTTATGTTTTTTGTCTTACAGCGTTTACATATTAAAAGTAAATAAATAAAACACACAAATGCAAAACAAAAAAGCTAGACCTTCTTCAATGGCACAGCTGAAACTAAGAGACAGTGAACTCAGCTCTGTTCCTCACATGAGCATAATTGTCACTGAAGTCTAGGAATTCTCCTAGAAAGGGGGGTAATTTGGCCATTAGCGTCTGTAAAAACATTATTGTGTGGCAGTGATGCACAACAAGGTTGGAAATGACAGCTGGAAAATAAATTTAAGAATAGATTGATAGTAAGTCTGACTATACGTACCTTTTTTTGTATCTTATTATGTATTTTTTTGTATAAATGAGGTAAAAGTAGTATCTCAAGCACTGTCATTCTTCTTGCCATCAGTAGCTATTTTTATAAAGCCAGAATAAGCACAGTAGCCTATAGTCCAAATGTTTCTATGGAGTATAAAAATTCAGTTATTTCCTGAAGCTGAATATGACATCCAATTTAGAGTACTGATAACAAAACTAGCTGATCTTAATGCGGAAATTTTGGCACTGGGGCTATCAGGAAGTAATACTGAACAAAATAAAGAATTATTTCTTGCTAGCTATGAGTAGACTCACAGCTGGACAAAAAAAGATATATACATGTAAATAATGACAGGGAATCAGAATTGAAGCATGTTTGTAGTGTGCTATTCACATCGTTTTGTCTGGAAGCTGAACAGTATTTTTATAGTGCATGGGAAAATACATTTTGATTCATTTAGACAGTTTTAGCGTTTTATAATTCAGGTGTACATAAGCATAAATTACTACCACTGAACTTCATATATGGACAACTTGTCTACATTCAATATAGTCAAGCTTTCAGTCACATTTAAATCCATTCCATTGATACTCAGATAAACTATCAATTAAGATTTTTTTTGTTATTGTTGAAAAGATAATGCATCAATTTTATGAAAACAATTCCACCTCTGGAAATTAGGTAGAAATAAAGTAGCCCAAGATATCTAATATTGTTGCTCATACACACATCTGTACCCCTAATCTCATGTGCATTTTGCAGCTAAGCATAATCAATTATCTTACAGAGAAATAGCAGTGTAAATTTGGATGACAATGAAAGTCTATCTTTGGGTTTTAGATCTCACACCTCTGAATAACATCAATAAATTAATATTCAGATGTGGAGTTTGTTTTGTTTTGTTTTGTTTTGTTGGTTTGTATGTTTTTGTATGTTTGTCATGTTCATGGATGACTAGGTGAGTCTACTTTGGGAAGGATTTTTTTTTATAAACTCTGAATGTATAAAATCTTCCTTGGAAGTCAGCTTTATTGAAAGTATAGAACAGAGTAAAAAAAAAAAATGGAAAAAAAGAGATAAAAGCACTCAGACAATACGGAACCTGTGTTTTCATGTAGGGAAGGACGGAAGGACAGACACTTGCACAAAGAGAAGTTTTATTTTCTTTATTTTCTTCATTATAGACGAAGTCCTTGCAGTACTTACTGACTATATAACTTTCTAACACTTCATAAAGGTGCTTGTATTTATATATCTATATTATTCGAATTGCCTTTATACATTTTCAAGCATATTCTCTTATTTTTTTGAAAGTGCTGAAAAAAATATTTTCAATTTTTCAGTCATTACGAACTATTACAGAAACATAGAATCATAGAATGGTTCAGGTTGGAAAGGACCTTAGAGATCATCTTGTTCCAACTCCCCTGCCATGGGCAAGGACACCTCCCACTAGACCAGGTTGCCCAAAGCCCCATCCAGCCTGGCTTTGAATACTTCCAGGGAGGGGGCATCCACAACTTCTCTGGACAACCTGTTCCAGTGTCTCACCACCCTCACAGTGAAGAATTTCTTCCTTATAGCTAGTCTAAATCTACCCTCTTCCAGTTTATAACCATTACCTCTTATCCTGTCATTACTTGTCCTTGTAAAAAGTCCCTCCCCAGCTTTCCTGTAGGCCCCCTTCAGGTACCGGAAGGCTGCTATCAGGTCCCCCCGCAGCCTTCTCTTCTCCAGGCTGAAGAGTCCTAACTCTCTCAGCCTGTCCTCGTAGGGGAGGTGCTCCAGCCCTCTGATCATCCTCGTGGCCCTCCTCTGGACCCGCTCCAACAGCTCCACATCCTTCTTGTGTTGGGGGCCCCAGAACTGGACACAATACTCCAGGTGAGGTCTCACGAGAGCAGAGTAGAGGGGCAGAATCACCTCCCTCGACCTGCTGGCCACGCTTCTCTTGATGCAGCCCAGGATGCGGTTGGCCTTCTGGGCTGCAAGCGCACACTGCCGGCTCATGTTGAGTTTCTCATCAACAGACACCCTCAAATCCTTCTCCTCAGGGCTGCTCTCAAGCCATTCTCCATCCAGCCTGTATGTGTGCTTGGGATTGCTCCGACCCAGGTGCAGGACCTTGCACTTGGCTTTGTTGAACTTCATGAGGTTGGCATGGGCCCACCTCTCAAGCCTGTCCAGGTCCCTCTGGATGGCATCCCTTCCCTCTGGCGTGTCGACTGCACCACACAGCTTGGCATCATCTGCAAACTTGCTGAGGGTGCATTCGATCCCACTGTCCATGTCACCAACAAAGATGTTAAACAGCACTGGTCCCAGTACCGATCCCTGAGGAGCACCACTTGTCACTGGTCTCCATTCAGACACTGAGCCATTGACTGCGACTCTCTGAGTGCGGCCATCCAGCCAGTTCCTTATCCAGTGAGTGGTTCATCCGTCAAATCCATATTTATCCAATTTATCGACCAGGATGTCATGCAGGACAGTGTCAAACGCCTTGCACAAGTCCAGGTAGATGACATCGGTTGCTCTCCCTTTATCCACTGTTGCTGTGACTCCATCATAGAAGGCCACTAGGTTTGTCAGGCACGATTTGCCCTTGGTGAAGCCATGTTGGTTGCCACCAATCACCTCCTCTCGATTTTCCATGTGCCTTAGTAGAGCCTTCAGGAAGATCTGCTCCATGATCTTGCCAGGCACAGAGGTGAGACTGACTATTGTAGGTACCCATACGAAGTCAACAGAATTTGGAGTTTATTAGCATCCATTACAAATACATTAGAAATTAAGTAGAAAAAGAGCCAAAATCAAAACCAACAAACTGAACAACAGCAACAAAAAGCTCCAAAGAAAGATACTGAAGTGTTTTCAGGAAGTGATCTCAGTAGCAAAATAATTTCCTATATTAATTATGAAGTTGAGTCTTTTTGGCGTTTTTAATAAGGACTGAAGACTTCTGGTAACTGTTATTGCTTTAGCTCTCTCCTAATACACAGTAATGTGTGTTCTTTAATAAAAGAGATCTGGAATAGTATTATACAAAGCAAATTTAATAAAGCTTTAGGGTGCATTCGAAAATCCTTCCCCCAGTCTTCCAATAAATGAAAGCTGTTTTTGTAAAATACTAAGAACACAAACTTGGATCCACTCTGGATTTACATGGCTGTAGCTGAGGACTATCTTTTACTTTAAAAGTTATAATATTTAAAAGCTTTTTCAAAAGCTATATAATTTAAGTAAATGAACCTTTTGTTTATCCTTTGTAATATGACAGCTCAAAATACATATCTTAGTTTCATTGACACAGGTTCGACAAATTCATAAAAATAAGAATGTTTTAAAGTAAGTGATTATAACAAAAGATGTTTAATTTCCTTGTATTTTTGCATTTTATTTTAAAAGTGGTAATATCTACCATATCTGGCAAAAATATTGTTGTCACGAATGTCTTATAAGATAAGCAGGTAAAGGCTGCAATCAAAAAGACTTTTAGTAAAATATAAGACTACACAATGAAATATTTGAAAGAAATACAACAGATAAGTAGGGATTTCATGAAGAATAATGCAGAAAAAAAATCAGTATTGAGAGTTTGCATCACTATAACATTTTCTAGCCTGACATACTGATCTTGAATGTACTCAGATTTTTTAAGTCAATGGAGATACTAAGTGTGAAGAAATGAATCACAGAATGGTGTAGGTTGGAAGGGACCTTAAAGATCATCTAGTTCCAACCCACTTGCCATGGGCAGGGTTGGCACTCACTAGATCAGGCTGCCCAAGGTTCCATCCAACCTGCCCTTGGACACCTCCACAACATCTTTGGGCAACATGTTTCAGTGCCTCACCGCTCTGAGTAAAAAAAATTCTTCCTAACATCTGACCCAAATTTCCCCTCTTTTACTTTAGAGCCATTTGTCCTTGTCCTATCACTATCAAATCACACAAAAAGTCAGTCCCCATCCTACTTGTTAGTTCCCTTCAAGAACTGGAAGGCCACAATGATGTCTCTCCTTAGTCTTCTCCAGGCTGAACAAGTCAAGCTCCCTCAGCCTTTCCTAATAAGAGAAGTGCTCCAGCCCTTTGATCATCTTCATGGCCTTCTGGACCAATTCCAACATTTCCACATCCTTCTTATGCTGAACACATGAACAGTGTTATTGGGGACAGACCTGAATGAAGAAGGGATAGGAAACCAAAGTGTTACAGAATACTTATATACTGTTGCTGTTTGCACTATTTTATTATATTTATATTCAAATGTATCCTGGTTAATGTACACAGAATTCATAAGGCTTTCTTTTTGCTACAAACTCTTACCTAAAAAATAAAAGCAATAATAAAAACCTCACAGGTAGAACCACTACAAAATTTGCATTTCAGCCACAAATTTATGTCGCATTAATTATTCTGCGAGCACCTCATACATTTTGTAGACTTGATTCATGTGCTCTTTAAGTTTAGCAAATCTTTTAAGCAGTTGCTTAACACTAAGCACACTGTACAGTTAGTGGGACTTGTTACAGAATTAAGCATTTGCTCGGGTACATTTGATGAAATTCATTTCAAGGCCACATCTGCACAGTGCCGGCATCTTTCCTCCTCCAGAACAAGAATTGGCACAGAATGAAGAGTAACTTTTCTGGCTGAGAATGAAAGGTCTTCAGCCAGTGTGAAAATTGATACCAAAAGTTACACTGCACTTAAGAATCGAGCTTCATTTTCTGCATAGGAAGTGTTAAATGTACCCAATGGTGTCTGAGAGCAGAGATATAGTATCTTATTTCTCTTGAAATATTTTTATCTATCCACTTTATCTTTTTTCAGGTGGAAAAAACAAACCTCAAGCATGTTTCATGAGTAATATAATGTTGCTTTCCAGTATAACAAAAGCCTCAGCTACACTATGATATTAGAAATTTCCTAGCCAGGAGTAGTAAGAAATGAGACAAAATGGGACAGCAAGTCACATACCTCTAAAATTTACCTAAACTAGTTGAATTTTAGTCAGTTAGAACTGAGATTGTCCATTTTGGCTCTGGGTTACAGCTCCAACACTATGGACACTGGAAGGAAAAGGAAAAAGCATAAAACCCATTAAAACGGCAGACAGCTGTTTTGTACTATTATATGAGATGGGTTCAGAGTCACAGGGAATGGTAGCTGTGTGAGTCTGACTTACCTTTCTAGCAAACCATTTCCTTGAAAACATAGTCAAAATTGGAGTACAATTACGTTCATTAACTACATCAGTATAAGATGTAAGGTCCATGATTCAATTATAAAGCATTCATAGCCTACCCACGTTAGCCTTTTATTTGTCCATTGTACAGATTAGCAACAATCATTACAGACAGGAAAACCAATGATGTACACGAATTTCACAATAGCTGTATCTGCAACATAGAGGAATAGCTGCAGCTGTTTGATAATCTTTCTGTCTCTGGAGATAATTTCAGTCTTACAAATGACTAAAACAATGAAAAGCTAATCTTGACTGATTTGTTCGCACTTTAATAGTTTACTAAAGCTACGCATTTACTCCATTGAAAGACTAGTTGCTTAAAGAATATTTTTATACTGTAATACTAGATAATCGTGTACGCTATTTTTTCTGTCACTGTCTTCTATAAAAAAGAATATGTAACACAACATATATGATGACATTTTCGTAGTCTTTTACTCGAAAAGGAAACTCAAAGATCTTGATGAGAAACATTCCTTGTTTTATTTTCAGCAGGGAACAAATTAAACATTCTATGGTAAAGGCTGTGCTCATGTTTTGAAGGTAGTAATATTTTGCTATGAAATTCTATCAGTTCTAGCTTTGAATGTTTCAATTCCTCAGACCTGAAATCTTGATAAAGTCCTGAGAACTGAAGAAAATGATAAAACAGGTCAAAGCATCAGAAGGAGCAATAACCTACATGAGCCAAGAAAGCATATTTATATTCTGAAGACAAGCTGTGGCTGAACTTAGTAAAGAAAAACAAAATGTTTGCTCTCAGTGGAAAATTAGGGACATTAGAGTTAGGGACAATGTACTGCATAGATGTCAGCCTTCAGTGTAGAAAAATTTTGCACCATCAACCCTGGAGGAATCTGGGCATTCTGAGACTGTGTTGCCTAGATACTCACAGAAATAGTGCTGAAAAAATGTATATATTTGACTTTTTTTTTCTTTTGCAAAAAGAATGCTCATGTATGGAATCAAACGTTTTGATCAGGATGTTCCGTTCCTGTTTGGAAGGCAATCGGAGTCTCTGTTGCAGTAAACACGGCAATATAATCTCCAGCTGGTCCAGGAGGTACTCTCTGAACCACTCCCCTGCTGAATTGTCATACCCAGCTGGCTTGTGGTCCCCTAAGACTACCCAGAACATGCATGATCCATCGCTATTTAATGCCTTAAAACTATATGGAAAACATCTCTTGTCTGTCTTAAGCCTGTACAAATGATCGACCTATGTGACCATTTCTGCATCTCCAGCAGTGTTACAATTTTTTTACAGTTATTCCTCAGATTAAACACAAAGTTAACTGAAGAATGACCAGAAATAAAAGCATTTAAAATCCAGTGTAATATTTGAAGTAATTACCTTGCCATTTTCCTGTTGTTTACTTTCTTAAATCCATTATTTTTAACAATTTCCCCTTTTATTCTTCTCATATTATTATACCTTCTCCACTTGCAAAAGTAAATGGTGTATTTTTCTTTTCAAAATATTCAATTTATCAAAATTTTTCAAACCTAATAAGAACTGCCTTAGATGTTTCTGAAGTTCTGGTTAGAGCATCTTAACAAGAAAAATACAATATCTTTCTGGGGTTCTAATTGTGTTTGGTTCATTAAAAAAATCTTCATTTTGATACTTCTTTAATACAGAATGAATCAAACTATTGATTATTGGGCACAGTGACAGCTTTGCTTCATGCCTGATTTTTCACAGACGATACAAAGCCTTTCTATCATGCGTGTCACTAGAGTAACTTTGCAGGATAAGCTTTATTGACAGGAAAAAAAAACCCAAACAATAGCAACAACGATAAAACAAGCTTAACCTTTTCATCCTTTAAAAACTAGAATAGCTTTTTACATAAATGATTGCAAGTATTCAGAACCCCTGTCACATGTTAGTAGTCTCACTGACTCGGATGGGATTGTTAACATGTGTAAGGATTTTAAAGGGCTGCTGAGCAGTTTTGGAGCTCCATTTAGTCCAAGTAAGAGGAACTAGGTTTACTTCCTTTAGCATGATTCTTGGGATAATTCCCCAAAGAGATAGAACTCTCTCCTGTTGGCATACAGGATTTTACTCCGGTAGATCACGCAAACCTCAGCTTATTCATCCACCAGCAGCTGAGGCACCAGCACAAACTGTGTCATCTGCTTTTATGTTCTCTTATTCCAAGTGGTTCTGGTGCCACAAGCCAGCGTAATATTTGACTTGATGCTTGTTGCTGGCTGATGATTCAAGCATTTGTATCCTGCACTGGCAGGATGGTATATAAAGTGATGTTGAATTTAAACCTATGTAACTTATATTGTGAGAGAATGAATGACGCGAGAGATGATATGTTAAAAATAACTTTTGATGTATATGTACATCACAGAAAAAATAAAATTTTTGCAAACATTCATTTCCTCACTGTTTTCATTTCTAAGAGTACAGCTTTCTAATGGCAACAGTAAGGACGATCTCCATGCTTGTGTCCTTCCCTAGCATTACCTCTCTGTCAAATCACATCACACTTAATCGCCTCAAACTATTCTCTGCCTGTTCCTAACATATTCCCACCCACAACTCTTCCTGTTGCCTTCTTAGGTTTTCTATGCTGTTGTGACAAGTACAAAAAGAGAGGAAGAATATTTGATGATTTGTATTTGGTGAAAGGTAAGAAAGAAAGTGAAAGAAAGGTGTTTGTGAGAGGAGTGCATTTTGTTTTCTCTGAGGCCACAGACAGCTCTCAGAGTTCTTGTCTATAAGCCATGCTTGCTACTGTCAAAGCACAGGGTTCTGGGGGAGATTTGCATCTCAGAGTTTGTGTACCATTCACCTGAAACTACTTTCTTCTTTAGAAGAGATGCCAGGAGGCCTAAAAAGAAATGCTTCTAGAAGTAGTATTCAATAAAAAAGAAATAGGGGGAAAAGAAAGATGTTTTTAAAAGTGAGCATTCAGCAATCCTCAGCAGCACAAATGGACAAAAAAGTGACCAGACCCTTTTTCCGCATTCAGTAGAGTCTCTTCCGCTTGAGTCATAGTCATAAGTATCTGATGTTTACTACAAAATGATTGAGAATTGTTACTCTAAACTGTTCAAGTAAAGATTATTTAAGGATTACTGAATGCATCAAATCACCTGAAGGATAAAAAGAAGGATATGAAAAGATATAAAATGAAAAGCTACAAAGAAAGAAAGACATTGATTGTAGAAGAATAATGAATAGGAATTCTGCAAAAAATTATAATATATAGATGAATATATGAAAGCTTTGAGCCTTTGAGTTTGAGACAGAATTTTCAGATCCTAGATCAGATACTTGATCCTTAAATGTCTGATGGAAACATCTGTGAGGATACTAATGACAAAACACTAAAGCAAATATGAAGATTTTTAGTTTCCATTGGTCTAACATGCAACAGCAGTGCTTCTGACTATAACTGTTGCCAAATCTTATCTGCACTAAATACAGGTCAGCAGACAAATGAAAGCAGACAGTTTGAAGCACACACAATTGTATGTTCAAATTTAGTCTAAGTGCCTGAAATTTGTTTTCTAACATTAACAGTCATACCAGGCTTGCACTATATAGTCAACGTGTGTTGCAAGAAAAGTATCAGCAATGATTCTTTGATGCTTTTGACTTTTTCTTGAAAGGTCCATCAATATAAACTGTAATGAAAAAAAATAAGTCTCTAGTACATTGCTACATATACACAAATAATGTCAATTTTTCATTCCTTTACATAAATGTTTGTGTAGTAGCAATGATTAAAGGTGCATATTTTAATGGAAAAAAACCCTGACATATTAACTGTCTTTTATGATTATTATCTGAAACCGTTACAAGCCTGTCTAATAGAAGTTGTTGACCTATATTTTACTTTTAAAATGTAAAATAGTAAAATATTTAGTACTGCAAGATGAATTACAACTTTAAAGTTATGTTTTCTATTAATTTAATCTGGTCAGGTCTTAATGTTTATATATGTGATTCCAAGTATTGGTCATGTACTTTTACCTTAAACCATGTCTCATGGATATTCTATTTCAGAATGCATACGCAAGGTCAGTTCCCTAAAATCTTAGTCTAGAAAACACATCAGCTTCAATTTTTGATTTTTCCCCTAATTACAAACATTATTAGCTCTTTATAAGAAATAGTTTCTACATATGATGAAAGAAGCCTGGACTAATTCTGAAATAAGACTATTGATTTTTTTCTCAGTAATTGGAATAGTAAATTTTTAAATACTATCTAATTCTGAAACATCTGTGGAAAAGACTTTTACAAAAAGATTTCTTCGGGCTTTGGAAGCAGGCATAGTACAAAATATTTTTTCTCATAAAGTGATAGTTCTAATAATTTATTTATGGAAGGAATCAAAGTTGCAGCTGAAATATAGTGAATTACTATTAGTACTGTCAGATCCTGTTTCAGTACTGCAGAGCATGTAATACTTCAATGTATAAACAGTCATGTTACTTTGGATGAATTTGAAGTTTTGTTCAAACAATGAAATGTCACTTGGACATCTGCAGTACGGATGTGCAAAGTTTCTTCAAGTCTTGTTTGTTATATTAGTTTTAGTCTAAACCCCAAAGTCATGAAAATGATGTAACTACAGAGGCACTGCTGTCTCAGCCATGCATGCATTTCAAGCCTTTCCCTTTCATTGAAATCATCCTACAGTCACATCAGTACCATATCAAATCATTTGGAATACTACATGTCTTACACAAAATAGGAAAATCTGAAGCATTTTATGTAATTACAGAGCAATGCTGAGTTTCACTGACATTAGTTGTTCATTGTTTGTCATGACATTTTATCATGCTTTCCTCTCTCCTGTGTGATAATCTGTGGTTATTTCACAACAAAACAACTCAAGTGTTTGAATATTTATTACACTACGCTGTTCAAAGCAACTGTTGCACATGAAAAATTAGATACATGAAACCATTGATTATGCAGTCTGTTTAAGAGATAAATTACTAATGATCACTCAGTAGTGTATCCATTATTTAAGACTAACTTCAGCAGTTCCAAATGACTACAGACAAACATCAAATCCACAGAATTGCTACGCTACCGTTTGATAAACAGTTGAAAATATCAATCTTACAGAGCAATTTTGCTTTGCAAAAACACAGCCTATTCGCTGCTCTTCTATGCTGTAGTTATATTAGCCATCTATCACCGAATGCAATGGCACAGATCAGCTGTTTTCAGTGAATCTTCTCAGGTGGTGGCTACACAGGTCCCAGCTGAAATTGTAACCTTGGCTAGAGCTGCTATACTTTGAGCATGTTGCTTTTTCTTTTTCTTTCACTCTTGAAAATTCCTTTTTTTGCATTACCAACAAATTAACAGTATTAAGAAAGGTAATTTTAACATGCTTTGCACATTAAAAAGTCTTTGCATCATCTACATATTTTTACTAGGGTTTTTTATGCAGCCATTTAATTCTCTTAAAATGGTTAAGTTCCTCTTCGAAGTCAGAGTTTGAGTGAGTTCACCTCAATATTTTTACACATTTGTCTTCATTATGTTACCCTAGTGCTGCAGCATCCTCAGTCGGAAAGAAACATGTTACAGATGGAATAAACTGTACTGGAGACAGGCATATGACTGGAAAATAATTTGGAAACTGTAGTGCAACAAAGCAGTCCTATGGTCCTTACTAGTAGCAAATTTCCCTCCATCAGCCTGATTTTAATCTCTTGACAGTATTTGGAAAATGCAATAAAAGCTGCTGCTCAGTAGGCAATATACCGAATAATGTGGAGTAAATATATTCCTAGAACTAACCACTTTATAGCTGGATTTAAAGCATAATTGATTGAAGCACTGTATTCTGACAGCCTCTCATGATGATATATTTAAAGCAAAGATCTGCTAACTGCTACAGCATATTTATTTTAAAGCCATTAAAAAGCAATATATTTTAATTTTCATAGCTATAGCTGCTCAACTGGAAGAGAAAAACTACCCAGGTACTGAGGACTCTTTCACCTGGAGGTAGAGGCACTCATCTAGGTCAGCACAGTAGAATACAAGTCTGTCAGCCTACTTCATCCTTCTGTGGGGAAGCAGCATTGTCCCTCTAAGCTCTGCATATTGTAAAGGAAAACCTGCATCTAACCTTATGTCTTTCCACAAAGCATATGACAGATTCAGATATTCTACATGATAGAAGCATGCTGATGAACATAATTGCTCTTTTGAGCTGAACTGGTGACCAAGCTACCACTTAGATTAAGCTGGAGAAGGAACTAAACATGGCTTTTAAATTCAACAGGTTAAAAAAACCTGACTGTGACTTCAGGAAAGCCACTTAACCATTCTGAGCCACAGATTTTCCAATTACTTTCACCATCATTGGTTCTGTACGATTAATATAACAACAAAGGATGGTAATACTTCACAGAGTTCAGAGTTTTAAATAATAAATGTTAACTAACTTTTGAACTCATCAAGGGAGATAAAAAGTTGATAAATGAAAATGGCATAGGATGGCATTCCCAGCACAGTGTGGAACCTGGTTTTCCCTTTGAGAGAGATTACTGAGGAGCAACAGGTTATTGGAAAAATATATTATTGTCAGAAGACTGTTCTGGAAATGTGTTTTTGTTTTTTTTTTTGTCCTATCTTTTAAACGTACAATTGAATGTTTTACACTCAAATAATTGTATTTCTTATATAACATCAGTAATACAATTTCATTTCAATAACAACAAAGAGGGTAGATGGTCTACATGCATATTCATCTGTATTTTTATAGCTGGTCTGTGTTTTAGTTCATTATAATATTGTGTTAAACACAAATGTGGAGATAGCAAGAAGAAAATTAGGAAAAAATACTTAAACAGTAAATGCACTTTTGTTTATTTGTGTTTATATGTAATCTTTGTAAAAATTACCTCACTGTATTTTGTATACACAGTTTGTTATTCTAGGCACTATGCTTCGTAAGTTTTGTCACTTTTATGGTAACTAATGCACTGACTTCTATGATTTCATTTTTTCAAGGAAAATATCTATGTCAATTGTGCCGCTCTATTACAAGTGTAAACATGAAATATTCTGAATGAAGCTGAGTGATTAATTCTGTTTTCCATAAGATCTGTTTTAAATATTTTTTCAGATTCAAGGGTCAATAACAAAAATAATCAGAAAGTAGAAAAAGGAAATTTCAAGAAAACGTGTTAAGAAAATTAATATTGACATTTTTACATTTTCTTAGCTTTTTAAAAAACCCTTTTCAGTATCTTCCATGGAAAAACCATTAAATAAAAGAGAAGAAGAATAGAAATATAGGAAACAAAAGAAAACAAATTAGAAAAAAAAGAAAAATAATTATTTTACTTTTTCATTTTTTAAAAATAAATGTATTTATTAAAAAGCAGTTTTGAAAGATTGTGCATACCAGTGTATTCTTTTATAATCCTTTCGTCAGTTTAATAACCCAACAGGCTTTCTCAGCACCTTGAAAATGTATTTACTACACAGGAAGACAGGTAAAGATTTCACAGACATCTGGAGAATTTCTATGGGTATGGAGCAGTAGTCAAACGTCACTTGCCTTATGGGGGATACTCACAACAGATTGTTAGCAGTGGAGTATATGATTAAACCTGAGGATGTGTTGCAAACTGTTTGTCTAAACAGATTGGGCTGAGCTTTTGATCATTTGATGGTCGTTTTATTTTTTCTGCCCTGATAACCCTGTAATGAATAATACCATTCCACTAAACAATGATCTCAAAACCTTAACAAAATTATAGTGTGACTTCTTCAGGAAGTTGACTACACAAAATATTTCTAACTGTATTGAAAATAAAAATATGTATATTATGGAACTCTAGATTATTATATAGCAACAGGTCTAAAAGTTGAAGAAAGAAAGAAGTGATGATATTTGTTTCACTTATGATTTTAATCAGTGAATCATCTGTAATTACCGGTATCATCTCAAAATAACATTACTTCCCATAAGCATTTATTATATTAGTTTGGAATGGGTATGAGTCACCCATCATTAACTCATATTTTTGAATAGGAAACAAGTTTACCTGCTATATTTCTTGATGTTATAAAAGGAATCATACATATTTGCTTTGAGTACAAGAATTACTCCTCCCTGCATTAGAAACAATTAATTTTAAAGCAATCATAATCATAAAATAGTTTCAATACTATTTAAGACCTCAAAATGAATAATTATGGACTGAGATTTTTGAACTACGTATATTCTCATTAATCTAAAAGTTATGGGACTCTTAAGATTAAAGGAAAAATTGTTATTCCAATAGAAAACAGTTAAAGACACTCAAAATCTTGTGTCCATCTATCTGATGTAAGGCAATGGAAAATAAAAAAAAAAAAAAAGTGTTGTGGATTTCAAAGCTTCCTTAAAACATGTCAAGCACCAGTTTACATCAACTTTGCATTCAGTAAAAGCAGGCAAACAACAATTAAAAACACTTACTTTCAGAAACACTTGTTAGTCAGCCAAGGAAATTGTCTATTAATATAGGATGCTCCCAATACAAATCATTCCCTAATATAAATAAATAGATTTACTGGAAATTGAGTGTTTGTTGTCCAAATTAAATAACTCTAGTTAACCCCACCAGCTATTCCACTTTAGGGACAAAAAAGGTAAAACAAGTGTACATAACTGCCTATACTTCTGTGTGTGGGGAACGAGGAGAATGAGGAAGCAAGACCCAGACCTCTGTGGGGGTCCGAAAGCTCAATCAAGACACAGCCTTGGACAGAAAAGCCTCGGGAGAAGAACACCCTGAAGCTTGTGACCAGACCATGGATGAAGTAAACAAGAGCAAGGAAGAAGTGAAACATGGCTGTTTGCTAACTGTGTTGTTCTAAGAATGGACTGTCTGTCTATGGTACTAATAAGGAAACTGTGTAAGATATACTGTGCCGCCTTGTGATTACATTACCTAATGCTATGTTACCGATTTAACTTTTAGTGGAATCTGCAGTATTTTTGTAACAGTATAAAAGGTGTTATTAGCCTTAGCAATGGAGAAGAAGAAAGGAAGAAAGCATATACCGCAACTAGAGGCCTCTGTATTACTTGCGCGCGCGCGGCGACATCTGTGTTCGTTACTCTTATTAGATCTTTCATGCTAGAGTAAACCTGGAAGTAAAACACTTCAGTGGAAAGACTTGGCAGGATCATTATGGCATGCAGAAGAGACAGCACTGGACTTCCACTCACAGCCAAGCAGCAGGCAGCAATGTCTCTGGTCTGATTACAAAAATGTCAGAGACAGGCAAGCCGCAGGATGATCTCTTGGATCCACTTTTGTAGAACTGTTGTGACTCTCCTTGTACACAGCCAGAAATAACTACAAGCTGTCATCAGGCAGCAGAAGTCTTGCTACAAAGTTCAGTTTCATCAGTCCTCATTACCCTGTCTTACACTGTGAACTGGGGCAGCTGAAGGACATGAACTGTTTATCAACAGGTAATGCAGGATTATATAAACCTTGGAGAAAGCTTCTAGCTGCTTGAGATCAAATCCAACAATTACTTTTTTATTGTTGTATTTATTGCACCTAATTTTTGTCAGCTTATTTACGTGCCAACAACTGTTACTTTCCATTATCTAAAAGACATTAATTCTGAAAATAATTTTCAAGTACAATGGTTAATTTTCAAATAAAATGGGTGATGTGGGAGATGATCTAAATGAAAACAAGTCTCAAAAGAAGTAAAATATTTTTTTCCTTTTTTTAATATATGCTTCATAGCTGTGCTGTAAAGTCCCAGAGTTCCCTTAAAAGTTTGTTATCTTCAGAACAGACACTACTTGATAGTAGATGATAAACAAAATCATTAGCCCAATTTGTCCATTTACTTTGAGGATTGAAAAAACAGGTGCTGTGAAACAACCTTCATGAAACAGCTGCTTGTTTCATTTCCAGTAGTACTATGCATAGCACTCCATCTTAGAATTGGCTATGACACTATTACACAATTTGTTATATTATACTGAATAAGTGACCATCTTCTTTGTAAAACTTCAGTCTGAACTGGATCACAGGTCTGTGCAACGTTAACATAAAGACTGAGAGCCTGCTTAGATTCTGACTTATGCAAACAGCATTTTGTTCTCGATTTCCCAAATACTATACAGAAACATCAGTGTTGCTGCTTTATCTGTTTTATTGGAATTTAGAACTAATACATGTCTATATTTTCATGCTTTTCTTTTGATTATAATTTTTCATCTTCTGTAAGATATACAATAGCAAGTAAAATACATCCTTGCAAGATGGCTGTCAGTGAAAAAACCCTATACATTTATTTTAAAGCAGGCCTACATTATTTTTTAAATTTCTGGTTATCCACTTTTACTAATAATATTTAACTAATAATGTTTTGTTGTAACAGTGTCTCTGGTGACAAGAAATTACAATCATTTAATTTGGACAACACAATATTAGATTTTTCACTAAGAGACTATTTAGTAACACTATTCTAAAGGGCTAACAAGATCAATAAGAATGCATTTTAGAGAAAATAAGTGGGAAAAAATCTATTTATTACCTCATTAAACTATTTGCAATAAAAATTTTAACTTATTTTAGACTGGCCTGCTCATGATGGCAACTACCATTTTATTTACATTTTATGTTTTGAAACAATGGGATTACTAATGTTGGAAAAAAATTCAAAAGAATTATGACAGCTCCATTTTTTGAGATTATGTACTGTTATCACACTATTTTCTCAATCATAAATTTGAGTTTCAAAACAGTATTACTAATTAAAACAACTGTTGTGAAACTGTGTGCATATTATTGGAAACACAAAAGAATGTGAAAATAAAAATATCTTTCAAATCCTTTTAGGTAGAAAGCTTTGTAAGACCACCCTGTGAATATGCGAGTCAGATTAATATTACCTAGAAAAAGGTCAGTTACTGTTGGCATTAAGCATAACTGATAGTTATTTGTGGTCAACTGAGAATTTCTTTTGCCTCTTCAGCTACAGCAAGCCTTATGTGAGTTAGTATACCTTAGGTCCTCTATTCTAAGGAGGTTAGAGCCCTACGTTTTATATTGCACTTCATCCTACTATACCTACATCTTCATGTTACTTTTGCTATCTCTTGGTTCTTGCAAAGTTACTTTATTGACTACTAAATTGAGAAATAAGAGCCTTTCTTGTACTAACTCAATGTTACTGATAAAACAGCGGTCACCACTAGCCTTGCAGTTGTTGTCATAGGTAGCTAAATATGGTTGTTATGATCGACCTACTGAGAACTGCTGATGTAGTAAGTTACATAATAGCTTTCAGCAGAGTATAAAACAAGTAAGAATCTGCAGTTTGTGTCAACTCATTAAAACAGACAATGCCCCACTGCTTAAGGCACTCTGGCTATGGCAGAAGATACCATGACATATTTGCAGATGCTGACTGCATACAATTGCTTTTTGTTCAACTAAATGTTGAAAGTGAAAAAGGTGAGAAAATTCTTAGATAAAGAATAAAGGAATTGATTTATACAAAAATTATAAATATTAAGCTAATATCAGATTAAACGTTTGATCTGATTTCTTTCCCTACTTCTGTAATTATAGACGCTTTCTGACTTTTATAACTAAATAAAATCCTTTTCACTGCATAAATATTCTAAGGTTTCCTACCATCTGCTTTTAGGCTTGTTCTACTGTATGTTCCTCATGTAGGAAGTACAGACTAAGTAGATACTCACTATAATTTGTTAGTATAAACATCTAAAATGAGACGTATTTTAATACACCACAAACATCTTAGTGACTATTCTAATGCTATCCTACATGCTAATAGACTCAACTGCCTTCAGTAGCTGAAACCCAATACAGCTATTCCTTCTGATGCCCTCTTTTCTATTGTTGCACATTGAGTGACGATAAGAAACTGCTTTCTGCATTCACCATGAAGAGGCTAACAGTCTTCTGTGCTGCATCATAAAAGTATTAGCAGTAACATACTCTTTCTGCCTAATAACAAGAGTGTCTCTAATGTATTCCCACATGGTTGTCGATGGTAGTTGCCAAAAATGGGAATTGTCTCTATTTTAAACATCAGCTTAAGGGAAGCTTTGAAGATCATAGCTATCCATTACTCTGCTAAGAGCATCAAAAAAAAGCAGATATATGATGCTGGAAAGGACTCATTTTTAATGAGTGTCTCATGAAAGCAATTAGAATGCCTACTGGAGAAAAAACATACAGAAGCTGCTTTTTGTTGGTTTTCTTTTTTTCATACATTTATTCTTTGTAGCATGGTTATACAAAACATCTGTTACATTGAGAGACACGCCAGAAAGGAGTGGGAAAAGGAAATATGAAACACTAGAATTTGTATATTTCTAGATATCACCTTGTTTAAAAATCCCTTTCCAAAAGCTCCATCCTCCATAATACTTAATTCAAAAATGATAGCCAAACAGCAGAAAAATATAATGATGCAAATTGAATGAATGAAATCTCTCAGTCTACAAATCAAAGGAGTAGAAAAAAACCACTTCAATCCCTTTCCAAAGGCATATATCTTATATTCCCTGAATATCTGTGAATTAGGCTTTATAGCACAGCAACTAACACTATGGGACAATTCTCTTTCAGACAGAGATCACCAGCAGCTAAGAATCTTTTCAGAATCTTTTGGCTGGGGAGAAGGACTGTAAAATTGACCTACTATCTTTGTCTACATGTGACACACACAAAACCTTTCTTTTTAAAAGGAGGATTGTCTTAGTTTCTAACAGAAGTTACTTCTCTCACAGTGTCTGGTATGAAGTTATTTTTTTGTTTTCAGAAGAGAAACAAAACTGATAACACCTGGCAGTGTTGAACACAGCCAAGGACATATTTTGTTCCTCAGTGAAGCAGTTAGAAGGCATAAGGAGCCGGGAACTGGGAGGGGACAGGACCAGGGCAGCTGACCCAAATTGACCAAAGGGATATTCCATACCATATGACATCATGTAATATAAGAAAGGGAAGTGAGCTGGGAGGGCCCGTTTTGCTTGGGGATTGGCTAAGCATCGGTCGCGGTCGGTGAGCGACTGCTTTGTACAATCACTAGTTTTGTATATAATTACCATTACTGTTATTTTACTCTATTTTCCTCTTTCTGTTAGTAAATAGTTTTTATCTCAACCCACAAGTTCTACCTTATTTCTCCACTCTCTCCCCCATCCCAGCTGGGAGGAGGGGGCAGGTGAGCGAACGGCTGTGTGGGGTATCCCGGCCTGCCAGCTGAAACCAGAACAAGGATGTTACTCAAATTACAGAGTAACAGTACATGCTAGCACCTAGAAATAATCCCATGGGAGAAAAAACATAAATTTAAAAAAAGCCCTCTTTGTGGATATTTAAATTCTTTGTGAAATCACAGCAATAAATTGTAAGCTTTACAGGTTAGGATCTTTTGGCTTGATTATATAACCTACTGCACACTTCACCACTTCAAAGAATGGAACAGTGAATGGAAATACTTCTGTCTTGATTTTGGTAACCTTTTATATTTATTTTGAGCCTATGGAATTGAATTTTCAAAATGGAAGAAACAAAATCAAATCCTCTGTTTTTCCTGTTCTGTACAGTTACTAAAACAATTTTTTTGCTTTGGTGGGAGTGGGCTTGATTTTTCTTATGTTTTTATGAAAATATTATTAAGAAGCAGCCCTACAGATACTCAGATGCGACAGATTTATAACACAATTTTCAGTTCTTCTCTCTCAGAAACACTCTTTGCAACTTTACAAAATATAATACATTTCATGGAAGTCTATAAATTATGTAGCATGTAGGAAAATCTAGAGTGGAAAAAACTGGTTTTTATGCACCAATTCAAAAGATATAGGAGATAAATATATCAATGGAACATGAAATATGTATGCTCGTGTACAAAATAAGTATTTGGAAAAACTTATTGAGAGAACTATTGAGATAAATGAACATAAAGGGGCTGTTAACAAGAGCATTACAAAGTATACAGAAAATTCAAGGAAAAAGTAGCAGGAAATACAGATTTTTAACTCTACATTCCTGGATTCCTTTCTAGTATCTTCTTATATTATTTCATCAAGAATTTTATACAACAAATTTGATTTTAGAGGAAGTGTTTTTGCAATAGCATATAGAACAGGTGGCACAGTTGGAACTATTCTTTGAAAAAGGCTCTTCAGATTTCATTTTGACAGTTTAAACATACCTGACTAATCAATGAACTCACACAAATTCTTAAATGTGTTCCTCAGAAAACTCAGGATTTTTCCGCAGGTTCTAACGGCACATTTATCTAAAACAATAACAACAGAAAATAATCAGACAACATTATGTTTTAATGGCTTTCATAAATAAGTCAAAAAATAAGCATTACCCTTCTAGATAAATAAAATAAAAGAATATAGTAGAAAAATATGATAAGTCACAGACTGGAATCACTAATCATACTGATATGTGTAGATAATTAGACACATCAGAAACATTTCATCTTTATTTATTAATTTTTTTTTTCCTGAACTTGCTTCTGTCCAAGATCATGTCCAAGTGGGACAACTTTACCCATTTTATTAGGAAAACGTACCATCAGAAAAGACTGACTCAGTCTTTTCAACAACCAAACTTCTAACAACCAAAGTTAATGTGAACACCTTTCTATGATTAATCTTGATGAAAACATGAAAATACATATGTAGAAAAAAAGGGGTTGCAGAAGTAAACTTATATTCAGATATTTGGTCTAGAGCTTTTGCATCAAAAGCACAGTCTCTGGCCATTTCAACTGAAGCCAAACAAATAATATAGAAAGCAATGTAACCTTTTAATATAATCACATAGAATCATAGAAACATAGAAACACTAGGTTGGAAAGGACCTACAAGATCATCTAGTCCAACCACCCTCCTATCACCATCCCTACCCACTAAGCTACTAAATCATATCCCTTAGCACCTCATCTAGACGCTTCTTGAACAGCACTTCTTGAACAACTTGTGGCCATTCCCTCTC
>WBMW01001080.1:77437-114956 GCA_013396635.1 Penelope pileata | reverse complement strand
TTCAGCCTGGAGAAGAGAAGGCTGCGGGGGGACCTGATAGCAGCCTTCCAGTACCTGAAGGGGGCCTACAGGAAAGCTGGGAAAGGACTTTTTACAAGGATAGATCATGACAGGACAAGGGGTAATGGTTATAAACTGGAAGAGGGTAGATTTAGACTAGATATAAGGAGGAAATTCTTCCCTGTGAGGGTGGTGAGACACTGGAACAGGTTGCCCAGGGAAGTTGTGGATGCCCTCTCCCTGGAAGTATTCAAGGCCAGGCTGGATGGGGCTTTGGGCAGCCTAGTCTAGTGGGAGGTGTCCTTTCCCATGGCAGGGGGGTTGGAACAAGATGATCTCTAAGGTCCCTTCCAACCTGAACCACTCTATGATTCTATGATCTCACTCAAGATGAGCTGTTCCATAACGTTTCCTGGCACCAAGGTAAGGCTGACAGGCCTGTAGTTCCCCAGATCTTCCTTCTGACCCTTCTTGTTGATGGGAGTCACACTGGCAAGCTTTCAGTCCTCTAGTACCTCTCCAGTTAACCAGGAACACTGACAGATGGTTGAAAGTGGCTTGGCAATCACGTCCACCAGCTCTCTCAGCACCCTCGAGTGGATCCCATCTGGTCCTCTGGACTTGTGACAGTCTAGATGGAGTAGCAGGTCTCTAACTGTCTCAGCCTGAATCATCGGGGGTTTGTTCATCCCATACTTCCAGGTCAGGGTCTAGAGTATCTCAAGGTTAAGTGATCTGACTGTTAAAGACAGAGGTAAAGAAGGCATTGAGAACCTCAGCCTTTTCCTTATCCTCAGTGATCATGTTCCCTACTGCATCCAGTAAAGGATGGAGATTCTCCTTAGCCCTCCTCTTACTGTTAATATATCTATAAATTTTTTTTTTCTCTTTTACTGCAGAGGCCAGCTTGGCTTTTGCCTTACTAATTTCCTCCCTGCATATCCTAGCAACTTCTTCATAATCTCTTTGAGTCGCCCATCCCTTCTTCCACCAGAGATGGATTCTCTTTTTCTCTCGGAGCCTCAGCAGAATTTCCCTGGTCATCCACACTGGTCTTCCCCTTTGGCTCACCTTATGGCATGCTGGGACAGCCTGCTCCTGAACCTTTAAGGCTTCCTTCCTGAGGAGTGTCCAGCCTTCCTGGACCCCTTTACCCTTCAGGACAAACACTCAATGGGCCCTCCCTACCAGTGTCCTGAACAGGTCAAAGTCTGTCCTCTGGAAGTCCAAGGGAGTAGTCTCACTGACCTCTCTCCTGACTTCACCAAGAATGGAGAGCCCTACCATTTTTTGTCCACTCTGTCCAAGAGAGCTCCTGACCTCCACATCTCCCACAGTCCTTCTCTGTTGATGAACAGCATGTCTAGTGGGGCACCTCCCCTGGTAGGCTCTCTTACCAGCTGCATCAGTAAGTTATCTTCCACACACTCTACAAACCTCGGCTGCTTCCTCTGTGCTGAATTATGTTCCCTGCATATATCAGGGAAGCTGAAGTCCCCCATGAGAACAAGAGCTGTCAATCATGCAGCTTCTGCCAGTTGCTTGTAGAATGCCTTGTCCATCTCTTCATCCTAGTCCAGTGGTCTATAAGTGGTCTACCAGGATATCAGCCCTGTTGGCCTTCTCTCTGTAAACTATAATCTGAACACAAAACTGCTATAACACGTCTTTTGAGTAATTTTATTACACATCTGGACTTAAATACTATTCCCAGTATCAGCAGTATGCAAGGCACATCTCAGGCAGATACTGTAAAAGCTGCTTGGGGATATACCTATGTTTACATGGCCTTTGCTAGAAAACCAAGAAAACAGGAAAGAAAAAAAAAAAAAAACTAGTTTTCTCCCATAGTTATTAGTACTTTTGAACTACCTTTATTCCTTTATCGCAATGTTTCACTCAGCGTTTTTGTTTTCTCAGTCTTCTTGGATGTAACTTTGTCTTCTGTTTCAAAGTGACTCAGAAATTAGCATCTTCAGCAGTATGTTCACTCCTCTGCTTTCCATAGACATCGTTTTTTCATCAATACATTTATTCACAATAAAAAATTGAGATTCACACAAAGAGAACGCACCCAGGCTTAAGCTAGAACAAAGAATTTCCTTGCATTATCATAATATAATAATGAAGATATTATTATATAGGTAAGTAACTATGAGAAAAGCCTAAGGCTACTAAAATGATTACTGGCAAAATTGTATGCTGAGGCAGCAGCATGGCCTCCTGCCATGGCATATTTAATACAATCATGTGAACATAAAATGCTCAGCTTTCAAAGGATTATTGTAACTCCACTGTTTTTATTTTTATATTTTTCATTCTAATTAAAAATCTCAAAGAGTTGGATCCATTCCTCAGGGTAACCAGCACTGACATTTTCCTTGAAAGGATTAGCAAAGCAAATTACTAGACATCTGCCTTTCTCTATTTCTTCTATCTTGAATATAATGTATTAACCACTATCCTCCTGCATGAATTTTGTGTGAAGAGAAGCTGTGATACGATCTTGTTCTCACTGTATCCTACAGATACTGACTTTAGTTGAAGGAATGTCTGCAGTTATGCCTCCTATCCCTAACATGTCATCATAAGGAAAAAGCAACAAATTCTTCAGTCAAATAAGGCCAAAGATAAAGAATAATCTTGAAATGTTAAATGAAGACATTTTTGAGAGGGAATATGGCAGCAAGAGGTCTCAGTGCTTGGAAGCTAGGTCCTGTCCTTATTCCTTCTGTCTCGGAAAAGGAATCAAAAATGAGCAGTAACCTCTGTTAACCCAGTCAGCATAAAAGCACAACTTTGTCTTAAATATGCATATTCTCTGGGATTTAGAGCCTGACTCAATTACAGTGGGTGATTATTATACCCAAGGTTTAGTTGTTTTTCCCCCCCATTGAAGGGTTTCAACCTGAAAGGGGAAACACTTTCTTCTGATACTTTCCCTGTGGACGTTAGGAAACACTCCTGAGAAGTTAAAAGCTGTGAATATGAAACTTCTAGGGTTCAAGATAGGAAAATAACCTAGAAAGCTGTATCCTTGGGCAATGACCAGTCATCCTTCTCCACTTCAAAAGAAACTGATACCTCTGCTCTGCACCTCATATAACCATCTTCACACATATCTTTTACATATGCCCTACAATAGGTTGAAATATGAACGAAAGGAGATTTCTGTCTAACTGCAGAGGGCGGACAAATAGCTACATAGATGAGGCATGAATCTTTCTTTCACTAAAGCTAAGCAATAAGATTCTTAACCTAAAAATGTTGTTTCCAAGTGTCTCTTAGCTTAGGATGCTGGCTGTTATAGATGTCATTCTGAGCAGTTCTCCCTGTACAGAACCAAGATATCTAACACAGAATTCAACTTTGGTGCCAAATACTCAAAAGGTAGACAGTACAAAATATCTAAACCCTTGATCTAAGTCTTTTAACCCATCCTGTTACAACATGGCTGCTATTATTTTTGGAAAAAAAAAAAAAGTTTATTGAAGGTAGGTTGCAATTGTTTTATTTCTTTATTGCCTTACTTATGCTTTTCTCAGATCAATTTACTGAAAACATTTTACCATATTCTAACATCTGCCCCTGCAAACCCATATCCAAACTTTTTGGTTCTTCTTCAGAATGTCCACATGTATTCCTTGCATTGTGAATAATTAATATATGGAAGATGTATTGTTTTGTAAATATTTACAGGTATTACAATCTCAGCACAATATCTCTTTATGCTGAATCTTTATATTCTAGCATTTTTGTGTAGTGAGGCCTTCTGTTGCTAGAGGACATATTTAACTGGAAGTGAGCAAATATTTCCTCAACTGGTTTCCACAGATAGAAGTTAGCTGGTATAATTTTTGCTTCAAATTTATATAAGGCTCATGTTCTCACAGTTTTTCAATTCTGTGCACTTTCATAAAATGCTGGATAAACAGCTTGAGAGCCCTTAATTGTCATCACAGGCTGCATATAATACAGGCATAATTTCCAAACACTGCTAACATGCCTGGAGCCTGACCTTGAAGGAAACATTTCTAAGATAAGAGTTGATAGCTCAGAAGTCGTTTTCATGGCCCAGGCATGTTCAGAGAAGGTATTTGTTAGGATTTATTTTTGTTTGTGTATGAGCTCTAATTTTGCTGATGGCGATGGGAGCCATTTTAGTTGTCAGGTGAGATCAGGGCTATAGCTATGCTTGTCAGTGCAGTAATTATGTTAAAAACAGTGAATTTACTCCCTATACAGTTTCAAGAACAAAATATACCTGCTCACGCCTTACAGTGACACAATGACAATCACTTAGAATAGAAATCAAACCGTTTCCTACACAAAGTAAATATGTACATCATTTGTGTTAAATTGATGGAGTTTTCTTCATATCTTTGAAATGAAATATACAAACAACTTAAGTATACATGCATATTTCTCTTGAGAATCACATTTTTTTTTTCAAGTTTCAAATCAAGTAAATGATAAAAAAGACAATTTGAGAGAAAAAATAAAACAATAAAAGAGGTGTCTTGCAGAAGAAACTGCGGTGTGGTGGAAAAGCAGAAAACTGCGGGAAAAAAAAACCCAGAAGTCTGTGGAGAGCAACGTATCAACTTATCATGCCTTTCTGAGAGTGCAAGAGCTCTCTGTCCCTCTGAATAAGAAAACGGGCAGAGGAGGCAAGAAACTAGCATGGCTTGGCAAGGACCTTCTGGTCAAACTGAGGGAAAAGAAAGGCACGTACAGGCTGTGGAAACATGGGCATGTCACCTGGGAAGTATACAGGGATGCTGTCTGGACATGCAGACAGGGGATTAGGAAAGCCAAGGCAGAGATGGAACTGGACTTGGTGAGAGATTTTAAAAACAACAAGAAGGGATTCTATAGGTACATTGTCCAGAAGACAGGCTAAAGAGAGAGTACCTTCTCTGGTAAATAAGAAAGGGAAACTGGCTACAACAGATATTAGGAAGGCTGAAGTACTAAATGAGTTCTTTGCCTCGGTCTTCACTGGCAGCCAGGATTCTCATATTTCTCACATCCCTGAACCTTGCATCCCTGAGCCTCTCGGTGGGAACTGGGAGAGTAAATCCCACCCCACTATAAGGGCACAACAAGTACAAGACCACCTTACGAGACTGAATGTCTACAAGTCTATGGGGCCAGATAACATGCATCCCAGGATCCTGAAGGAGCTGCCTGATGTGGTTGCCGAGCCTCCCTCCATCATATTTGAAAAGCTGGGGCTGTCAGGTGAAGTTCCCGGTGACTGGAAAAAGGGAAACATCACTCCCATTTATAAGAAAGGGAGGAAGAAGGACCCGGGGAACTACAGGGCAGTGAGCCTGACCTCTGTGAGGAACAAAACCTCCTGGACAATATGCTAAGGCACATGAGGGATGAGCAGGTGATCCAAGATGGCCAGCACGGTTTCACGAAGGGAAGGTCGTGCCTGACCAATTTGGTGGCCTTCTGTGATGGAGTGATATCCGTGGACAAAGGGAAGGCGAACAATATCATCTACCTGGATTTGTGCAAGGCCTTTGACATGGTCCCCCACCACACCCTTATCTCTAAATTGGAGAGATATGGACTATTTGGTGGATAAGAAATTGGTTGGAAGGCCTCAGACAGAGAGTTGTGATGAATGGCTCTACGTCCAGGTGAAGGCCAGTAACAAGTGGTGTCCCCTGGGGGTCTGTCTTCGGACCAGTGCTCTTTAACATCTTTAGCAATGACATTAATGAGAGGATTGAGTGCACCCTCAGCAAATCTGCAGATGACACCAAGCTGAGTGGTGCGATTGACACAGTAGAAAGAGGGGATGTCATCCAGATGGACCTTAACAAACTCGAAAGATGGGCCTAAATGAACTTAATGGTGTTCAACGCAGCAAAGTACAAGGTTCTGTGCTTGGATCAGAGTAATCCCAGGTATTATATACTGACTGGGAGAAGAACACCTTGAGAGTAGCCCTCCAGAGAAGGACTTTGGGGTCCTGGTGAATGAAAAACCGAACATGAGCCAGCAGTGTGCTCTTGCAGCTCAGAACACCGGTGGTATCCTGGGCTCCAGTTACGTATTGGCAGCTGAAAAAGCCTAAAAGCAATGCTGATGTTAAATAAAATGATATTTTACGTTAGAACAGAACAGAACAGAACAGAAAAAAAACTATGAAGAGGAGATAGCAGTGCCAAAATGTGCATCTGTGCACTGAAACAATGTTAATACAGATAGAATTCATAAGGCAAAATCAAGAAAGAAAATGTCTATTGTAATTTTTAGATCTGGACATATTTAGTAGCTAGTGAGACCCACCTGGGGTTTTCCCTAGTGGTAGTAGAGGATAGAAAAAGCTGTAAATTCCTTTTCAAAAATTTTGTTTTCTACTGACTGGAGAAAGGCTAGAACTGATCCATTGTGTTTTTCATTTATTTGTTAGTTTTATTTTGATTTGTTTTCTTTTGTTTTTTTTAAAAAAATGATTAGAACATCGGATGTATATATTATTCTGTTTATGTTTAACATCTGGTAAACTGCTGGAGAATGTTTTAGTATAATTTCATTTATAATTAACTACAAGAAAAAACAGACAGAAAGAGACAGTAAAGAAAACCTGACGAGGTTCACTGACCAAAAAATGATTTCATATTGTCACCATCTGTACATGAAAGTATTTTACATCAAAATGAAACCTGATGATTTTATAAGTAATAGAATCAGGTGTTTCATTTACTTAATGATGTTAATCAGAATAGATAACAAGTTTAATGGAGATAAATTTACATTACTCCATTTGTTAGGGGAATTTTGGGTAGTGATTTTTTTTCTTGGTTTGAAAGACAGGGATGTTCTCAAGGAGTTCTTCTCCCAGTCTATACACATATCCAAAATTGTCCCAGCCCAAGCACAGAACCTTGCACTCAGCCTCGTTAAACCTCATTAGGTTCACATGGGCCCACTTGTCTAGTTTGTCCAGGTCCCTCTGTACGGCATCTTTTCCTTCTGTTGTGTCAACTACACCACTCAGCTTGGTGTCATCTGCAAATTTGCTGAGGGTGCACTCAATCCCATCTATGTCACTGATAAAGACATTGAAGAGTACTGGTCCCAAGATGGACACGACTTACCACTGGCCTTTACCTCGGCATCCAGACACTGACCACAACTCTCTCACTACAACTGTCCAACTATACCACTGTATAACTATAACTGTACAACTATTCCACTGAATAGTCCACCCTTCTAACCCATGTCTCTCTGCTTTACAGATAAGGCTGTTTCCCATGCTGTGTGCATTGGTGTAGAGGCACTTCACCTGAGCTACATCATTACATTATTCAAGGAGCCTTTTCAAGTTCCCTTGAGACAAATCTGAGGTTTTTCCCTACTTCTTCCTGAAGTGAGAGCATTCACCAACCCCTCTCTGTCACTTAGAAGTCCATCCTTTTCCCTTATCAAACCCAGTTTAAAGCTCTGAGGATCAGTCCAGCCAGCTTGCTTCCCAGAACACCTTGCCCCACCTGTTCAATTTTGTCCCATCCAATATCAACCAAAATCATAGAACTCAAAGCCATGAGTGTGGCATCATCGACACAGTCAATCATTCACAGAATTACAAATTTGTAGGGGTTGGAAAGGACCTTGAGAGATCATCGAGTCCAACCCCCCTGCCAAAGCAGGTTCCCTAGTGCAGGTCGCACAGCTAGGCGTCCAGGCGGGTCTTGAATATCTCCAGGGAAGGAGACTCCACAACCTCCCTGGGCAGCCTATTCCAGTGCTCCATCACTTGCATCACGAATAAATTCTTCCACATATTGATGTGGAAATTCCTCGGCTCCAGTTTAATCCATTTCCCCTTGTCCTGTCCCCAAACACCACTGAAAAGAGATTCCTCATGTTCATTTGCCTCCTGCATTTTAGATATTTACAGACATTGATAAGATCCCCTCTCAGCCTTCTTTTCTCAAGGCTGAACAGACCCACATTACCGAGCCTCTGCTCGTAAGGGAGATGCTCCGCGCCCTTTATCATCTTTGTGGCCCTCCACTGAACTCTTTCCAGGAGGTCCCTGCCTTTTTTATACTGGGGAGCCCAGAAGTGGATACAGTACTCCAGCTGAGGCCTGACCAGGGGGGAGTAGAGGGAGAGGATCACCTCCCTCGACCTGCTGGCAATGCTTTTTAATGCACCCCAGGATCCTGTTGGCCTCCTCAGCCATGAGGGCACACTGTTGGCTCGTGGCCAACCTGTTGTCCATGACTCTCCATTCAACTGTCCTGTTCTCCTTCTTCCCAGGTCCCAGCCTCCAAATGAGAGGACAGAGAAGAGCACAATTTGCACTCCTGATCCCTTCAACATCCCTCCAAGAGATTTAATGTCTCTTTTAATGTTTTGTAGTTTCCTTGTTAAAGTCTCCCATGATCCAACCGGAAAGAATAGAAGCTTATAGTACTCATCTGGCTTTATCAGACCTGGTATCCTCTTCTTGATGTTTCATATGTGGGCCCCTGGCAGAGAGCAAACCTCCCTGGAGAGATTATCTGCATGGCAAATGGGGCTTCGGTGCCTCTTTGTGATGAGTCCCCAATTACTAAGATCCCTCACCTTATTTTGGTAGCACTAGTTCTAATGTGGGTTTTGGTTGGACCAACTCAGCATGGAATCATAGAAACAAAGAAACACCAGGTTGGAAAGGACCTACAAGATCATCAAGTCCAACTGTCCTCTGAGGTCAGGCTGACAGGCCTCTAGTTCCCCAGATCTAAAAATATTTTAAAACCCAAAGCAAAAAATCCATTTAATATGAAGACCTCTCACTGAGGACGTATCAGATATTAAACTGGTAAGAACAGGTACTACACTAAATGTAGTATCTATACTATACTATAAGTAGTATCTGTACTATATGATTGTTACTTCCCAGGTCTGTACCTTTCCCCACACCTTCTCCTCTTTCCAACTGCACTGTCTGGTATCTGTTGCTCAGAAGCGAAACTACTACTTCTGCTCCACCCAGAAATGAGGGTCTAGTCTCCTTCGTATTGTGTGTTGTCATTATTGTATTTTATTAAAGTTCTCATTGTCATAAACCAAATTAGAAAAAAATAGTAAGATTTTTCTAACAAAAGGTAGCATTTCCTGTGTCATTATTTGTCTTGGGATTTTTTGATTTTTGACATCATGTAAAAGGAGGATTTATGAAAAAATCAATTGAACACTTGTGTGTGAAAAATACGACTGAAAGGATGAAGTCTGTGACTGATTCTTAAGGAGATCTGATATCCTAATGCTAGACAGGAGAGTGAACAAAAAGAGTTCAGGGTCAAGCAGGATTTCAGGCTTGAGAATTACCCAACAGAGTCAGATAAAGAAAACATTTATAAGCTGAGTTTTAAAGATAAATTGTGAATTGCAAGCTATATCTGTGTAGGCAACTAACAGGTACCCTCAATCTATTTGACCAGATATTGTTCCTGTGTGTCCAGTTATAGCTAGGTTGATAGCCTGAGTGTTGTGGTGGTTTTGGGGCTTCACTTTTTGAAGCCAAACACAGCGTCTCCACAACTCTAAGTATGATGCACACACACACACATACACACATACATTGCACAGTATGCTTTTTAAAAAATAGATAAATATTTTCCTCAGAATTGTGGCACCTAAAAGGAATGCCCCCTCATGAAAGAAATAAAGGAAAATTTCTCACTGCTAATTTCTTCTGTCAATCATTTCAAATTTGTATTAGAAATTGTGTAGTCAGCAGGACTAGATAGGTGATTGCCCCTCTGTACTCTTCATTGATGAGACCACACCTTGAGTACTGTGTTCAGTTCACTTCTACACAGCTCAGTTCATTGAGGTGCTGGAGATTTTCCATAGGACAACGGATCTGCTGAAGAGTCTGGAGCACAAGCCCTATAAGGAGCAATTGAGGGAACTGGGATTGCTTAGTCTGGAGAAGTGGAGGCTCAGGGGAGACTTTATTGCTGTCTATGACTACCTGAAGAAAGGTTGTAGTGAGGTGGGGAGTCAATCTCTTCTCCTGGGTAAGGTCTCCAGATTTTGTAACCTGTCATCCTGCGTCTATCCACTTTCAGCTCCTTGTGCCCCTTCCTCCTCCACCTTCCATCTCCCATATTCTCACTGGCAGGACAGTACAAAAAGTTGAAAAATTGAAAAGTCCTTGACTCTGTGGAGCACTGCTCAGTAGCAACTGAAACATTAGTGTGTTATCAACATTGATTTTCTCCTAAAGACAAAACATAGCAAATCAACTCTGTCTCAGTTTAAGCCAGGGCACCTGCAGTGACTGGAAACACAATATTCAAGAATTGTACTTCCCTCCTTTCATTTCTTTAAGAGTGATCTAATTTTAATATAAACTAAGAAAATATTAAAATACTTTGTTGCGACAGTGAAATGCACGTATTATACAAAACAGACCCTACAGTTAAAATAACAGGTAAAATAATGAAGAAGGGAACAAAAGAAAAAGAGCAGTTCTTGGATGAAAAGCGAAGTAGGAGGAATACATGAGTCAAATTACCTTAGATATAATACTGTGTCTTTTCATGTGAATGTATTTGCTTTCATTTTTCTTATTATCTCTTTATCTTTCTATTTTGGACACTTTATTTATTTATTTACTTTGGATGAAATACAGCATTAAAAAACAGAATGGAAGGAAAAAAGAATTAAATACAAATCTAAAATGAGCAAGCACACAATAAACAACATACTATATGCCTAAGCAGAAATTCCTTTAATTAAGAATATTCTAGTTTAANCGGCTCTGTTCAACACTGCCAGGATGTTATCAGTATCTCTGAGGTACAAGATAAATTCATACTAGACACTACGAGAAGCGTAACTTCTGTTAGAAACTAAGACAACTGATTTTGGCACTCAACTGTCATGTAGTGATGCTGGATCTGTGAACAGTGGTTGTAATGACTGTGTATATATGTCCTCTTTTTCTGCAGAGTACAGATACTGTTTTCCATCACAGATTAACTGCTTTGTAAATGAGTACCTAGGCAAGACTTGATATGATATGATACAACATGACACATACATTTTTTCTGTAAATAAGAATGAATAAATGTCTCTGAGGCTATTTTTTCTCATCTAATTTAATTGTTAGAAACTAGTGGTTTTTTATTTCTTCATAACTCTTACCACTCTGTACTTCTTTGTCGCTATGTACCTGTTCATTTTCCAGAATCTATCCAAAAAAGCAATGCTATCCAAGTGATCCTAAGTTTTCGTTACCGACCTGGACACAGAGAAGTTTCCAAACTATCGTCTAGCATATACTTCACTTTTCCACCAATATATTTGTAAATGGCCAAGACCATATAATTGAACATGGGAATAAGAGCTAAACCATCAATGCTACTGTTGATGTTTAAATGTAGTTAGTTTAGACTATCTCATAATCTTGAATTCTATAGATTTGTATTCAATAAAATGATTTTGTGCTATACTGAGCTTTCATATCTTGTCCATGGTTAAGTTTAGATTCCTAAGCAGTTCATGTTACATAAAAAATTTCCATTCCAAAAGGAATTCTGAAATTTCTTCAATCTCAAGCATGATATTTTCCCTTGGGGGACAAAAGAGGTTAAATCTCCAAAATGTTAACTTCAGGAATTATATGTTCTTTTATTTAAGAATCCAAACCTAAATATTTTACATTCTAAGGAAATGTTGTAGAGTTCTGTCCAACCAAGTGTGTATCTAATTTTTTTCTACAAAGAAACTATAGAACTTTCCCAGTGTCACCTGGTTGGTAGCTCTCAGGCAAAAGTTCATCTTAACACTTCATCTTTCATGAACGAAACTTTTTCGCAGAACTCACCAGGGCCTTAAATCTCAGAAAGGCAGTTTCTCAGCTGTTTAGTGGACTAGTGGATGGGACAATTTGGGAAACTGCCCTCAGGAATAACAGAGAAGAGTAGAGTTGGCAGGTATTTAAAGACACTTCTCATAGGGCACAAATACTCTCAATTCCAACTAGAGATTGGGCAAGGAAGGCAGGAGACCAGCATGACTGAGTCAGGCCTCTTAACCAAGATAAAACACAAAAAGGAAATGCATAGACAGTGAAGGCGGGGACATACATCCTGGGAAGATTATAGCGATCCAGCCCAGAATTGTAGGGACCAGATCTAAGCACACGTAGAGCTAAATTTGGCGAGAGATGTGATGAATAATAAGGAGGATTTCCACAGGTGAAAAAGGGTTTCCACAGATAAAAAAGACAGAAAAGGAAAGTAAACAAATATCCCCCCCCCCGATGAGTGAGACAGGGAACCTGGCTACAACTGTCATGGAGAAGACTGAGGTACTCAAAATTTTTCACTTCAGTCTTCTGCCTTCTGCTCTATCCATGCCTCCCAAGTCACAGAATCTCAAGTCAGGTTTTGGGGAAGTAAAGTTCCACTCACTGTAGGATAAGATCAAATTCAAGACCAGCTGAGGAACCTGAATGTTCTCCACTCTAGACAGTTTAGGAGTCCATGAGAGCTGGTAGCTTTACAAGAATCACCTTGTAAAAGGAGTAGGCAAGCCTATTGTGCTGCAAGTCAAGAAAGCTGGGCATAAGACTGTCCTGGCTGCACAGGAAACTCTTTCTGGAACTAGAGCAGTAAAAGAAAATATATCACCTCTGAAAATAAGATCAGTCTTCACATCTGCAGGAAGAAAACAAGAGAAGTCAATGCTCAGCTTGAGTTGGCACTGGCTAGTGTGGTCTCAGAAAGAAAAAAAAGAAAAGGCTTTTTTAAAATATGCCAACAGCAAGAGGAGGTCCGAGGAAAAAAATTTACTGACACTTGGAACAGATGATAAGCAAGTAAAGAAAAGGAAGAAGTGAAGGCATTTCATGCATTTTTTGACACAGCTTTTAATTGTAATCACAGATATTGGGTTACCCAGTCTTCTCAGTTAGAGGACCATGACTGCGGGAGCAGTCCTGATGTGTGTAATTTGTACCTGCCTACCAGTCTCATTCAACCAAACATGTTCCAACTGCATGCATGTCCCGATTCTTTTACTGAAATAAAGAATAATATGCAGAAGTATAGTGAATTCGCTGTCACATCAGCTTCCTGGTAACTTACAAGTTTGTCTTCATTCAGCTTGTAAAATGATAGCTGACAATTGAGTCCTGTCAGTCATAAGTTATCTTCTAGCTTGGAGTAGCAACTTCCTTTGTCTCTCTTGCCCTCATTGTTAGCTAAAATGGCTTCCTAATTCTTATCAAGTTCAAATGCACCCTCGGTTTCTCATAACTCCTACTTGCTGTGTTTCTGTAATAATTTGACTTTCACATAAAAAATCAGTGTTCTTGATGAGTGACTGAAGTTGACAGCCTTGAACTACTGATTAACAACTCTACTGGATGATTATATCTGTCCAAACTAACTATTTTAATTTAGATTTCTTAGTAAATAAGATTCTTAAATATATTCTGACGCATAATATTTATATGTTTACAATAACTACTACGCTTTAAAGTTTCTAAAGCATACACATTTCAGGCATGATGAATTTGACAATGCAGGCACTTTTTTCATCCTGCTCTGCCAACCTTAAAACTGTTTCCTGCTTTGCGTCTCTTGTCAGCGTCAGCATAAGACATGAAGCCAACCATATCCTACAGACAAGTATGCTCAAGTGTTGGTGATGCTGAAGTATGCAGTACATGTACTTGCTCTGCTAAATGGCAAAAACAACTTCGAGAATTCCTCTAGCATTGAGGCACGCAGCAGTTTCTATGGTTTTCTGCATACCAAGGAATAGAAAACTGTATTTGTGAGAGACTTCAGTGGCAGAAATTTTGTCCATGATATTGTATGGTGAACAACTGTGAAGGTCTTCATGATGCCAAAATTTTAGACATCTACAGCAGCACTTGTGCGGATAGAGTTCAGAATTTTTCTGCAAACATCTTTTCTTTGTCAAACTAGCTGTACCTACTGTACCAGGTGTAGGACTGACATGGAGGTTCCTTTTTCCCTTAGAAAAATCACTTTTGAATCAGAGTAATGGGACCAGAAGTGAAAGTGACATTCTGAGATGTACATTGCTCCCCATTCTAACCCATGGGACACCACCACGTGATCATGTTGCTCTGTATACAAGTCATACAACGAAGCCACGGTTTAGTCTTTTCCTTGGTTGGTTGGGTTTATTTTACTACATTCACGATTACATTCTGATTACTCACAATGTCATCTCTCATTATCATTTCAGTATTCTTTTTTCCAACTAGCTCCTTTCTGCTCTGTTTTAATATAGTTTTTTTTAGCTCTTTCTGGTTTACATTATATCCAATACTTCCTCCAGAGACAGGAGAACTATCTCTAGCAAAAATTGTTATTTCATCACAGCCTCCCTCTCCCCTCCAATCCTGGATCCTGCATAAGGAAGGAATCTGGCTTCGGTGCCTGTGCTTCACCTGTAAATCTCTTCCCCCCCTCATCAGGGGGAGGGGAGGGGAGGGAAGGGATGTGTTGTATGATGTATTTATTATAAATTTCTTACAGACTTTAAATGTCATTTTAAATTTCAGCTGTTTACTTATACTGGCCATCTGCTGTTATATAATGTCATTTGTTGTTTTGATTTTTTTCTATCTTTTAAAGAATTATTGAATATAAGGAATCTGGCTGTTGACTTTCTAAGCCCCTCAAAATATTCAGAATTGTTTATGTTTTGCTTGAAGAGGCTCTGAAAGTAAAATATATGCAACTTGGCCAGCTACCACTATTCCTATTCTTAGAACAATTTAGCTTCACTATGGAAAACAGCGTGGTGCATTTTCATAAAGTCTTTTAGTTTCCATGGCAAATATGGTCATTATTCCTGTTGAAACTGGTGTTTTCTACTAATACTTTTGAAATACTTCTCACATGATGCCAAAAAAAGAGAAGTTAGTTCAGAAACAAATGCATCAGTTGTCTATAGTTAATAGCTGTTTCTTCTTAAAGTGGAAATTACACAAGGTCAATATGACCTTGCATTAGTGTCCATTGAAAACAACTAATGTTAACTTGTGGTCAAACGACTGGCATTCAAATCGAAAAATTGAAAGAAAAAAGAAAAAAGAATGATAAAAGGTGGGAATTTAGCCCTGAAATGCTATCCAATGTACTAACAACTTATAAATAATAAATGACTAAATAAGTAAAGCAAACTGTTAAAGTTTTGTTAACTGGCTTGCTTACAGTTTTTACAGAATGCTAAAATTTCATTTCTTTTAATCCGTATTTTGTACATATTTTGTTTATTCCTCTGTGATCTTTTCTTCTGCTATGGAAACATAGTCTCATCCATCGATATATATTAATAGCTAGGATATTGCTATAATGAAGTAATAATTACTATAGAAAACACTGGAGCATCTGGAGAACCACAAATTTGGACATTCTATCAATGTTTAGCTAAAGTTAACATCATGATTTTTACATAGTTTAATAGATTAAGAACTCTTCTACTGAGATTGCTGCACCTCTAGAACTCCCCCCACCTCCCTTTAGAGTGAAGCAAAGCCAGATGGACAGCTTTGTGGTTTTCTGCACCATACACTGATTTATTCTATGGAAAATATGTAAGAGACTTTTGACTTATAAAATCTTGCTGTTTCTTTTTTTGCTATGAATTTTCTTTCACAAAGAGCATATGAAAGGGTTTTCTCCCCAGAAACAGTACTCCATCCTTCTTCTCTGATATGTAGCATGCTTTTTTTAATGGGACTGTCGTAAGTAAATAAATATACACAAATTTGCACAATCTGATCCAAAACATGAAATAATCAATTGTGTCATCCCTTCTGTAAGATCTTAAATGATTGTTAAAGAATAATATTAAAAATAAAAATGAGACATTCTTTTCTAAATTAGACATAACTTTCCTGTGGGTGCCTTGTTAGCCCATCTTCAAATGGTGTAAGTTGGTATGGTGGTTCCACTAATGGAAATGGGGGGCAATAACTTCCCATATAATAGTTCATTCCCATGATCCTCCTCTAAGTATTATCATATAAACTGCACATATTTAAGTGTCTGCTAATACTTTCCACTCAGAGAATATGTGTGGATTGGTATTAACTGCCATGCATTTCTGCTGAAACAAACAGCGAAGCTATACTTTGCACTCTTTCCACTGTGCTCCTCAAGCCTAAAAGAGATTTTCAGCAGCAAGTGGAAGGCTCGATGAATAGAAATTACTCCTTTATCCACACATCCCACGTCTCTATCCTCTCTGCTACTGTTTAATCTGTACCAAAATTCTTCATTTGGCTCTTGAAAATGTCAGCACTTAAAATGAGCAGTTTCATATCACAAGAGTAAGTGGGACTGAAATCATGTCTATATATATTTGTATAGAACCTGATTTATATAGAAACTGAGTGCACATATTCCTATTTGTTTTCTACAGGGGAAACAGAGAAAATAGTAAAAGCACAAATATATCTGTTTAACAAACAAATCTAAACATGAGTAGTACTGGTATTTAATAAGCCTATGATGAACAATGTAGGTGCTTTTGAGAACAATGGCAGGCCATTTTTCATAGTTGTACGCAAATGCTCAAATTCGCAACTGAATGCTGAGCCAAGGAGGTCAAGAGAGGCAGTGCCTAACATTGCTTATATATATATATATGTGTGTAGGTTAGATATTAGGGTCAAAGATCCACTTCTCATCTTTGCTCTGTTCTCAATATCACATTTATAATAGACAAGTTGTTAAGTTTCAACAAGTTGATACTATGAAATCTATCCCACCAACCTCAGTACACATTGCTTAACAATGAATTTCTTGTTCAACAATCTAGACTTGCCCTGAATAAAATAGATTCATTTGCATACCACTGCAGTGCTTGCAGTGTGTTTACAATACCAAACTACTCTTGTCCAACTGACCTGAATATAAGAGACTGTGACACATGTAAGGAGAGAATTAAATAAGCAAACAAAGCAAAAGGGAAAAAAATGCTATGCACTTGTGCATTTCTCCCAGATTGGAGGATAATGTTTCTACATCTACACATTTTAATTAACAGTCGGTTCTTCTAGTTCTCTAAATTGCCCTGACAGGTACTGTCTAAACTGTTGCAATATTGATTTGTAATTCCAAAGCCTAAAGAAAAGTTAAACAAACAAACAAACCTGTAAAACAAGTTTATTACTTGAGTTATAGCCTTTCAAAAGACAAACTAAAAGAAAAACAAGTATGCTAGTAGAAAGTACACATGAATAATAATAAATTTTGTATTTACAAAAAACTGCCATAACACAAAGATTTTTAAAAAAAATCTATTTCACTGTTCAGTAGTAATAATAGAAGCATGAACAGGAATCACAGCAAAGAAGCAGTTGTGCAGATGAAAAACTGGTGTTTAAAAAGTCAGGTAGCTTTCTGAATTCTTCTGAATTTGTGCTAATTTTTCTTTTCACATTCTGAATGTGTTGAGAATATCTGTCCGTGACTGGTGGGATCTAGCTCAGTCCCACCCTTGAGTTTTCTTTCAGTCAGTTCTCTGTGGTTTATATACATTGTCAAGCTGATTCAACAAAAACATCTTTTTATTATTATTTATTATTTATTTATTTCTCATGGGCTGGTTTTCTGTTGGCTCAACTCCTTGAATAACGAGACAGTTCAGCCACCATGCCTAGATCCAGAGCAAAGAAAAGAGCTGGCAAGTGAGAGAGAGTGGGACTCCTCTTGTGACAGCAATCCACACATGGACCAGATAATTATTAAACAGAAGTGAATGGTATTTTGTCTTTCAGATTCTTCTTATTCCTTTTATTCATGGGAGTTTTGGAGATGGGGGGGGGGAGGAAGGACATTTTCAAATGACAGTTTTCCCAAAAATATATGAATCTATGTATTTAGTGCTTTTATGCACCTCTTTTTGGTTTATTTTGTTTGGTTTGGTTTACAGTTTAAATACTTACAGAATACTTCCTCTCTACTAGTTAACAGCATGGTCTATATTATATTCACTTAAAAGGCTATGCAGATTGTGTGCAAGAGGAAAAATGTTTACATTACAACCTGCATTGCAAACATAAGGAACAGCATTTGCAAAGGTAGAATGTGACATTACAAAAGCACTACACTGGGTAAAAAACATACTTAAATCAAAATGCTTCAGGAGAAACAAAACTATGCCACTTTGAGTACCCAAAATATTTATTTTAAAATTTTCATTTTTAATTTATTGTCTCTCCTCTTCCCCCCACCAAAGTATTTAGGGACTATTTCCAGCTGTAGGATATCCCAGAAAGGATGGTATGTATTAGCCAAAATACCTTTAAGGTGGCAAACAAAAAATTCCTCTGAATGAAACTACTGTTAACAAGAGAATGACAATCTAAAAAATAAATAATAATTCTAAAAGTGAAAGCACCGGTTAGCATCAAAACCAAAAAGCCATCCAAATCCAGAAGGCTACTCTGGGGCTATCAGCAGACAGACTTCACTAAGTATTGTTTCGATGGGCATGAGAGAGACTAGCAAACATCACAAGGAAAGACTGAAACGTCATGCAAGCTCCAAACTAACAAAGAACTGATAACTGCTCTGAGGAAAATTTGGAAGAAACTTACATAGGTCTGTGAATCTCTTGTCTGAGATTTTCTGTGTTAATTCAACCAGCCTTTGTGTGCTTTATTTCTAAATGAAATTAAACCAAAATATCTGATTATTGACATTGCTTCCTAATGGAAAGGGTAGCTAAGGCATACGATGAACTTTAATTAATCACAGGTACCAAATCCCAGCAGTCTATCACAGAATCTGGACTAATCTCGGCCACTGCATAAGAGTTTGCTGGACATTTAGGCTGTATGAATATGTGAGCTCTGAGCACAAATCCAGTGACACTCTTCCCTCATACCTGAGGCACAGACACAAGCACAGACACAAACACAGTACCGAGATTAAAAATCTTCACTTGTGTTTTGTCTTGAAGTTCATATCCATGCTTCAACACTTGTTTCTATTCAATAGCTACTCTATAGCCATGTCGTCCATCTGCCTCCACCCACAGCTTAAATATAGTCTTCCTAGAATCCCACCAAAGGTGTGAGTCTTTTGGTTTACAATGAAATTATTTTGAAGCCACATACCTAACACAAAACACATTACTAACGTTTACATGAAATATAAAGTAGATAAAATATAGTTAAATATGAAAATCAAAGATATTTAAATATCCTTTGTGTTCTAGCTATTCTATCATTCATGGATCACCAGATCTTCCTGTCATCATGTAGGGATGATGTCCTCTGTGATTAGTTATGCTATTAAACCATATTATTCTTCTCAGTGTCTACTCCCTGCACATCTACCCTTGTTGTCAGTGATCATTTGTCACCTCTGGTAAGATCTCTATTTTAACCTGGGCACTTCATTCTCATTCCAGAGAAAAGGAAGAAATTTCATCTCCAGAGCTGAGCAAACCCATCACCCAAGGGAACTTACGTGTGAACAAGTACAAATGGCTGCTGCTGTACCAGCCTTCCAACTGGTGATGGATACACAAATGAATTGGTTCTTCATGATGCACCAGTGTTCTAAATGAAAATTTTAAAACATCAACCAGAATCTATAACTTTTAAAAACAAATGTTAAAAAAATTGTCACGCAAATGAACATAAAAGCAGTCAGAACTTTTCATAACAGTAAATTGGGGACTCAAGTTTTCTGTCCTTCACACAGTTTATGTAAATATGCAAGCATTGTAATGTGAGTGTTACATTCAAAAGCAATTTTTACTACAGTTCTCAAAAAGACATTGCACAGGTATAAAATAAATAAAAATCAGATAATTAGACAGAAATTGAAGGGAATGTTGCTACTCATTTTGATTAAAACTCATTTATAACATCTTCCAAACACTGCAAACGACAGCACAGTTGATAAAGACAAAGTGTTAATTGTATTTCGGATGAAGGGTCATATTAACATCAGTCAAACAACTTACAATCATTTTAAGTAGAAGTCTGCAAGGAATGACAAGGAAACTGAAAACTTGCTTATGCTATCTCAGCTTATACCACTTATGAATTTACTCACATCATACTTTATAATCTAAGAAGTCAATTAATATAGTCAACATGAACCAAAAAAATTTGTGTATGTTTAATTTTGAACTTAATGATAAATTGTATCAATATTTTCCCCTTGATAAATCTAATAGAGTTAAAAAAACCCTCCTCCTTAGTTAAGGATAATTTTATTTTTCTGTTATCAGCTAAAGCAGTTACACTTGAGGTTTCCGCTTTTTAGTTTTTCTAACAGTAGGAGGGAATTTTCTTCAAGGCCTTATCAGCTTGAACCACAACCCCTGCACTGATTTCTGGTTCGCTGACAAATTACACTCCCTTAATCCCCATACAGGAAAGATTTAATGAATGCGCATTTTGAAATGATACCACACATGACAATTTTACATATATACAAAATGTGAAGCTCCAACCTTATTAAACAGCAGATTTTTCATTGCTAATGAAGAGACATCTTCCCTTGTACCTTTCCTTTCAATCAGATTAATATGGCTTCCTAATTCTAATTACTTATTTATTTAGACAAAAGAAAACTAATATCAGTTTTAAAAATACTCGCTATTCTCAGAGCATTAGCAAAATGGGTAAAAGAATTATTCATGGTAAAATACAAAATAGAAGAATCTAAACATCATTCATGTAACACTGAAACAACATGAATGACAACAGTCATTTTACTATCAAGAACAAAATTCTGGGCAGGAAAATACAGTGCAACGACTGCTTAGTAGTTGGCTGTCACTACAACTGAAGGTGTGGGAACATTTATCTGTGCAATTCCCATGCCCCTATGGTGCCTCACCCCCAGGCCACAGAGCTTCTTACAGAGGGTCTCGTTCATGGAGAGAGTAGATGAACTCACAGAGGTGAGGCTGAATCTTCTCAGAGAAAGATGGTTCCCGGTTATGCCCTTTGGTTTCTCATCTGTGTCATTTTTCACCAGTTACTTGTAGCTACTTGTCATTATTTTTCATAGAATCATAGAAGCTTAAAATAAAATGGCTTGTGCTAGAGAAGACCTTAAATATCATCTAGTTCCAACCCCCCTGCAGTGGGCCGGGTTGCCAGCCACTAGATCAGGCTGCCCAGGGTCCCATCCAACCTGGCCTTAAACATCTCCAGGGATGGGGCAACCACAACCTTTTTGGGCAACCTGTTCCAGTCCACCACCACCCTCTGAGTGAAAAACTTCTTCCTAACATCTAACCTAAATCTCCCGTCTTTTAGCTTAAAACAGTTCCCCATTGTCCTATCACTATCAGACCATGTGAAAATTCAGTCTCCCTCTTAATTATAAGTTACTTTTAAGTACTGGTAAGGCCTCAATGAGGTTTCACTGGAGCCTTCTCTTCTTCAGGCTGAGCAAGCCCAGCTCCCTCAACCTTTCTTCATGAGAGGTGTTACAGCCCTCTGATTATCTTCATGGCTTTCCTCTGGACACACTCCAACAGCTCTGTGTCTTTCTTTTACCAGGAGCCTCAGGCGCAGATACAGTGCTCCAGGTGGGGCCACATGAGGTCAGAGTAGAGGGGGACAATCACCTCCCTGGCCACCCCTCTTTTGATGCAGCCCAGGATACAGTTAGCCTTCTGGGCTGCAAGCACACACTGTTGGCTCACGTCAAGCTTTTCACGTACCAGGACTCCCAAGTCCTTCTCAGCAGGGCTGCTCTCAATTACTTTTTCTGCAAATCCCATTACACATATCCGGGATTGCCCAAACCCATGTGCAACACTTTGCACTTTGCTGTGTTGAACCTCATTAGGTTCACATGGGCCCACTTTTCAAGCCTGTCCAGGTCCTTCTGGATGGCATACCTTTCTTCTATTGTGTCAACTGATCCACTCAGCAAACGTGCCGAGGGTGCACTCAATCCAGTGTCTATGTTGTCGATAAAGATGTTGAAGAACACTGGCTCCAAAAGATACCGCTGAGGGACAAAACTTGTCACTGGCCTTCACGTGGGCATAGAGCCATTGACCACAACCCTCTGGTTGTGACCATCCAATCAATTCCTTATCCACTGAACAGTCAGATCCTGAGATCTATCTCTTTCCAATTAGAGACAAGAATGTGGTGTGCGACCATATCAAAGGCTTTGCAGAAGTCCAGATAGATAACATTAATTGCTCTTCGTTTGTCCACTAACTCCACCATAGAAGGTCACCAGATTGGTGAGGCATGAAACCATGCTGGCTCTCTCGGATCACCTCATTTGGCATGCGCCGTAACATAGTTTTCAGAAGGATCTGTTCCTTAATATTCCCAGTCATGGAGGTGAGACTCACCAGTCCACAGTTCCCTGGATTTTCCTTTCTATCTTTCTTAAAAATGGGAGTAATGTTTCACTTTTTCCAGTCACAAGAGACTTCACCTGACAGCCATGACATTTTGAATATGATGGAGAGTGGCTGGCAACTACATTACCCAGTTCCTTCTTGACACTGGGTTGCATGTTGTCCAGCCCCATAGGCTTGTACACATTCAATCTCATCAGATGGTCTCAAATCTGTTCTTCTCTTACAGTGGAAGGTATTTTGCACCCCCAGCTCTTGCCTAGAGGTTCATGGACATGTGAGACATGGGAAGCCTGACTGCCAGTGAAGACGAAGGCAAAGAACTCATTGGGTACCTCAGGCTTCTCAGCCTCTTCCTTTTTGTAATATTTTGCCATCCCAAGTAGATAAGGTATGTAAAACTCAAAGATTCCTCAAGTATATTTTAATTGACTGTCAATACCTCCTTAGTATATACCAAGTGCTTTTCATTGGGCTTTTTTTTTGTTAGTTTGTTTTGAGGGTTTTTTTAGATTTTTGTTTGCTTGTTTGCTTGTTTTCACTTATTTGTTCTTTTAAAAAGGAAAGATTTAAGACATTAAGGAGGGCGGTGGCGTAACTAATAGTGAGGTAGAAGAGTCATAGTGCAGAGACAGAACTCTGAAGAATCACATTGCTTCAGTCATCCTCAGAAACCACAAGATTGTCTGTTAGGTTTGGTATAGCATCTGCTGTAAGGAAATGCTAGCTACCCCCATCACCCTTGACCTTACAGGAGCAGTAGCTTAGAATCACAGTTATAGAATATCCCAAGTTGGAACGGACCCACTTGGATCATCAAGTCCAACTCCTGGCTCCACAGACGACCACTCAAAATTCAAACCATATATGTGAATACATTGTCCGAACACTTCTTGTTCTCTACAAGCTTGGTGCTGTAACCTCTTCCCTGAGGAGCTTTTCCAGATCATGCTATTTCTTCCTGAGGAAAAATCACCAGTGGACGATTCTACAATTTTAATTTTTCAAGGCTCAAGAACAGGCAAAATAAATATTAAGTCTGAGGCAATTTTTTGCAATTTCCTCCCATTAGTCATCTTTTAGAACAGTAGTCTACTTTATTCACTCCCAGACTCACCCAAATATAAGACTTATGGATGCAAGGGTAATATGAGTGAGAATATATTTAAAACCATGGGAAGAATGGCATTCTTTCTGGTAAGCTGTCAGAGTGAGTATTTTGGAACTTGGTCTTCAATTTTTAGAAATATTTTGTGTACTGTTTGACTAGGCTGTACTGAAACTCAGAGTTTTTCCAAAGACTTAACTGACATGTTCTCTCACAAATGATAATAGCAGTGTCTGGGTCATGCTGAGGTGAATACACAGTGGATGTGTAGATACTTTCTGAAACTCCAGTTCTGCTCAAACTCTTGCCGACATACTAAAATAAGCTCAAGTACATTTGCTGGTTTCATTATATGTCATGCTTCATCCATGTTTACCTCACTGCAGAAAGTCTTAAATGACGGGATTTTTTACTGATTTAAAGAAATACAACAAGAATAAACAGGTGCAGAAGCAGTAAAAAACATTCGTGCTGTCACAAATTCCAGTTATTGGACATAACGCAACAATAAATACTTGCTTCCATGCACAGCACAGCAACTAAATTGTCTACCATAATGTTAATATATTTCCCAATGGTAAAAAGAAATACTAAAATGGCATGTTAGAAAATTGCCTAACTTTTCAAATATTCAATGGAAAATTAATCTTTTCTGAAATTCCAGAAAGATCTGCCTTGATCACGTTACCATTTTCACAGGCAGCAATAACATGAACTATGAAGTACTGCATTATCAGCATAATATATTTTCATACTGCCAGGCAAAAGATGTTCAGGAGACAGCTACCTTTCACGGTAGAAGTTGTATCTATCGATCTGCACAAGGTGATTTTTTTTATTTCTGAAAAAAAAAGCTTAATCTTTGAAGAAAAACATAACAAGTTACTTTAAAAAAAAAAAAAAAAGAGTTAATAAAGACCGAAAAACTATGTTATGAACCATAGCTTGGCCAACTAATTTAATGAAAATCAAAAACTTTATCCTCAAATTTTGTCTGTAAATACTTTAAATTCTTGCAGAAATGAACACTGCATATTTTACTAATACTTTTGTCGTTTGTGAGCAGCACAATGAGATTAGACCACGCTGACCGTGCTGGACGTTTTACTTGTATGTTACACAATGCAAACTCATACTCCTCATCTCACCATTTATCTTAACTTCTTTGCTTAAGAAGAAGAACTGCTGAACTGAAATTCACCTCAGCCTTGTTCTTCAGTTTAATCATGACAGAAGCTCTATGCATTTCGGGCAGTGAAACGCATATAGGAATTAAACTATCATTTGAACTTACAGTTATGGCTCAAACTTGAGCTTGGTAGAATAGAAATCTCTGAAGCTGATCTCTTGAAAGGTTTACAGTTTTGGTCTGAAATGTATATCTCTAAGGAAAGTGAAAGATGAAATGAGTCTATGTCTTTTTTCTTTATTTATATATATACAACACATGGCAACATTTCATATCTGATTTTCCTACTTTTGATCAACGAATCAAAAAAACCCTTAATTTTTCAGGGTTTTTCCCATTGAATACTTCATGTTCATTGAAAAATAGTGATGTGAGCTTAAAATTCAAAAGGCTATTTGGAATACTACAAATGAACAATTCATAGGAAGAGAGGACAGTCAGCTTGAACAATAGAGAATACGATGGGTCCCAGAATTAGTCAGAGTCTGAAGTGATCTGCCTAGTTCTTTTTCTCAATCCCGAGCTCTCCAAAGAAGGAAAACTTAAAAACTCAAAAAAAAAAAAAAAAAAAAAAGGTTTTGTTAGAATGCAAATTGGAAGAAATTATTTTCTTCACGGCAGAAAATTAAAAATTTCTAGATAAAATAAACCAAAAAAAGTTATAAACAAATCTTGTCTCAGTTTTGTCCTCTTGAAGCACATCTTTTCATCCAGGCTTACTTCTGGCCATTTCTATGGCTTCTTGGTTTGCAGTAAACGCTGTTCACTCTCCTTTGAATCCCAAGTTTTGTTCTCCAACCTTTTAGAAATGTAACACTGCAGACTGTCTCCTGTCTGAGACTGCAGTGTCTCCTCATTTCCCTGTCCCACATTGAAGGTTAGGAGCAGTCCCTTCGTCCAACGTACTTGTCTGCTTCTAAGAACAGGAGCCATCCCACCTCCCTTCCCCCAGCCAGTGCAATTGCCTCCATTTCCTCTCCTCTGAACAAAACACGATATTCAAATGTCAGACCAACAAAGAAAGAGTACTATCCATCACACAGAAAATCAGATTGCATGAGCTGCATGGTATTTTCGCAATTTGTGTGTCAGATATTGCACAAAGCATGCGTCTCCAGAGACAGCATTCCACACATCCTTGTGAAGTACTAATCGCATGGAATGGTGCTTTTCGCTACTGAGACAGTGGCACATGCCTACTTTTGTTCAGCTTGCTTATTGAAATACATGCAGCTAAAAGGGAATAATGAGTACATTTGCTTCTCCTTTTCAGTGTTTTGTACCCTCAAGTTCTTCAAGATGGGTGCAGTTTTTCAATAACATCTTTAGGATTTGCTGAGAAAATTCACTGTGAAATCAAATATACCTATTTGTTAGGTATATTGAATCGGTTTGCAATAAAGCTGTTACTGAATGATACTATACATTTGTATAATAATTTTTAAACTAAAAATCAAGTATGTTCCTACAAAAATATATATTGTGTTTTCTACTTCACAGGGAGAATCTGATTACACTGTAAGAGTACAATGAACCACAGCAAGGCTTCAGCATAAAGTAGAACTAAGACCTTTACTGAACCCAAAAAGTATTTTTCCATCAGTACTTGGAGCTACTACTCCAAGACTGCTTTCCAGACTTATTTTCCAAAAACTAAACTGTGCTGCATTTTGACAAAAGCTGACCAGTTGTGTTACACAAATCTCAATTATCATTGCTGTATATTTACTTAAAGATTATCTTTTAAAAAGCTGACTTTTCCTCTGTTTCATATCCAGAAAGTTAACAAGGTATTTGAGAAAATTTAAATTGGGCTTATTTATTTGTTAATCTCAAACTGCTTCTGAAGAAGGATTAAGTACACAGAAATTTGAAATTTTAATAGCTATCTGCTTTTGATATTTGACAGAAAAGCTAGCCAGCCTTTTCATCAAAGGTAGACATAAATTTTCAGATGCATAATATATACATCAAAACTACCTCTAATCATTTTCCTGGTGATAAAACGTAAGTATATTTAATACACGGAGTGATGGAATATAAACATAAGATAGGCTTTTAAAGACTTTGACATCTACTCTTTATATGAAGTAGATAAAAATCATATTTAAACTCATATATACTTACTAAATACCTTTTTTATTATTGTAGAGTTATACTAAATAGTTTATACATAGAAACCATTATGAAGTTACATTTACTTTTGGAAAAATGAGACAAAGGAGGATTTTGGTCAGTGACTGAGAATACCATGACAACCAAGCCTAATGCCTGTGTATTTGAATTCAAAATGTCTTTGTCCCATGAATACTGAGCCTATTAAGCAGTTGAACATTCACTTCTGCGCAGTGTACAGAGGCCATGGATAGATTTCAGGCTCACACTTTTCAGCTTAGTGGGTACTGCAGCCTGTGCAACACTCAGAACCTCTTTGTGGTTGAAAAGGAAACATTTGGATTGCTGAAAGGATGCTCTTACTGGCTTGGTCACTGCACAGTATTTGTGTAGCTGAAATAACAAAAAGAAAATAAAAGCAGTCAATATTTATTTGGTTTCTTCTTTCTTTAGAAGAGAACAGAGGTTGTTGGCTATAAAATTAATGATCTCTTTCTTCTTAGTTTGTTGTCATTCTTGCACACAATCTGAATATGTTAAGAACTATAAGTAATTTAGTCTTCTTGCAATTTAGTGAGTTCTTATAAAACATAATGTTGAAACATTTACTTCCTCATTGTCTATGCTTCATTTATGAACAGTCACAGTATATTTTGATCTTACTTTCCACAAGACAGTTACTGAAGAATAACGTGAATCATTACATTACCAGTAATCACATTGTCCCTATTAGATAGCTGTACACACTCCTTCGTGATAATCCATTTGTCTCTATTGCTAGAGCAGATGTAATGTCATTTACCAGTTCTGAGTGATAGTTAAAATAAAATAAATACAGGACTGGGTATTGTCTGAGAGAAAATTTACTTGGCATCACTTCACAAGTTAGATTTCTTATGCTATTTCCGTGGTAGAGAGACAAGACACATGAGCATAGAAGTCATAGAAGTCTTCATATGACTGAAACTGTCACTTTGCATGGCAGAAATCTGAAGAAACTCTAGAAATATAGAAGGGATCTTTTAACAATCTTGATGTCTATAAAATCCTTGTCTGAGTCGCATGACACAGTCCTAGCCTCAAAACTAATCGTGAATTTCTCACATGGCTTCTGCAGGTTGGCAGCCCAATCTGTCATATCATTCCATGTATCAGAAATAAAATTAGTTAGTGTCTTCTAAAACTGGTCTTTGAAACATTTGTTGTTCTATTTTTAACTTTTTTTTAAATTACTTTTTCTAAATATCATTGATCAGGGATAGTTTTTTAGTATTTCATTTTGTCTTAAGGAAGAATCATGTTGCTGCATCTTTTTTCATTATTATTTAAATAAGCCACTGTGTTTCACCATCTTCTATGATGTAGCATGACAAATTCCTTTGTCAACAACAGAAATAAAGCACCTTCTTGTCCCCCATAAATTTCAGTTGCAAAAGTGAATATCTGCTGTCATTGAAGGAAATATTATATCACTGCTCTGTGACCCAAATCCAGCAAAACTCTTTAAAATAATATTAAACACAAAATTATATAAATATTATAGGCCAGCTGAAGAAATTGGTGTCAAAAATGCATTTAAAGTAATGCACATTCATATATACATTGCTAGGCAAAATAAATGAACAAATATAGGGTGCTTAAAGGTCTGTTTGTGAAGCATGCTAAGTTCTATCATTTGAGTCAAGATCAGTTTTATTCTTAAGTATTTTTGAATTGCCTTCCTTTTCTGCTAGAATATAATGTCAATAAATACAAAAGCAAATGCACAATAAGAAAGAAAAAGCTAGTATATGCTGCAATGCAACAACTTTACTCTGAAAACAATCAAGAGGTTTTTTTTTTTTTTTATCTTGCAAGGGATACAAATTGTTAACGTCATTCATAGCTTCATGCTGGTAGCTTTGTAAAACAAAGAGGCTTCATACAAAGGACCCCTGAGACTTTCAAGATGCTAGCTTTAAAATTATGGTAATCTTGTCTATATTTTGATATTGGTTCACTAGGAAAATCCTTTATGGTTGATGGCTTTGTCAGAACAGTGACACAATAATTTGTAGTAAGCTACATATTTAGTATAAGACAAAATAATGCTTGTATAACAGGTAATGAGATTAAGCAAGAACACAGGGACTTCCTTGAAATGAAAAATCAAAACGTCACCCTGAAGTGTCAGTGGAAATTCAAAGATTACAGATTTACAGTGGATTCCACGTCCAAAGCAGCTTTTAAATTCAAATAGCTTGAGGATTAAGAAGGTCTGGGACAACAAGTAGTTTATATACTGCCAGAGTTTTAAGCTGACAGTAATGTCTTTGGGCTAGGGTGGGGAGCTTTCAGCAGATACAACTAAATCATATTTGTTAAATGAATTTATAAATCACCCAACTAGCACAACTGAGCTGAAGGTTTCCTTTCTGCTTCAGCTTTTTTTTTTTTTCAATTTATTTTGACATTCTGAAGGTGAGCAGAAAAAAAAATTGATTATTAAACAATGTGGAGTTCTGCCATTTATAACAACTACTCTTTCATCTGCATCTTTTTACATTGTAGCAGTGGAAGATTAAAGATACATAATTAAAAATGCACAATATGATTAAAAAATCTCATTGAGATTGAGAATCACAAAACTGTAGGGGTTGGAAGGGACCTCTGGAGATCACCTAGTCCAACCCTCCTGCTAAAGAAGGTTCCCTACAGCAGTTCACACAGAAAGCACCTAGGTGGGTTTTAAATATCTCCAGAGAAGGAGATTCCACAACCTCTCTGGGCAGCCTGTTCCAGTGCTCTGTCATCCTCACAGTAAAGAAGTTTTTCTTTATGTTCATATGGAACTTCCTATGTTCCAGTTTGTGCCCATAGCCCCCTGTCCTGTCACTGGGCACCACCGAAAAGAGCCTGGCTCCATCCACCTGATGCCTGTACTTTAGAAATATATAAGCATTCACAAAGTCCCCCCTCAGTTGTCTCTTCTCCAGGCTGAACAGACCCAGGTATCTCAACATTTCCTCGTAAGGGAGATGCTCCAGGCCCTTAATCATCTTTGTAGCCCTTCTCTGGACTCTCTCTAAGAGCTCTGTGTCTTTCTTGTACTTGGGAGTCCAGAACTGAACACAGTATTCCAGATGTGCAAAGTATTCCAGGGCAACGNCCTCCTGCTAAAGAAGGTTCCCTACAGTAGTTCACACAGAAAGCACCTAGGTGGGTTTTAAATATCTCCAGAGAAGGAGATTCCACAACCTCTCTGGGCAGCCTGTTCCAGTGCTCTGTCATCCTCACAGTAAAGAAGTTTTTCTTTATGTTCATATGGAACTTCCTATGTTCCAGTTTGTGCCCATAGCCCCCTGTCCTGTCACTGGGCACCACCGAAAAGAGCCTGGCTCCATCCACCTGATGCCTGTACTTTAGAAATATATAAGCATTCACAAAGTCCCCCCTCAGTTGTCTCTTCTCCAGGCTGAACAGACCCAGGTATCTCAACATTTCCTCGTAAGGGAGATGCTCCAGGCCCTTAATCATCTTTGTAGCCCTTCTCTGGACTCTCTCTAAGAGCTCCGTATCTTTCTTGTACTTGGGAGTCCAGAACTGAACACAGTATTCCAGATGTGCAAAGTATTCCAGGGCAACGTAGAAGGGGAGGATCACCTCCCTCAGCCTGCTGGACACATTCCTTTAAATGCACTCCAGGATACCATTGGCCTTCTTGGCCACCAGGGCACACTGCTGGCTCATGGCTAACCTGTTGTCCACCAGGACATCCAGGTCCTTCTCCGCAGAGCTCCTTTCCAGCAGGTCACCCTCTAACCTGTACTGATGCATGCAGCTATTACTCTCCAGGTGTAGAAAGCTACACTTACCCTCATCACATATATATAAAACTGATACAACTCCTACAGTGTTTCATTTCCTCACAAATGGAATCCAAAGAGATAAAATATCATTACGTGAGATGGAATAATGGTTTTGCTGTGACAACACCTAAATCAATCAGCTAAATTAAAAAAGGAAAGGAAAGGAAAGGAAAGGAAAGGAAAGGAAAGGAAAGGAAAGGAAAGGAAAGGAAAGGAAAGGAAAGGAAAGGAAAGGAAAGNAGAAAAGAAAAGAAAAGAAAAGAAAAGAAAAGAAAAGAAAAGAAAAGAAAAGAAAAGAAAAGAAAAGAAAAGAAAAGAAAAGAAAAGAAAAGAAAAGAAAAGAAAAGAAAAGAAAAGAAAAGAAAAGAAAAGAAAAGAAAAGAAAAGAAAAGAAAAGAAAAGAAAAGAAAAGAAAAGAAAAGAAAAGAAAAGAAAAGAAAAGAAAAGAAAAGAAAAGAAAAGAAAAGAAAAGAAAAGAAAAGAAAAGAAAAGAAAAGAAAAGAAAAGAAAAGAAAAGAAAAGAAAAGAAAAGAAAAGAAAAGAAAAGAAAAGAAAAGAAAAGAAAAGAAAAGAAAAGAAAAGAAAAGAAAAGAAAAGAAAAGAAAAGAAAAGAAAAATCACCACCTAATTCATGTAACGTCTAAAACCTGGTCATGTTGGAATCTAGAAACTACAGATTTTTAACAATAAATATCCAAGTTACATTACTTTTACATTTTGAATAAGAACACTTCCTCAATGTCTAGTGAATTATTTGCAGTTATATTACAAATTAGGTCATCTGTAATTCTATTATTTTTAAAATCATTTTCCATTCTGTGTGTCCTAAAGAGACTACATTGCATGCCAGTACTCATGATTTAAGCCGTAAGTACTTCAAATATAATCATAAGCTCTGAGAGTACAATTAAGTGGTTTTTTATCCTATGAATACTATTCTTGTAGACAGTTACTATCTTTTTATGTACAAATAGATGCATGTACTTAAAAATAATTATAAAAATAAACAAATAAGTAAAGGAAACTACATAATTTCTGTTAAAAATCTTGGTGTAACAGGGAGCAATAAAATTTCATTGTAACAGGGATCAATAAAATTTCAATGATCCTTTACAAAAACACTGAACATATAATTCTTGCTGGTTTACATCAGTAAATAAATTTTAGGAATGGGTCTTTTGAAGGCAATTAAGGAGGCCATATTTTATTTCATTTCAGGAATGATTAATTTCTTTAGTTCCTTTCAAAAAATTTCAGCCTGTACTTCTAAAATGTGTTCCCTGAAATATATGTTGTTTGATTATCTCTCTGCTCTTAACAAATTGAGTACAGAAAATACAGTCGTACGTATGGAACCTACTAATTACAGTGAGAGATGTCAATTATTTCAAAATTCTTTGGCAATTATACACCATGGTCTCTAGAAAATTTGTTCTAGGTCTGGGACATAGTGAAACATGCAAAGGTATCCTTTGTCTGCACACCTGAAGTGCCTTGCAGTAGAAAACAAGATAGAACAAGATAAAGGGAGAGAAATGGGAGATCCCAAGCACCCAAGTGTCATCTCAATATGCAGGCAAAACTTGACCAGTACTCAAACCATGATGGGGATATGTTCTCAGATTCTTCCTTTGAACTGTTTCCTTGGTGTGTCAAGAAATGTCATAAATATTAGCTAACTTGGAATTTTCCACTAGGAAGTAATCCAGATGCATGTTGCTGCTGTAGTCTGAAATTCTGGCCTTAAGAAACAAGAAAAGATAATTATCTTTTAAAGTGATTGTGCTTACTGATTCGTTTTTTCATCTTTACCATTGATCAAACGGTGTAGAAATCTCTATTTTCATAACAGAATTAAATCAATAGGTATTATATTCTTATTTTTGAAAGCACAACTAATAGCAAGATTTTTTTTCTCCTTGCTTGCATATTCCACCACTCATTTCAGCAGTGACACTAATACTGCATTTTGAGAATTTTTCTTATGGGAAAATAAGGGTGATTATGTATGAAGAGGAAGCCATAGTTTATCTCCCTCTTATGACAAGAGAGAGTAACAAGAAAAGGTGATGCTTTCATCTCAAAATCAGTGAAACTTAAAGCTTTCTAAGCTACATGGTAAATGGCATTTTCAAATTTTCAAGGGATCAGAGAGGGAACAGAAAGTAACAGGCACCTTTGTAGGCTACATGACACAGGCAGAGCATGGTAACAATAAGCCAGTTACCCTATCAGGAACTATGCATGACAACCTTATTTTCAGAGGTGACAGAAATCTGGAAACCTCTAGCAAAGTGCTACTGTTTGTTACTACCTCTAGGAAAGTGCTACTGCTTACTGTTACTGCCATAACAGCCTCTTTAATTCTAAGCTTTGCTCATTACTTCAATTCCTTATGCCTGCTCAGTTTTATAGTTGTACTCTTCCTGAGAAATCTGAAAGCTAACACTTGGGAATATAGATTCCTGGCACATTTCTTTAAATGGGATCATGGTAGCAGTGACCAACACTTACCGGTTCAGACAGCTGACTGACTTATGTAAGAGCTCAATTTACAAAAAGAAAGTCAGGAAGCAATAAGAACATTCAGGAAAAACAAAGCAGAAGTTGCTGGCAACATGCCCTCTAAACTATTAAAAACAGGTGGGGATGCGCTAAGACAAAGATGTTACCAAATTATTTTGTTGCTTGAGAGGTTTGAAACAAATCCAGAGAAATAGAAGGAGGCAATAATATAGCCAATCTTTAAAAAGAGTGAGAATATGGAACATAAACATCATTGTGGCATCTCTTTCCTCATTATGGCCTATAAAATTCCAACTGTTATATTGGTTTACTTTTCAGATCTAACAGATAGGAAGAGAAAAAAAAATACACACTGGATCAAATAGTTTGAGTCTGGCATTTGGCCAAATATAATGCTAACATGGTATCATAAATATCATAAAGTCCCTATAATTTCAACGTGTAAGATATGCGCTCAGGTGATGGAAGATAGACTGTATAAAAATCCCTTGGAAGGCTGTTTTTATGAGGTTTATCTTTGTGGCTAACCAAGAAAGATGAAAAGATTACAATGAATAAGATCTAAGGGCTCTTAATATGAATGACCAGCAACAAGGTCTTGGCAAAAAAGAAGTAGTGATAAACTGTGAGAGCAGCCACAGATGTCTGCAGCTGATAAAGCTATGGTACATGAGGAATAGAAATACCAAGTAATATACAGTGAGCATCTAGTCATCATACCATGCTTGCTAATAGCATGGCACATACTCAAGACACATTTCAGGCTTCTATGGGTACCCAGTGCAAGCTTAGTAATCAGATTCCTTTTAAAATATAAAATCAAGAGAAACCTGGTTTCCTGTGTGTCCGGTCTTGTAATCAATGCTCCACTGTTTAGTGTAATGAATGCACCACCTAAAATTATCTCTTAGTTGGGGAGCTTGTTGTATGACTTTCCAAATATGAATATCTTGTAAAAGATGAACAAGCACAGAAACCTGTCACTATCTTTTCAATTGTTTTCAAAGATTTTAAGTGTTCAATTTTTAAGACATTCAGCCAAAAGTCAAATCTCTTGATAAGCCAAGCTAAGTGAGTTCAAGTTAAATGAGCAATTAACTACTTTGAATATCACAATGATTTTAAAGAATGTTTGACATGCATGGGAATGTTGGGTTTAGTAAACAAAGCATGTGTTCTTAGCCGTCAGTACCTTGTTGTGACATGCCATGTACAAATGCCTAGCATGATGATTCTGTCACACTGGGGGAAAAGGCTTTAAAATACTTGAAAATATAAAATGCATCAGATATACAATTTTGAAAGTATGCTTTCAGCATAAAAATATAATCAGATGGGGATTATTATTGTTTCTGAATTTTATTATCTCTAATACTTTTCTTAAATACTGCAATTCAAATTCTCAACAAATTTTGAGATCAGTGTCACATAGGTCAGTAGGTCTATGAAAACTTTGCATGATTAGAGTCAGATACATTCCTAAGCCAGATCATGAGATTTATTTCTTCCTCCTCAACATAAAATATACTACTATCTATATTAATTCAGTAGATATAAAAACAGTTTATGTCATACTCATTCACTGTAAATAGCTTGACTTACTGGTTGTGAAAAAAAAAATTTAGCAAGGTCCTTTGGGCAGTTTGAGGACTGTTGATTTGCTTCTTTGATTTATTGACTTATGAGATTGCTAATTTTTTTCTTCACTATCGTTTGCAGTTGTAACTCAGATGAATCTATAGATCACCTGGAGCTTGTAAAATACTCTTCTACAAAAAAAACTACATAGCTTTATTTTACTTCAAATAGAAAACAATAATTATTTTTATCTTCCATTGATTTAGAAACTGCAGCTAGTACATTTACAAAAAAAATATTTGTTCACATGCCAGTGTCAAGGGAAGACATTTGCAGAAGTACTTTCAAATGAGCCTTACACATAGACAAATAACATCCATTTGTTCTACAAATTTGAATGTTCATTACGTGCCTACTTGAGGTATCTAAGACTGTTATACCTCTCCAATGATCCCCATTTAGTAGATGATAAAATAACTCCTTTATATTGTTACCTGAAAACATACACTCAGGAAAGAAAACAAATTAAAAATGAGATTGTTGATGATTATTGACTTATGCTGAGAGAGCTGACATATCGTGCAAGTTATGTCTGATTTGGCATTGACTATTGCCACTTGTTTCTGTTGATAGAGACCAACATTACTTTTCTCCTTTTCTAGGTCTAGAAAAAGAGAATTTTTTTTTAGAGGCCTGAACCATCAGTCAGTACTGCGATTATGTGTTATATCTCCCTCAGAACTGTGCCAAAATGACCATATCCAGCTTCCAAGTAAGCTAGCTTTTCAGAAGTATAGATACTTAAATGCGATTAGTTTTTGGAATTTCCATGTTCTATTCTGTTTTCAGTACCCTCAGTATTCTTAAAAAATTATATTCACTTGCACATTCATGGAAAAGAAAGTTCAAATCCAACCATGTCAGCTATAAAAATGAACTAAGATGGAATTTGATGTTGCTGAATCACAAATGATAGAAATCCTGCAATTTAAAATGTTTATCACTAGTTTAATCAGAGAACAGGACTTATCTCTCAACTGTTAGATACGTGTGATAGTTCATTTCCAGTGCCTTTCAACATAATTGTCTTTTTTATCTTGTTATTTTTTTGGAGAAGGACTTGTGCTCAAATGCATGATATTTCCAAAATATTGCCACATATATCCTTTCTATAAAATGCCCGTATTTCAAATAAAGCTCAGCTTCTGTTCTCTCAGTAAGCAGCAATGAAATCCACAGCATAAGCACTGATCATATGAAAATATCTGTATATTCCCCATTTAATGACTTTTGAATTTTCCTGGTTTTGCCCAATTGAAGTGCTCACGTGAAAACACAGAAGCTCTGGTCTGTCATCTCTTGTATTACACTCCTTTAACATTACATCATCCTGCTTCCCAAAATGGAATATCATCAAATGTTTAGGTTCTGTCATAATGTACGCTCCTCTTCCCGCATGATGAACTAAAAGACTCTGTTTGAAATGGGTGTTTTACCTCTCTGATAGTTTTCTCCTATTTCTTTGTGGAAAATAATTATTTTAAAGCCACTGATAGTATATCTAAATTGGATTTGCAATTCCGTTTCACTAATTTAATCTCTTTTCTGTAGTCCAAGCCTTGTCTTGCTTTTGTCAGTGCCATAATTTGCCCAAATCTTTCCAGCAATCTAGTTCCCTGCATGTGCACATTGCCTGATTCTGATACCTTTACTATCATTAGTAAAATATTTTTTTTTTATTTCCAAGGAGCTGTTCTGGTCCAGACTATGCCATCTCAGTATATTAGAGAAAACTATCTACTAGGCTGAGGTTTGCTCTGCAGAGGTTCTCAAGATCATTTATTTTCTGCATTTTCGCTATAAGACACCATGCTGTACGAGGGATATTTCTTCTTATTGAATGCTGATATTTGGAGCCCATCCAAATCTAAAGAGTCAAAGCTTCATGCAGTTCCAAGTCAAACCTGGATATCATGCTACTCTTGGCTTTTTGGCCTACATTTGACCAAATGGTAGATAACACTCAATGATTTCATTTAAATATGATCCTAAGTATGTGTTTAAGTATTAGGCCAGGCAAATTCCACAACATTATGAATTATGTGCTGAGTAGTTTCCAGAGCTTTAACTCTTCGATCATCTTTTTCCACATAATTGTGCCAATCCAAACTGCAGACTGCATTCCTATGTTGTCTTTGCTTTCTGTAACACTGTAACACGTTTCCACATATTTTTTAACACTTGCAGCCAGAGGCATAAGCTTAATCTATATGCCATAAACAGGATCTCGTCAACTGTTTAATATCAAATTTTAGAGATCCTGTATATTAAAATTTTAAAATTTTTTTATGAATGGACTTTCATTATAGAATCATAGAATCATAGAATGGTTGAGGTTGGAAGGGACCTTAGAGATCATCTTGTTCCAACCCCCCTGCCATGGGCAAGGACACCTCCCACTAGACCAGGTTGCCCAAAGCCCCATCCAGCCTGGCCTTGAATACTTCCAGGGAGGGGGCATCCACGACTTCTCTGGGCAACCTGTTCCAGTGTCTCACCACCCTCGCAGGGAAGAATTTCTTCCTTATATCTAGCCTAAATCTACCCTCTTCCAGTTTATAACCATTACCCCTTGTCCTGTCATGATCTATCCTTGTAAAAAGCCCCTCCCCAGCTTTCCTGTAGGCCCCTTCAGGTACTGGAAGGCTGCTATCAGGTCCCCCCGCAGCCTTCTCTTCTCCAGGCTGAAGAGTCCTAACTCTCTCAGCCTGTCCT
>WBMW01001080.1:23824-66586 GCA_013396635.1 Penelope pileata | reverse complement strand
CGCACTCAGAGAGTGGCGGTCAATGGCTCAATGTCTGAATGGAGACCAGTGACGAGTGGTGTTCCTCAGGGATCGGTACTGGGACCAGTGCTGTTTAACATCTTTGTCGGCGACATGGACAGTGGGATCGAGTGCACCCTCAGCAAGTTTGCAGATGAAGCCAAGCTGTGTGGTGCAGTCGACACGCCAGAGGGAAGGGATGCCATCCAGAGGGACCTGGACAGGAAATTCTTCCCTGTGAGGATGGTGAGACACTGGAACAGGTTGCCCAGGGAAGTTGTGGATGTCCCCTCCCTGGAAGTATTCAAGGCCAGGCTGGATGGGGCTTTGGGCAACCTGGTCTAGTGGGAGGTGTCCTTGCCCATGGCAGGGGGGTTGGAACAAGATGATCTCTAAGGTCCCTTCCAACCTCAACCATCCTATGATCCTTTTCTGTGATTCTAATTACTATGTAATGAGTATAAAATGAATTAGTATGCAATTTAATTCTGTTAACATATTTATACTATGCAAGTTCCCACAATATACTAAATTCTGTACTCTTGTGGCATATTTAATTCTCTAGGTCTTGAGAATCTGCGGATTCTCTGTACTCTCTCTGTACTTTTATAATAAACGATTAATATTTGCTAGATTCTACTCAGACTCTAACATGCATTCTTTTAATTGCGTATCTAAATTTGTTGGGATATTCTGTCTGAAGAAATCACACTTAATATTCATGCTAAATTTAGAGCTTTAAAGTGTGATGTAATTTTAAATCTCAATTAGTAATTTTAATATTTGTTTAGTAAAAACGAATATGAAGTAATAATAAGACAACAGAAAAAAAAATGATGCAAATCATGTAAGGAGAAGTATTTTTATCAAAACACATAAGTTGATAATTGATCCTGTACTCATCTTGATTAATCTTGAAATACGTATTAAGCATTGGTCTTTAAACAAGGAGAATAGGCAATTTTTCCTACACCTTCAAAGACCTTTTGAATCTAACTTTAAGAAGTCATTGTTTGCTTAAACTCTTATGAATTTTTATCTGGCAATCATTGTTAAGTTTATTTCTATCTTTTGAATAAAACAGAAAGAAATAGTATTTTTAAAACTTAATATGTGTAATTAAATAATCAGCTTTGCTTGTTTCTCATCCTTACTTTAAATTTTCTAATATCTTTCATGGGTACCTATTTTTATATAAACTTGATCTGAAATCACAGTCAGGACAACAAAACAATGTTAAATTTAAAAATTAGTACCTAATTAATCTTAAGCATAATGTCATCATGGTGCATATTTTCTTTATTCAAACAAGAAATGTTAGTAGATTACATCACATTTGAGAAAATGTCACAATAGGCAGGAAAGATTCTTAAAAATCACTCTTTAATGTTATACTGCTATTTCTGACATCACCAATGGCAGAAAACATAATTCTCTAAACTCGTGCAAAGAACATTTATTTTCCTTTAAGGTATATATATGCAACTGAAAAAAAAAATCTTTACTGATCAGATGATTGTAGGATTCTGTGATATGAAAGCATACTTGTTCCAAAGAGCAAACAGTATGTGGTAGTGGATTAGCAAAGATTAGCTTTTTCTGATAAACTATCTGTAGTGTGTCTAGTAAAAAAGACTTATGAAAAGCTAGAAAAACGTTACACATATATCACATAAAATGCAACAAAAGTTTGAAAAAACTGTCAGAAAGAACAAAACTACTCTTGATCTGTAGTAGTTAAAAGAGGTCTGTAAACAAAGCAGGTTTTATTTTCATTTCACACAGTCCTGTGATCAGTGAGATAGCAGCTGCTTAAATACAGTTAACAAGCCAGATATTTCAAATTCAGTAAAATGCTACTGTACAGTATGGTGTAGCAGTTTGTTTTTAATGAAAGTCAGCTTTCTTGTGATAAACAATTTGTGCTATCAGAATTTCCATAACAACACTTAAAATTCCACAAAGAAGGAGTGTTATCACTGATGGTGTTGAGACAACAGATTTTAGGTTAAAACTAAGGTGTTTAAATAGTCTACAAGGTTATTTTGTCTAATGATTCTTCTTTCATCAGTATTTTCAGATAAGAGTATTCGTTTTTGCCTGGAAGTTTCTAAATATGGATGCCTAACTACAGAAGTTTTTTGTACAAATATATAACAATTGTTATAAATTACAATATTTTTCCCATCTGTTATTGCATTATCATACAGGAAAAATAAACATCCTCTGCTTTTCCTCTGGCCATGATATTCCACTTGTCCAAGTCATACTGAACAGTTTATAATGAAAGGCTAAAATCTGAACTGCAAAAATATGGGAAATTTCACTTTATTATCTCAATTTTTCGTGATACAATGAGATTTATCTCCATAGGAAGTTCCATTTTCAGACTCACAGTGTAGTTCAAGCTGGGAAGAATAATTTCACTTTGAAGAAATGTGCAGTCTTTGAAAAGATCTTTTAGCTCTCACCAGTAGCACTCTACCTTCAGGCACATTCCACTGTACTGTATCTAAAAGACATATTTAAGAAAAAGAGATCTAACTTTGGTCTAACAAAAAATGAAAATTGTAGAAGAAATGTTTCCTACTTCTTATCTGTGAAATATTTCCTTTTCTCTTTTCTTTTTCTCAGACTTTTATAGATCTCCCCCAAAAGACAATACCTTGGATCACTGAGATACTGGCAGTTCATTACATAGCTACCATTATTTCCACTGTATAAATAAACCAATTACTTTAAGCTCCTGTTTGTGTAAGTTTTAATTCATTAAACCTGCTTTCAGCTAAGATAGAGTTAATTTTCTTCCTAGCGGAAGGTATAATTTTGTGTTTTGGATTTACGATGAGAATAATTTTGTTAATACACTGATGTTTTATTTGTTGCTGAGCAGTGCTTTCCTTAAGTCAAGGATTTTTCAGCGTCTCATACTGCCGTTGCCATTACGGAAGCTGGGGATGTACAAGAAGCTGGGAGGTGACAGAACCAGGACAGCTGACCCAAACTGGCCAAAGAGATATTTCATAATAACATATGACATCACGCAAAACAATATAACTGGAGGTAGTTGGCTGGAGGGGCAGCCACTGCTCAGGGAATGACTGGGCACTAGTCAGCAAGTGGTGAGCAACTGCATTGTGCATTATTTGTTTTTTTATTTATTTATTTCTTATTACTATTATTTTCTACTTTCTGTGTTAAATTGTCTTTATCTCAGCCCCCCAGTTTTAACTTTTTTCCAATTATCTCCCCCATCGCACTGTGGGAGGAGCGAGTGAATAGCTGTATGGTGTTTAGCTGCCTACTGGGTTCACCCTAATCATGGCACTTTTTTCTTTCTCTACTTTACACCGCTGTACTCTTGAAAATCTGTCTCCATCATGATTTTTTGTACACTATGATATCGCCAGGTACTATACCTATAAGTACCATGGAACAGCTGTGAGAAAATCAAAAATGTAAGTAGTGTGCAACAGATGAGATATGGGTCAACAACTGAACTAAAAATGTAGAGCCAATTGTTGGAGAATTGTCATAAAAGCGAGAGGCAATCCTGTGCCCGGTACAACACAAAAATTCTTTTGTAAGGAAAAAGAAGAGTTTAAGTAAGCTAGTTTAATTCTAGCATTCCCTAATTTATGATAGCTCAACTTCATAACCTTCATGATGTGCTTCAATACTGCATTTTGAGTACAACATATAATGTCTTTTGACATTTATAAACATTCTTCTGATTAGAAGTCATGAAGTTTTTTTATTGTTATAATTTATGTCCCTTCCAATTTGGTTGCATGTTGTCCGGTTCCCAAGTAACTTTCGCTGCAAAGGGAATCTTGGAAATATCTGAATGTTAGGTACTCAGTAGAAATAGCCTGCCTTGGCAAACTCACTGAAACATAACTGTCAAGCACAGAAAAAGCCTTGTAAAATACTCCTTTGCTGTAGGTCATAGAATGGGGCTACAATAAACTCTGACCCATAAAAAGTCATGTAAACATTATAACCTGTTTTTACTAGCTCTTTAAGTGCCAGGAGCAACTGATCTTACACAACTTGGGTCTTTGAGCTCCCAGCTCTCCACGAGCATCAAGGATCCCACATGGATATTCAGGTGCCTCTGGCTTTGAAAGCCTGAAATAGGAACGGATATAATGCTATCAGGCATTTAGTTATTTGCTCCAGGCAGATGTTTGGTATTTTCAACTCCAAACATCTGAAAATAAAACACCTATGGAAATCAACTGAATGTTTCTGCATTGTCAATCAAAATAAATGTCTATGCAGTCTTGAGCTGTTCCCTTAAATTGTTACATTTTTCATAGTGAAAAGTAAAGAGGAAAAAAAAAAAAAGGAGTTTGAAATTTAGGGCAAGAGTGTACTTGTCTTAAGGCTCTCTAATCACAACAGCTTCCCTTAAGTTCAATGCTCCTCTTTGTTTTAAGGAAAATACTGCAAACCTTTGTCCTCAGGGGAAACTGAAGTTCACTTCAATGCACTTCATTAGAATTTTTGCCTGAGGAATTGTTGAGGGACATAGCTCTCTGCTATCTTCATAAACAACTCAAATTTTACAGCTTTTGATTTCCGCCAAATATGTACCCAATAAATCGATATTGGTAATCAACGATACAATTAAAAGCTATTTTGTGTCTTCAATAACCTTAATGAATCAGCTGTTGTCTTCGTTTCTAACTGAAACTTTCTCTCTTAGTGTCTGCTACAAAGTTGTGTTTTGATTCTAGAAGGAAAACAAGGCTGATAACACCTGGCAGCACTGAACAGAACCAAGGACATTTGCATGTCTCTGCCAGGAGAGTGAAGAGGCTAGAGGGGCCGCAGGGAGCTGGGAGAGGACAAGAACGGGCCAGCTGACCCCAACTGACCAAAGGGATATTCCATACCATATGACATCATGTAATATAAGGAAGGGAAGTGAGCTGGGAGGGCCCTTTTGCTTGGGGATTGGCTGAGCATAGGTCACGGTCGGTGAGCGATTGCTTTGTACAATCACTTGTTTTGTATATGATTATCATTACTGTTATTTTATTCTATTTTCCTTTTCCATTAATAAATAGTTTTTATCTCAGCCCACGAGTTCTACCTGATTTCTCGATTCTCTCTCCCATCCTAACTGGGAGGAGAGGGGCAGTGAGCGAAAGGCTGTGCGGTGTTTCCAGGCCTGCCGGCTCAAACCACAACAACTGTGGCTTTCAGAAACTTACATATGTGTGTATACATATGTGTATTTTGTCATCACTGTGACAGCTTCTGTTGGACTGAAAAAACATCTCTTAAAAACATAGACCGGAGGTATACATGACTCTGATGCTCATTAAACTTCATTAAAAAAAAGTTAGTTAGAATTCTCTCCTTCGTATAGCTGGCTACCATAACATATGCACAAATTTATTATTTATTAACAGGTGAACTTCACTCATTTCATTCCAGTTAAAAAAAAATTAATGTTTAGAAGTACTGAGGAGGCAGTGTGCAGAATTTAAAAATTGTTTCCAGCAAGCTTATCTTTCCAAGAAACGATATGATGCCATATCTGAACACAACATAGTGTTTACATACCTGTGTTTGGACCTAGATCTGAATAGAAACCTTAGATCTATTGTTTAATACTTTTTTTTTTTTTGAAGTTTTATACCAGAAAGCCCTTTAGAAGATAAATGCTTCTTTTATTTCAGTAGGAATTCTCATATAGGCAACTGGCAAAAACTTATGCCTTGCTGTTGAAAAATATGATGTCAGGGGAAACTCTTCAAAATTCTGCTCTTGATTTTTGACAGAAGGACACGAGCAAGCTTTTGGCCAAATATTCTGAGAAGCAGCTAACACAGCTGAAAATTTGGAATTCTGTTCTGGGATGTAATACTCCATTTCTGTCTGTTTACCCTAGAGATTGAGCTTTAGAAAGAATGGCTTGATCTTTAGAAGTGCTGAATATGTTTCTCTACTTAGAGCCAGAGTTGCAGTGACCACCTTGGGGTCACAGACCAAACTTTTGGAGCATTTACATCTTCAGTGTTCAACCACTTAAAGGGATTCACAATCCTGAGCTGAGTGGCACAAAAAGAAAAGGGCAAAGACATTTGGACACCTGAAATTGGAATCTACAGAAAGTGCATTCCTGAACAGAGAATGCGATAAGCAAATGAACAGAAGATATTTAAACAGGGAATTTCATAGAGTTGCAAGGTAAGAATGCTCTCTCTACAGATTAAAAAAATGGGAATTCAGATTTCCTCAAAAGAAAAGAAGTATCTTGACCAGGTATGTTCAACCCACGGCCCATGAATCGCGTGTGGCTAAGCACAGCTCATAACATGGCCCACTCCCTGCTGCAGGCAGCTCTTCACCGCCAAGTGGCCCAGCCTGGCCCCAGGTTCACACCTATCACTCAGCAAAAATCAAACCATGCGTGTGCTGTTTAGCACTGTCTGAGCTGAAGCCAGGACAAGGGGAGGGAGCAGAGCAGTGCTAACTCAAGTTATGGCAAATAATTTTATGCATTTTGATACATTGGCTAATCACAGTCCTTTGAAAAGCAAAAAGTAGGGCAGCCTAGCTTTCCATTTTAATAAAGGAATTTCAGAATAGGTTTCAAGATTGCAAAAAAAATCATCAGTTTTTTGGTGTATTTGTAATTCCATCTTCAAATGACATAGTACATTACTTGAGAATTTTCACATGGAATGTAGAGTTGCAGTCAGACATTCAACTCAAAGAAAAAATTGATTATGTCTATCTACTAGACTTTGATGACATCTTTCCAAAGAAAAATATCTCTCGCTTCTCAACCACACCTTATTCACATCATTGCTTTTTTACAATATATACATTTGTAAATATTTGTTTTCAGAGGTGTAGCACAGGAAGAGTAAAATTTCATAAAAAGTCTCTGATGAGCACCTTGAGAACTCGCTAAGAATTGAGACCACTTCCATCGAACCAGACATGCATTAGTTTGATAAAAACAAGGTCAAATACACCACAAGTTTTATGTTTTTATTGCTGTCCTTTTTTTAATAAAAAATTATTTTTAAAAAGTTTTGTTAGTTAAATATATCAACTATATTATAAATTTTATATGCAGCCCAAGACAATTCCTCTTCACTCAATGCGGCCCAGGCAAGCCAAAATGTTGGAAACCAATGATCTTGACTATAAGAATCACAGATTTAATAAACAATCAGGTAAATATCACTCTTAGGTAAAAATTAGTACTAATTCTGATTAGTTCTGTAAGAGTTAAAATTTGCTCTGAGCTCAACTCCTAAATCAGGACGTGTAGGTAATTCATGAAGTATAATCATCCTTTACAGAACTTCAACTGCTACTGAATTTTCCAGCACCACTGGTATTTCAGTGTTGATGTTCACGGCCTCCAGTAATTTAGGCCATCAAAATTAATCACTGGAAATTTAGGAATGAGGGTGACTGCTTGAGATATATAAAAATACTGGGAGAAGAAATACTTATTCATGCAAATCTGTCTCTCATGAATATAACCCCAGCTCAAAAAATTCACGATGCATTTATGAGCTCTGAGCTCCGTATTTCTTACCAGGTAAAGGCTGTGGGGTTCTCTCATTGCCTCTTAACTCAAGTGCAGTCCTTCAATACTATTTGAATTTGGAAACTATCAACACTGCAAAATAAATTATTGTTCAGCCTTTTTTCCCACCTTTTTAACAGCTCATTCAGTATGTTCGAAGTCAGACCACCTGAGTAATTTTCCTCTCAGAGCAGCAAGCACCTAAATAGTTGCTGTGTTTTCACTAGTAAGGATATAGAAGTGCTAGTAGACTCCTTTCCATGTTTAGTTGATCCTGGAAGAAAACTGACATTTGAATCCAAACAGTATGCTGACAAATTGGGCTGGCTAGTGTGAAAATTATTTTGTGCTGTTAAGCCTCAAAAGCCTGAAAATGAGATGAACAATAGCTGTTAAAATGCAGTTTTACGATATCCTTCAGAAATGAAATAACTACCTAGAACACATGGACAAAACTAAATTCTGACTGCCCTGTGGACCTGATGTCCCTTTCAGGGCCACACATCTGTTCACTAGGTTTGAAAACTAGATTAGACCTTTGAATTTTTACTCTGCCCCTTCAAGTGTACAGTTTTTTAGACATAATGATTAGAAACAGAATGGAGCAGAAACTGAACTCTCTCCTGGCCTCAGCATTTATACTCGGAGACTTACATTGCAATTTTCTCATCAACGTCTGTTTTGTAACAACAAACAAACAAACAAACAAATAAATAAAAGCTTAACTCTCTTGTACTTCAGACTTCTTCATAAACGTCCTGTACTTATATTCATAAAGCTGCCCTAAACAAACAAGTACCTTGCTCATAATAAAAATTTGCAAAATGAAATAATACATGCTTTCAAGCAGTAGCTCTTGAGAGATATTCATGTTAAGCAAGTTTGAACTAACTAAAACTTAACTTCTAAACAGGATCTCAGCCAAGTACCCTTGCAGAAATTAACAGCAGAGGGAAGAATGTCATTATATTTATTTATTTATTTATTTGTCAACAGATTTCACTTTCAAACAGATCCATTGTTTGTTCCTTTTTGTTAGCTTAGTGAAACTCTTTTACGTGCCCTCAGCTTCAGAACATGAGAGAATTTGGAGAACCAAAACTTTTGGTGTCAACACACTTCATTTCCAACTCAGTAGCGGTATAGTAACTTTCTACTTAGATATTCTGAATTCCTGTGTGAATGAACTGAAAACTGAGTTCATCGCATCAAGGAATAATCTTACTGTGGAAATTGTTAGGATTTTTTTCTTGTCTGCCTTCATATTTAGTTAGCATTAATCACCCACAGCTGCTTAATTTGAACCAATATTCCAGTAGTTTGAAAAAACTTTTCTCTCACTATGTGTGTTAACTGCATTTTATTCTTAAATTTGTATTTGGGGATTTATCTGAATGTTTTGACAAAAATTTGTGACAACATTTGTGACAAAAGCAACGTGATGACCAAACACTGATTTCTATTACCAAATCAGTTCAACTGCCAGAAAGAACGTTGGAAGGATGGTTGAGGCAGAGCAACAAGAATACTGGCAGTGTGACCTGACAGAATTGCTAGGAGGTCAAACAGTATCAGGCTATTCCAGCTAAGAATGGAGATTTTGTAATGTGATGTGATAATATAAATCTTTGTTTCCTAACCACACCCAAACACAGCATGCTATCTTATTCCAACCAGAATACTATCTCAATTGTTAATCAGTATATTCAAAATTATATTCATTCATTTTAGAAATACCACGCTGTTTCAGGCTTCATTTCACAAATTAAACTAGTCAGATTCACAGATGTTAGTACCTTGCTTATTACTTGGAGGCATTATATTTTTACTCTTCCAATTTTCCTCTCTAGGTACTCTTCCTCAAACCCGTACTTGTAGGACTGTCTTAGTTCCTAACAGAAGTTACTTTTCTCATAGTGTCTGGTATGAAGCTATATTTTGGTCCCAGAAGAAAAACAAAACTTATAACACCTGGCAGTGTTGAACAGAGCCAAGGACATATTCAGTTCCTCATTCTTCTAGCATTCTTCTGCCAGCAAAGCAGTTAGGGGGGCATAAGGAGCCGGGAACTGGGAGGGGACAGGACCAGGGCAGCTGGTTCAAACTGACCAAAGAGCTATTCCATACCATAACACAACACGTGATTTTACAGAAGGGAGTCAGCTGGGAGGAGGGTCTGCTGCTGGCTAGGTATCGGTAGGAAGCCCTTGCTCTGTCTATCATTTTTTTTTTGTATATATATATATGTACTGGTGTTTCTTATACTTTCTTTACTATCTTAGTAAACAGAGTTTATCCCAACCCATGAATTCTACTGTATTTTCCTCTTAATTCTCTCCCCTATCCCATTTGGGGAAGGGGGAGGGTGAGCGAATAACTGTGTGGGACTTAGCTATCTGCTAGGGCAAACCATAACAAGGACAGAAGACAAGTCTATCCTTATCCTTTATGCCCTATCAAAGATTTAACTTATTGCACTTAGCTTCTGCAAAATTTTCCAAATTCCTTGGACATTGAGAAGTCTTAGGGAGAAAGATTGTATTCAGAATTCTCTCTTTCACAATTTTTTCTCTATTTTATGCTAAAGCAAGTAGAAGTCCTTTTTCAAGAGCTCAGAATCTTTGTTGAGATTTCTTTTGGAATCTTCCTGCCCTTGACCCTGCTTTCTTCTGCAGCATGAATATGCTCTAAGAATTTATTTACATTAAAGACATATGCAATAATGCATACTGCAGTATGTCTGTGGGGCTTTCTTCACACAGATTTGAATTATATTAGCATCTGTAATACTGATGTTTGATTATTATTGGGATCATATAGAGATTTCAGTTATATTTAATTTTTATTTTTTATCCTGATAAAATATTATTAGTCATCTTTAGAAAGCTGTTGCCAGGGACTTTGTGTAATAAGTAAACAATTTAAGTAAAATTGTTAAGAAACTAACAGATTTCAAAACAGGATAAAATTGAATCTAGCAAAATTGATAAGATTTTCCAAATATGACTATGGAGGTGAGTCAGCAGAAATAATATTTTATCTCCGGGAACAGATGCAGCACTTGATAACTCCACACAGTTGTGTTAGTCAGTGGTTAATTACAGAAAGATTATTGCTGGCAGCACGTATGTGTAGAAATTGTTTTTACCTCTGACGACAGCTATGCTACTTTCCAAGACATTTCTAAGCAATAAAAGTCCTCAGGAAAGACACTTGATTTGCATTCCTGCTAACTTTCACCTGTCCCTTGGCACATGAAAAATCTACATTACTTTTAATGGGAGTTATGCTTTCCCTAGTAGAGAAGAATACTTACCTTCAGGGCATGCGTATGAGTACTATGTATTGTAACTATCAATGGATTAATAGATGATTTGTAGGCAAATAAACTGCTGTTTTCTTTATTATAAAACTGGTAACTCTGATGGTATCATTGGATACCACACTCTGCTCTCTGATCTGATGACTATTTTGAAATTTTCACTTGAAAACACTATATTTCCATGATTTTTTGTAACAGATATCTTTAAAAAAAAACTACGCACACACAAACATTAGACCAACGTTTTGCGATAGAGGTATTTTGAGTTAAGCGAAACTAATTGTCTTAGTTTCTAACGGAAACTTTCTCTCAGTGTCTGCTACAAAGCTGTGTTTTGGTTCTAGAAAGAAAACATGGCTGATAACACCCGGCAGCGCTGAACAGAACCAAGGACATTTGTATGTCTCTACCAGGAGAGTGAAGAGGCTGGGGGGCCGCAGGGAGCTGGGAGGGGACAAGAATGGGGCAGCTGACCCAAACTGACCAAAGGGATATTCCATACCATATGACATCATGTAATATAAGGAAGGGAAGTGAGCTGGGAGGGCCCGTTTGCTTGGGGATTGGCTAAGCATCAGTCGAGGTCGGTGAGCGATTGCTTTGTACAATCACTTGTTTTGTATATAATTATCATTACTGTTATTGTACTCTATTTTCCTCTTTCTGTTAGTAAATAGTTTTCATCTCAACCCCCGAGTTCTACCTTATTTCTCGATTCTCTCCCCCATCCCAGCTGGGAGGAGGGGGGGGGACAGTGAGCGAAAGGCTGTGTGGGGTTTCCAGGCCTGCCTGCTGAAACCAGAACACTAATTTATTTGGCTACCAAGACACAATACAGTCCTTGTCAAACAGTTCAAATACATACCACACTTACATTGCCCTGTTTGTTGTGTTGTTTTTTTTTTTTTTTTAATAATAAAAATGCTTCTTTGTAGTTGCCCATTTGTATTTCTCCATTTCCATCTCACCTCATGGAAGACACTTTCCATGTAATTATGTTACATTGTCAAGAACAAGTGAGCTGTTCCTGTTGATTGCATATTGAATATGCATTTATAATTAAATGTTTGTGCCAATGATGTTTCCTTTATGAAAGAAAATACTGTATATACATACATATATAAAATATACTGTACTAATAGTATTCAATACACTACGTTGTCAAACCAAATCATTACTTGAGGATGGAATATATATCTGTTTGCATACATATATGTATATCTATATCTTTGCATATTTATATGTCTCTACACCTGTCTGTTCAGTCTATGTGCCTGTATATATGTACATACACATGCAATTTGGAAACAAAACTTTTGTTACACTCCATGGGACAATAATATACTAAGTCCTTTCAAAAAGTTCTGTAATAATGCACACTGGGTGGATGTAGCCTGGAAACGTTCCACACAGACTAACATTTGAAAATAATTTAAATTATATTTCTGTTTGAATATACTTTCACCTGAAGCTAGCTGAAGTATAAAGCCAGGCCATTGGAACTACTTTGGGTCATTTGTGTAATAAACAGAGCATAGAAATGCAGAGCCATTACTCATTTCTAAAATACAGATTAAATTGCCTTTCATGTAGACCACACTGTAATGCATAAATAAATGAGACTTCTAACCTCACTTTAAATTTGTTTTTCACACTAATTTTCCTCACAATACATTTACTCAAATTGTATAGCCTTCTTAGGAACAGAAATAGTTTTACAGTTTAAGATAAACAGTTACTTATACTATCAAGATTATTGGCCTCAGGCAGGCTAAAATAATCAGGGTATTTAACTATTGATTAATCTGTTGGGTTTTTTTGGCAACTAATTCAGTTTTGTATCATTGCTGAGTCTACTGCAATGCAAAAACGCAGAGTTTAGTCCTCAGCTTCTTGAATACCTTTCACTTCATGTGAAGCACAAGGAGCTGACAATGTGTAACACATGGCAGCATTTTTCAGTTGAAGGGAAGGTGTTATGATTCAAACCTAAACATACGTGTTTCAATTATATGTCTCATGACCTATTATCTGTTTTCATTTTAAATATTAAAAAGTGTGAAACTGAACCACAACTTTTATAAACAGCTAAGTAAGAGTGAATGAGTTCCTGCTTCTTGTGCTTCCTTGCTACAGTACTGACATTTATGAACCATTCATAGGTTTTCTGCACTATTTAACTATTTCTACAAGTATGTGGAAATTGATTTTTTTTTTTCCATTGTATCCTAATGGGTCCTTCAGCTGTCTGTACTGAAGGAGATCTGCACACAGGTGCATTCTATCATCTTATCAAAAACAGCTGACTAAAACATAACATACTATCTTTTCCAGCTTTCTGCTTATATGTGTTATCTTCAAAGGTACATACCATTCTCTTTAAAAACTACAGGCAGCTGCAGAGTAAATCAGTTTCTCCTGAGTTACATTCTTTTTCTTTTTTTTTTTGTTGTTACTGCCCTAAATGTCATTCCTGTTACTCTTCTGAATCTGTCAAAATACCTGCTGCAATACTGCTTTCTTTAATAGTGTTATAGTTTGTACACACTAAAACTAGTATAGGTAATCTTTGTTTATCTGGTACCTTATTCACATGGAGCTGTACTCATATTAGGGATTCATATATTGCTGCCACACTTCAATGCAGTTTCTCTTGGAGTTTAACATTTAATGAGGATACTGGAAAACTGTATGGAATGAGCTGCTTAAAGATGGATGATACTGAGAACTGTATAGTATGTTTACTTTCTCTAACAATTCTGTGTCATAAGGCTTGGACATTATTGTTTTGTTTTGTTTTTCTGTAATAAAATGGAGATTACAATGGCAATAGGACAATGTTTCGATATGTCTTCTCTGAAGATCAAACTCGTTCTGCAAGCATCTGAGATCATTTGAGAGCTTAATTCACTTTCCACTTAGTTCAATGAATGAAATTCCATTAATTTCAAAATTACAGAATCAAACCCCAAATAAATAGCAACATTAAAACAAGTTTGTTATGCTAATGCCTGACACTTACAAATCCTGTATTTAGTTTTTATTTTGAAAGAACAGTAAACCAGTTTACTCAGTACTAGCAGTATTCTGTTTTCAAAATCTTTTAGAAACAGCTCATTTGAAAATTGAGCTCTTTTCTCCTTGTTCCCAAGTTTTATCATCCATGGAGCCCACAGCTAAAAGTGGTCACTGTATGACTTATCTGTATACACACTGGAACCATGATATTGATTCTGATGCTCTCCAAGTCACAAGTGTCTCTTTCACCTCTTCATCATGTCACTGCAGTTATCTGTCTCGAAGGCCCAACTACAGGCTGATTAAATAAGTTGAAGATAGTAATAAGTGCTACAACACAATTCCAGTTTACAGAAGTGAATTAAAGAATTTCATTCAAATTCAGTCTCAAAACTATAGGCAACATTTCTGTAGCACAGCTCAGAAGCATGGGGTTCCTATTTCTAGGGTACAAGCTGTGTTCCTCCTAATTACCTTTTTTCTTTCTCTTTTCCTCCCATCTCTATTCCTCTATCTGCTTTATCTGCTTTAGGCTTTTATTTAAATTTTTCTGCTTTCATTTACAGCTTGCTGACAAATATTTGTCTTTCACAGTGAACTATAATCATTTATAGGAAAATTCTTGACTCAGGCTTGTAATCGCTATCAGAAACTAATTTAACAACTGATTAACAGTATAGATTTTTAACACTTAAAGACTCATGCCTAACTTGTCCAGTTCTCGTGTCTGACATCATCAATTGTTCTGCTACACTTTCCTGTACACACTATCACCAGAGACTTTCTTCTAGTTTTGAATGGAGACTTAACTGGGAATGATCAACCCCATAGTTATCACCAAAGTAAAATAAATATGTCTATTGAAAAGTGGTGAATTAATTTTCAAGAATGGAAGACCTATAATTTTAAGATTTACTTTAAATCTGCTTTCAGTTAAAAACTGGAAAGCATGAAATGTAAAGCCATTAAAGGCATACTGCTTTTATTCACTTAAGAATGCAAGGGGCATTTGGCTGGTGTATGGGCAACAGGTTTTTCTTCCATCTAATTCAGTCCAGAGAGCTGAATAAGGATCCTTTGTATGTGAGATGAGATCTCTCATCATATGGCAGTTGACAGGAAATCCCCTGATTCATCTTGGCATGAGTATTTTACCATGCAGAAGTAAATGCTTGTTTGATGGTCAAGCAGAGTGCTCATTTGAGAAGTTACTATAATATTAAAACCATGATTTGAATCAGCCACCAAGGCTGTGAAGAAGTATTTATGATTTTCCATGTAAGTACCCTCCCTGATGTTGTATACTGCAGTGTATAGATCTTTACACTAAGAGATCTATTTTTATCAAAACCAATAGCTTCTTATGAAAATCCTATTGGTTGTTTTTGGCTTTTGTTTGTTTTATTGTATTTTATTTATGTTTTTTTAACCAAAGCCAAGCAATTGCATACTTGGCCATGAAGTATGCAGTCATTTTTAATTATAGGTGTTAATTTCATTTATACATGCCATTAGGTAAACATAATCACAAGTACCAGACTACTACTTCTACAACTCATCACATCTTGCATCAGAAAGGTTAGTCTCAAAAGCGTAGCATGTAGACACTCAAGTTCTGAATACTATTTTGTAATGAATCAAAGCATACAACTGTAGAGTCAACTCTGTCATTTCTTTTTGTCACAGAGTGTTTAAATCTAAGTGTTCCTTTCATTCCAGCGGTATAAGCTGCAATTTTGCTACAATTGATCCCTGCTGACAACCCTTTGAGCCAGGTGTAAATAGCCATGATTTGTTTCACTTGGCCTCTGACTAAAGGTGAAATTTTTGGAATGTCTAGAGAAAATCCCTTGAGCTATATTTTAATCATGTTCATACAAAGAGGGAAAAAGTACAGATATTAAAATTAAAAAAAAAAAAAAAAGAATGAAAGAAGTCTCTGCAATCTGTCTTTATTTAGTGTTTTGGAAATACACTTAGATTATTACATTTGCTCATGATCTTTATGACAGAAAAGAACTCAAAATGCAAGTATGAAAGTAATTCTAAAGGTATATGTGTCAATTGTATATTCCTATCATCTCATTCTTCGGTAAAAAATAAAAATTGGTTATTAGAACTGATTAGCCAGATAGAGTCAAACAAATTACTTTCTACAGAAGCTCCATCTCTGGCTGATCTAGAGTAACATTTTATTCTCTGAATATTTTATTCCTTCCATTTGATAACAATAAAAGGAATGAAGATCTTTCATGTTTTCATCACTTAAAAAATAATAGTGCAGCATCTAAGAACAGTTTACCAATAAGATCCTTAGCTCAGCCCTGAAGATTTGAGTTGAGATCCTTCTTTATATTTTATAGGCCCTCAGAAAATATGAAAAAAATCCATGAAGGAATCAAATGAGTTATATTAATTTAGGTGCCCTGTTTTCTTGGTTACATTTGGCTGGTCAGTAAAGCAATCCCAACTTTCCTGTAAAGACAACGGATAGAGGACAAGTCATTTAGAAGCCATAAAAGTGAGTAAAAATTTTATCTGATTACATTTAAGTACATATATAAGATTTTTATTCTTCCTGCTGATCCTATCTCACTGATAAATATGCAAGTGAAGTACATTATGAGGACACTTCAAGTAGGCTTTTTTTTACATGACTGCATTTAGCACCCTGCATCTGAGAGAAATTTACCTGGATCTAGTCATTTCTTACTGGTCACATTGCAGCAACTTGAAGTCTTGGGAAAATAGCCAGCTTCCTACTGAAGGTATTATTATGTTTGGCATGCCAAGGTACATAAACCAATGCTCAAGAGCAAGTCTATGTACTTCTTCTGAGTACTTTTTGTTTGGTTTGTGTATTTTTTGTTTGTTTGTTTATTTCTTTCCCTATAAAAGCTCCAGACATCTCTTTACTGTCTTAGTAAATTGAGAACTTAGCTTACATAGAGATGGAAAGAACTTGAGAACTAATTCTTCTGAATGCATGGTACCCTTAAATTTTCATCAAGGGCTTTATGGGCATAAGATCCCAGTGGAGCTTAAAAATTTATATGTATTTCTAGAGACATTGTAAATGTTCATGTAAGACAAACCCATGAAAAGTTACTACTAAATTTCTGACTTGAGGAGAAACTGTGCAGAAAAGTGTTGGAAGCCGGGGGACTACTAAAATTCATTGAGTATTTAGTCTATTCTATTATCTCTGAACACCCACTTTTGGAGAACTAGTGCTACAATGTTTTGTTATCTTTCTAACTCTGTATGCTAATTTGTGTTTTTTCAGAGTACAGTTTCCCTAAATTCCAAACTACCATGTTCCACTGATGTTGCTTTAGCAAAGCTAATAATAACCATGCATGAAACTTCTGTATTGCTCTGATTGCAGCCTCAGTAGTTGTAGTCCTTGGGCCTCACTAGACTAGTCTTTTATGTTTTTCCATAAAAGTAGTAGTTTGGCAGTACACTGTTATTCTCTTCTTACACTTAGAAAATCCTATCCTGCACTCTTATTTCTGAGAAGCTGTTACTCAAAAAAGCTACAAATCCTGTCCATGGGTACAGAAAGATATTCTGCTTGCATGTTCTATTCATGGAAAAGCAGGAAATATTGTTTTCGAAAGGCAGAATAAAAACTGAAAGGAAAAAGAAATTGAATTGGACAAGTCTGAATCCATGTATGAAAGATTTACCCCTTCCTTCTCCTGCAGCATCTCTTGCTTTCTGAAAATTTACTAAAGATTTTTAGCTAAAAATGAGATTTCTATTTACAGCACTAGCTGAAGCAATTTAAATAAGTGAGGATTAAAATAAATATGTGAGATTTCATATATCTCACTGCAACACATGTTAAAATATATCCTTTAAATGGTGAGAGATGGAATAAATTGCCTCAAAATTAATCCAAAATGAAAGAATTCCTTCATTTGACAGGTGTGGATTTTACAGGTTGAAGGTCTCAGCCTGCATCACTTGCATGTTTAAAGCTCCTCATGACCTCTGAGTATGCAGTAACAATGATATACTCAATTTTTCTTGGTTTCCTCAGGTTACCAAAGGATTTTCTAAATGTTGCCCCAATTACCGGTACGCAAACTGAGTCATGAGTGAGTTCAGCACGAGCCTAGATTTTCTATATGATTCTATCTTTTTGAAGCCATTTCACTTTATACAATCTGTTAATACAATTAACACAGTTGATATTTTCTAAATATATTATATGTGATTTCTGAAGGATATGTTCCTCTTGCTTTGATAGAAAGGGATGTCCTCAAATTGACAAAACCCTTGCTATACATGTGCATCATTTGGAAATAACTGCAACTATTTGCCACAGTACTCCAACAGCTAACAAGCACGCAGTTAATGTTGCCTTTCTACAAATGCCTAGTTATTAATCTTAGCAATGCTTTTATTTACATTCCTGTATTCAACCCATGAGTGACTAATTGATTCAAATGAAGCAGAAGTTCAAATTCATCTAACATTGGCTCAGTGTTTTATAGGTAAGTCTCTATTGTTTATTATAAGATTATATATGCTTGGTTCTGAGAAGCACAGCAAAAATATTTGTGATTCCCCAAGTGCAGCTACAAGAAGTGTGCAGGAGTGCTAATTGCATGACATGAACGCAAAAATTACGTAAATTCATGCAGCACTCTGTTTTGCACAGTAAACACTTTGAAGTCAGTCCAGATACACAAATATGGGAAAGTCCAGCTCTTGCTGGCAGAGTGCCAGCAGCCTGTTTCTCACCTAAAGAACAGTCCATGTCTCAGGAATGGCTGGAGCCACCAGTGGGAAGATTGTTCTTACAACTTGATGCTAGATGTGAAGGGTCGTTTCACTGCAAAGTAATGCATTTATGTTCACCTTGCACTTCACTGTGTCACCTAAAACTAAACAGTGTTGAACTTGGAAGGGAGAAAACGGAGATACATGGAGATCTGTATGGAGCTCTAGAAGTTTTTCTGTTTGTTCTGTCTTGATGTTGAAAGTGTTTTCCTGAGGTTGAGGCTGAAGGTGTTTCCTAACATGCAAATTACTATTTTCTGAAACGAAAGAAGAGGGGAAAAAGAAAAACACCTTCAAAACAAAATCTGAAGTCTGGTAATGCAGTGTCAGAAGTGTGTTTCTAAACAGTGCATGCATTACATTGTACTTAACGGATCAAAGAAATACGCTGCCCAGGATATTATACAGTCTAGGATCAGACTAGCCAACAGTACAGAAGGAATAGACTGAACATTCTCAGTTCTGCAGAAAAAAGTCCTGAAATTATTAGGCAGATTTATCATAATCCAATAATATTTCAGCAACAGTTTGTTCATGGTTTACTGCTGTTGAGGATATAATGCGCAGTGTTTATTAGCACGAGCTTGTTGTAAAACTATGCGCTCATTCAAATTTACAAATACAGCTTGCTTTTTTTCTGTACTGCTTTTATTGCCTCTATTTGATCGAAAAGTTCTCTGACATTCATAGCGTGAAATGGAACACAAAACCCTCACAATGAATACTCTACTATTTTGCCCATTCTCTTCCTTATCAATGGGAACTCAGCCTGGGTACCCATAATAAACATTAACACAGCAATGTTAGATGGAGTAATGGTAGAGTAGCCATATGATTCCTTTTATCAAGGCGATATGACGCAGCAACTGTTCACATTAGTTATAACCTAAGTGCTGTGAAAGATTTTAATTCGGACATTCTTAAACAGTTAATATTTATATTTGTGTCTGGTTCTCTTTTATTTTTACTTCAGTAATGAGCCCTCTATTTAAAGAAAATAACTTTGGGTTTGATACAGGTGGAGGTAGTTGACCTAGTCATCCATTTGAGTCAAAATAACACAAAGACAGGAAAATGTTCTGCTAATGAAAGCACTATCCATAGCTAAGAGTTATTTTAGCTGAGGCAGCTAATACCCTGAATTGTTTGTATAATTCTATTATTTCCTTTGTAGTATAGTCTACTGTGTCTTCTTATTAACCGATAGAGTTAAAACAAAATTAGATGGCATTTCACTCCTGTGTTTGTGTCTGCATTTGCTTTGACTGCTGAGTGTAGCTTTATAAAAATATATACCATTGAGGGTTCAGATAGGCATATTTATTATATAAAAATGGGAAAATATTACCAATTATTCTACACCAAGCATGACAATCTTTATATATATGTAGCTAATTGTATAAACCAAAAGATCTTTCATTGTAGCAGAGATTCTATACAAGAGAGAAGGTACTCTAAGAATATTAGACTTCTTCATCTAAGTCTGTTTTCTTCATGCTCTTTTCTGTGTGAAATCTTGATCCTAAACATTGATAGTATGACACATCTCAATGTTACAGTTGTAAAGCTTTCCTTAAGACAGGTTTTCATAGGGATACTGAGAGAATTACTGCGATGAGTTCTCTAAAATCTTCAGCAGTTACAAGAGATTTCAAAAAGACTTTCAACGACTTATAAAGACAACTTATTCCTACTGATAATATACTAGTTAATCATCAAATTTATACTGTCACAGCAGTCGTTAACATTTTAATTTATTTAGGACCCCGATAATCAATAGAATATTCACGTAGATCAATGAATATCAGATGCACGTCTACAAAAATTGCTTTTAAATTATTAGAAAAACAATTCTTATATTCCAAACATATCACAGAAAATGTTTACTCTTCTACTTTAGAAGAAAAAATAAAAATACATTTTAAAAAAAGAAGGGATTTCACTTTTTCTAGCTAAAGACATATAAGGGCCTTGTGAGCAATGATAAATTTCTTGTTCTTACCCCAGGGCCTCTAGCCTGTCTGTGGTCCGAGACCCCGTTTCACCCCAGCCTGGTGCCCAGTACTGGATTTTTGTCCCATCTCCATCCATTCCTGATGAGGCACACCAGACAGGTCTGCCCTGGTTTCCCACTCACCACAAATATGAAGGCTCTGCTCACTGTGCTCAGGTCTTACAGGATAATGACTGTCAAGAAGCATATGGTGGGCCTTGGCTGCCCCAGCACCCAGCTCCCCATTGAAAGTGTACAGCTGGTTCTTATTACTGTCTGGTGAGATATGATGATGAATTTTTATGGAAGTGTTATGTTTCCTTCCTATGTAATCCATGCTGTTTATGTAATATTGGACATCTTTTTCAGTGAGAATTTTAGACATAGAACAAAAAATACCTTTTCTTGTGAATTGAACATTTTTCTCATTAAATTATTATAAATAGTTATTAAACAAAGTCTATGCAGCGAAATGCAAGATAAACAAAGCAGTGGAACAAACTATGAAATTGTGTACTTATTCTTTGCCTACAAGTGGGTTGCTACCTTCTGCCACACAGCTGAGCTGTTGTAAAGATAAAAATTGACCAAATATGTAGCTGCCCACATGGCTCAACAGGAAACAGGATATTACTTCATTTGCAAGAAAGGGTGTTGAAAGAGGAAACACTGAAACACAATAAAGAAATTCAAGAAAAAAATTATTCTGCCACAGAAATATAGTGTTATTTTTTGACAAAATAAGTAGATATGTCTAGTTACGGTGGTCATTAACAACAGTTTACCAAATAATAAATATTTTTAGAAAAAGACAAGGCAAGGAAAGGAAAGGCAAGGAAAGGAAAAAGAGATAGTGACATCTTAAATCAGTGATGCTGATACCTGAAGAAGGTATGAGAAGTTAAGAGGGCCACAAATGCTTCTTCTTGGGCTGTGTGTGATTTAGCTGTATTTGCATGGTGCTTTTTTTTTATCTCACAGCTGAGTCTAACTTTGGAGTTGACTTCAGTGCAGAAACAGAATCCATAGGAAAATTAAGGGTCTAAGATCATGCAAAAAATCTGTGACAATAAATGAGAACCAGTTTCCAGAGTCTAGTGGAGTTAACAGGCTATACACTTTTCCATTCTGCTATATATCTAATTTTGTACGTCTTAGAAAAGATAGGAAGATAACGTATAATTTATCCTGAATACTAAAAGATACAAATCTTAAAATTCTCACTTCTTTCTCTTATTTATTTCCATGAACCTTGGAATATGTCCAAATAAGTCAGTGAAGATCTTAAGTATACTTTATTGTCTGAAAACTAATTTTGACCTCAAGGTTCAAATATAGTGGATGAAGAGAATATTTCCATCTCAATTCAGATAATTCTGTGCCAGGAGCATGGCTACATCTAAGATAACCATGGAAGAAGAAGTTTGGGGAAATGTGGAATGATATCTAACTAAAATTATTTACTGCCTACACTAATCAATTTGTTTTCTCATGTATTTTTCCTTTGACATCCTGAAAAACATACAAATGCTAACAGACAGAAACAGGGCCTGCACATAATTTCCTATGTCTAGAGTCTTCTACAAAAGTCTAAGGCCTGTAGGTCCTATAGATTTGAGAAATGAGTGAGCTTCCATTTTTCTAAAAACAATTTCTCATAAACAAGGATATCTTAATCTGTACAGTAGGAAACCAGTATTTCTTTTTATTCTTAAAACAATAAAAAGTTTCTAGCTCTCCTAAAGTGCCAAAAGCTTAAGTATACGCAGCTTACTAAATTTACTGTAACATCCAGAAATTAAGGTTCAACTGGCAATAGCTGCTGCAGAAGTTGTTTTATCCTCTTTAAAATTCTCTGAATTTTTCCCTCTACTATCTTTCATATACTTCAAAAATGAGGTTTAAACAAATACTGCTAGTGCAGGTGGTAGAACTAAGCTTATTGTCTTTCTCACGACAAGTAGAAGAATATTTCATAAGAATCTTTAACCAACTCTACAGGAAGGAGGAAACGAAATCCAATGCATTTGTTTCTAACTGTTTATAAAATGATGTTTTACAAGATTTTGTGAACGTCTGGGATTTGCAAATGATTGACCAGTTTATGTGATGTATAATGATATGCGAGGAAAGATCTTAGATAAATTATTACAGTACAATTGTATTTTGTGTTCTTTGAGTTTTCCTAATTTTACAGACTACAGTAACAACTCCTGCCCTGATGTAATAAAAGGAAAGTTTTACAATAGATAGAGTTTTGAGGAGGTAAAGCAGTGCACTCAACACTACTACCTTCAAATTGCTTCTAGCATACTCTTTCTTCAGTGAGGAAAAAATGTAACTTAATTTACTTTGCAGTCTTGAATGTCCTTGGACAAAAAAAGGTGAGTATAAGTCTCAAGCTGCCCAAAAATAAAACATTTGCTGAGCTTAATGCTAAAGTAAATTAGGTATGCTGTGTTTCTTTGATGCCAGCCAACCTTCCCTATTTTCCTTCTACGCTGTCAACCTCCTGTAGTTTACAACATTAATTTGAAAAATGAAAGAGTAATTCTAGTCTATCATTTGCTTTTTCTACAACGTTCCCACATTTGCATATATTTGGGACACTGTTGTGTGCATGCAGAGTATTTTGGTGGTCAGACTAAAAGTAGGTAGAGAATCATAGAATCATAGAATTACAAAATAGCTTGAGTTGGAAGGGACCTTAAAGATCATCTAGTTTCAGCTCCCCTGCTGTGGGCAGGTTTGCCACCCACTAGATCAGGCTGACCAGAGTCCCATCCAACCTGGAATTGAAACTCCAGTGTTGGGGTATCCCTATCACCTTGAGAGACTTGTAAATTTTGGTGTCAATCTTCATCTATCGACATTTCTAAGTGCTTATATTTTTTTTATTTAAAAAAAAATCATAATTTCCAAGCAACGTTTACAAATTAGTCATTTAAACAACTGTCTGTTGCTACCCCTTGCAACATAACCTACCCATAAAGTTTAGGATTTCTTTGTTCTAGGAATACCAAAGCCCACAAACTGCACAGCCCACTATTTGTTTTGGCAATTTGTGGTAAAACCTCAACATAACCAGCTTTCGGCTGGCAGGCAGGATGTCATTATACCAGTGCCTTTTGATGTGCTAACCATCTACAAACATTCTCAGTTACAGTGCATAAAACGCTTAGAAGGAATTAATCCACTTTCTTTGTAAATTACATTGCTACTTCCTCCATTGTAAATTTATCCTGGCTCCTCTAACAAATAGTGTAGCTCAACAATGCAAAGTTACAGGTTGAGCTTTGTTCTAAAGAACAAAAATCATAAGAAAAGGTGTCTCTCAGTCCCAGTTTTGTTTCTACATATGAAAAGGAAAGGGAACTAGCCAAATACATTTGCTGAAATTTTAATTCTAATGGTGCTGATCCAAAAACTAATGTCGCTACAAGGTATAAAGAAACAAAGTGACTGCCTAAAAAATTCTGCCTTGTAATAATTAAAATGAAAACTAACAAAAAAGTTCATTCCGTAAAGCATCAATGGAATGCTGGAAATAAGAGATATAATGAGAAATTGAAATTTATTTGAGGTGCTAAAAGAGTGAGCAGCAAATTGAGAGCTGTTCTTATGCTTTATTTTTAAGTCAACATGTACTTATAGTAATTTAACCTGAAATAATTAATCCCTCTATAGATTAAATCTTTGTAAACTTCACACATCAACAGAACAATTCAGCTGAGAATATTCTTTGAGCTAAACATCTATTTTCTTTTCAACCCCAATGGCAATTGTATAGGCATAGCTGATGCAGGTATTTGTTCCATAGTCTACTGAAAATAAAGAATAGAAACCACATCTTTGTTTAAAGTTATAATGAACTTTAACATTGGATGGGTACCCATACAAGGAAAAAACACTGTTTTGTGAAGATGAGATCATAGAAAAAGGTCAAAGGTGTCTGTGAAGTTTTTTGTTTTAATATGAGCCAAAGTAAACACAGAATAAAACATAAACACTATTGAAAAATGGAAAATGCTGTAAACTGTCTATTTAACAGTTCACAGAATCAAACACATTTGAACAAACCACGTGCAACATTAACTGAAACCTTAAGCATTCCTAAGGTACTTAATCAAATTATTTTTGTTTTAATGGATAAGTAGTAACTTAGTGTCTTATATACTTATTTTATTGTAAAGGTAAAGTGCAAAAAAAAAATCACTGAAATTGCAAAAGATTTGGGAATCTTCAGAAGTGCTAATTCTTCATAAGTGCTCAACTGAATTTGATACCTGGGTATCTTTGATTATCAGTGTTAGGTCTTGATTACACAGGGAAAAAAGGCTTGTAATACTGTAGAGGCATCTAATGCAGGCAAAAGAGTTTGTTTAGACTCTCATTTTTATCAGTTATCTGAACAATACTTACTCATGTGTCAGACTACATCATACTAGCAAAACTTTTAACTGAAACTGATTATTTGAAATTCCTCATTTCTGAAAATGAAAATACTTACTGGAAAGACTGATTTTAGTTAATAAATTTATTTTTAAATAAATTTCTAGATAGGATCACATTTTTCTATCATTGTTTTCTAAATGAAATGACAGCAAAACTATTGTATTCTTCTTGTCTGAATTTACTTTTGCAGTCAAATCAAGGTAAGTTATATTTTAAACTAAAAATGTACTACATATGAAAATATTTCAATTCAAAGCCTCTGAGTGTTGCTTTACATATAATGTATTCTTGTTTTCAAGGTGGAGGAAGTTGTTGATAACTTGACACATTGTTAAACAGAAGGATGTAAAAAGAAAAGAAAATGTAATTTTTGTAACTAGCTCTACATTTTTGCTTTTATGCCTACTCTTAACATTTATATAAGCATGAGAAATTCCTGCCCCTAAGTTCCTCACGCTTCTCTGAAACCCGCAGTTGTTACTGTATATTTAAGTAACCCTTCCTCATTAACTTCCTGAGATTATATGGGTTTCCTTTTCCTACTGTTATTAGCCAAATCACTGATAGAAAAATTCAGAATTTCAGAGCACTTACAAATTTTTCTGTCGTTAATTCAAATGTAAAATTAAGAGAATGTCTCTAGCTGAGAGATTGCTGCTTCCTTGCTTTTCATCTCTTTCTGCTTTGCCAGATCACATACCGCAGTTATTTCTTTCCCTTTTTTTTTTGTTAATCATTTTAAGTGATATATCTATCATTTGCTTCTGAATTAATGTGCTAATTAAAGGGGTAGGCTGAGCTTACAAAGGCAGCCAACTCACTCAGGTCCAATTAACTTTGCTAAGGACAATGGAAATTTAGGCTTCTTTTAATTAATTTACAGGCAGGTCATGGGCTAGAGCTAAGCATGAAGACGTAGGAATTCTGCCCAAATGTTTATGTACAAAACCAGTAGCAGCAGATGTGGTATTCAGAGTTGTAAGTATTAGAGAGTCTAAAGACACAGAAGAAGCAGAAGGGAAGGAAATACAAAATTAAAGGCAAAGATCCCCACCTCCCACTCCCAATGAATACAGCCATCTCCTGGCTTCCAGCTTGAGAGTGGAATTTCGTTGTCAGGCCCTGAAACGGAAACAAGTTAGTAAGTGAGCTCATTGCATGGGTAATAGGCTGACACAGTTTTCTTTCACATTGCATTTAATGAGCAACTCTGGCAGCAGATCTGGAGGGAGATACTTACATTGCCCTCCCAGCTGGTGGCCATCTGCCTTAGTGACAACTGCCAGATGAAGGAAAAGTGCATGAAATCAGAGATCAAACACTAAATAAAAGAAAATTACTTTGAAAACAACTTTTTCATATTATAAATAGACTGTTTTTAAATGTCTCACATGTTTTAATTAAAAGGGAAAAGGGGAGATAATGAGATAGATATAAACCTATGAGAGAAAGAACAACAATTCGGACTGCCTCATTCTATTCCAAATGTGAATGGCACTAATTTAAAGATACATTTTGATGTTCTTAGCTGAACACAAGAAGTATCAAATAGAGTTTCCTTCACCTTTTCATTAGCGTAGTGGGAGCCTTCCACAGCTGCATTTCCAGCTGCTGACAGTACTTCCCTCAGATGACTTGCTCTGACCCTCTGCACTGACTGACCTTCAGTTGAAACCAAACTCAGAGCAGAGCCGGTGATGACAAGCATTACTAGACAGAAGCTGCATCAGCCCCCCGCAATGATGTATCAGTGGCTGCAGCCTGAAGAAGCAGGAATAAGGAAACACAGTTGCCTTTTGGCCCCCTTACACAACCTCAATTATGTAAAGGGTAAACAAATCCTCCTTAATTCACTGAGGGTTTAAATAGAAAAATAAATACATCAACCTTGAAAACCTCAAAGTCTTTGCTTTTTTTGGGCATAACACATGGATTTCTGGAAAATCGTGTTTAAGAGACTTGTACACTCCTAACTAGATCAGAAAAAGACAAAGCTGTGCATAGTTTAAAAATACAGTATAAAACACAAAAGCAGAGAGACTTTCTGGGCATGGAAGAGTATTACAGTACAACAGGTAAATTCTGCATTACTGAGTGCTAGGAAACTCAGTGCCTCTGTTTGCAAGTGTTAATGTCTCCCGTGCTGTTTCCACCTTTAAAAGAACTTGAGTGAAAATAATTTTGATCTTACTTGGTTATAAAGGAATCTGAATATATATATATATATTGTTCTTATTAAAAAAGCATAGGGGACAGACTTCTGAACAATTGTATAGCTGAAATTACTTGAGGAAAGAGTTTTGATTTGACAAAATAATAGATAATTGCTGATGATGAAGTGCTTTCTTCCCTGGAAAGTGGTTTGGATGTGACCTTGGAGTGTTTGAACACTCAGTTAATCAGCATTTTCCATGTACTTCTAGATGCACTTACGCATCATAGTCACTATTTGGCTAGCACTAAGGCCATTAGCTGTCAGCTGCGGCTATCCTACATCATCCTGCACTCTGTGCAGTGAGGAACGCAACACCTAGAGAATAGTGGATATCATCAGCTGTTAACATAGATGTTGCAGTATGCTGATCAAACTGTCAGAAGTACACGGAAAAGTCTCCTTTATGTCTTCCACGTTTTCTTAGAGAAACAATATATCTTTTACAAACCATGAAGAATACCAGCAAGAAGCTTTTCCTCAACTTTGTAGCATGCAAAGAGATTTCACTTGCCTTTAGGCATCTGAATCTAATTTGATCTAATATTCCATATAACAGCAGCACTGTTAAGAACCTTCTTACAGATTTATTTATTTACCTGATGGATTAATACAGTCGTTTGGGAAAATAATCAGTATTTTTTTTTTTTTTTGTAAGCACACATACAAAAAAAGATCAAAATGTATTGATTGTAGAACAATTGTTAAACAGTGTCAGAAATACTACTTCCTACAAGAGCTGAAGTAGCCTTTTTGTGAATAATGAGGAAAAAAAAACCAGAAATCTCTGACAGGTCACACATTATCTACAGCTTTAAACTGGAGTTCTTCAGACGCAATACTTTCAACTGTGTAGTAAAAATAAGGGACTATGTTCATTACACTCTCATCATCCTCAAAGTTAATCATGAGAACAATGCTAACATCTCAAAAGCAAATGACAATAAGTCAGTCTTGCTTATCACTTGGAGCAGGATTCCTGAGAAGTTGGAAATATACCAGTAGGATCTTACATTGGTCTTACTCAGCTCTCACCACCACAAACCATATGCTGTTAAACACACACACACACACACACTCAGACTACTACCAGCACTTCCCTTAGCAAATCATTTCCTATGTCAAACTTCGTTATTTTTTTTATCTTGCTTTTCATGACTGTTCATAGATTTGACAATACATTATATCAAAGATAATTTAGCAACAAAGATTTAATATAAAGAAGTTGTCAGTCAGATTTGGAAATGTTGATTTGTTAGTGAAATGAGAATGTTTACATGCCTCTCAGTAGTATTATTCCTCTTTATTCACAGTTACGATTGAAGGTCTCGAAGAATCATCATGGAGTTTGTACTGTAACTCTTTTCTGACCACCCAGACAAGTTATGCGTGTTTCAGAGTAAGTAAGCAGCACAGCACAAGGATGAAGAGGAAGGAATATAAGCAGTTCTTGATGAGGTTGGACCGTAATATTTGTTGGCCACCCAAGTGTGCTATGTGCATTACAGGATATGGTATCTCAGGTCCTAACAGTGAGGGAAAATAATTGATTGCACAATGAGATAACATTGCTATTCAAAGACAAACATCATGGAACAGCTCTATTTTTATATATAAATAAAGATCTTTATTTTCAATGTTATTGCTAGATAGCTATTTATATAGAAGATGAGGAAAGCATGATGATGAAAGCTGGAAGAGGATACATTCAAAATCTTTGCAAAAAACTATTATTGATATGCATTGGTGTTATGGGACTTTAAAATCACGTATATTCTCGGTTTCTCTTTGAAGATAACAGGATCATAAATATTACTTCAAACACATCTATAAATTTTGTAATACCTTTTGGATTGGAGAGTTTATTTGGTTCTAACTGTAAGTCATAAAATTTCACATCCTTAGATAACAAAAGAGAATAATGTGCAAAGGTGCAACTAAAACTGTAGCCTTAAACCTTCCCTTTGCCATGCCTCCCCTCTCATTGAGCCCATACTGTGCAGTTAAGGAAAAAGGGTGAAAGGAAATACCACTGAAACGTGATGGGCCAGGCTGGAGCCCTCTGTAGCTTGAATCCTGGCACCACCACAATGTAAAATTTTTACACTGCTTTTGACAGCAACTTTTATTGTAAAATCTTGATCTCACAAAACCATACATATAGGTTACCAAAATAAACAATGGGAAAGAAGTATACAGCCTCACAGCAGATATTATGCAGCTCATTATGCAGATCAGAGCTCAGAGCATGTAAGCAATAACTGGTAGCATAGAAGATAGTTGAAATGAATTTCGTCTATTTTGCAGATGAATATGTAAGTTTCACATATTGTGGTCTTCCTTGATCCTTTCTCTTTGACACCTTGCATTTTCAGAAAGTGTAAAATGGTTATAGTCATTGTCAAAAAGCATGAGTACAAAAGAGCTCCCTGAGCCCTAAACTACCTGCAATTAACATGGTCCCTTCTTCACTCTGGAAATCTATAGAGGGAAGCAAAGGGCAGTCTGGATATTTCAAATAAGAGATTCACAGAAAACCATTTTTAGGGCCATATATGTCCCATACCGTACTGTAACTGCTGGAAAAATAATAAAAAGAAAAAACAAAGAAAGAATAACAAAAGTTATTTTTGACTAAACCAGGTCAAAGGTTTTTTACACTTTCTCATAAACTATTTGAATAAAGACTTTCCACATTTTTTAACAAAAGGATGACAATTATATGCCTTTTTCCTTAGCAGAAGTTTATTCACTAAAGATCCAATACAACACAAACGTATCACAAGAATAAAATGAGCAATCTCTCCCAAATTATTAAGACTCCCTTGACATACTTACTTGTGTCCTACAACTTCATTCTCCAGAGTTTGATTATTATATAAGGCAGAGAAGTAGATCTGATGATTGAAGGTTGAAAGGAGATGGTGTATAATACCTTATTAGTCATTCCAAAGACCTGTCAAGAAGGGTTTATTTCCTCTAAGAATTTTAATTAACTGCTGAGGAGCAGGAAGTTACTGAAGTTTCCATGAGAAAGCAAATAAGGATTCAATTTTCAGCTGGTCAACAGGTAAGAGGCAATTTTCATTCTATTATGCTATGTTCTGCAGGAGATAGAGACAGTGTTCAAGAAAATGCTTTACCTGCGCTTAAGGAAGGATTTTTTCTGAAAAGTTAAAAGGAAGATCTGCAGTCCAGATAATAGGTTTTGGAGGGAACTTATCCACTGTTGTGTTGCCTGAACAAGAAAATAATTAAAAAATGTTTTAAATGAGTAATAAATCATGCATATTCACTATGTGTTATAACTGAAGTCCAAAAAACCAGCATGCTCTTGATTGTTAAGGTTGGAAGATATCTACTCTTACTTTGGATAGCCATGTCAGTCAAATACGAATGAATGAAAAAATTCTGATCTAGTATAAATTCGTAATGTCTTGCAAACATTTCATCCTTCATTCTGTAAAATGAAGTACTGTTTTTGTCAACATCTTTTGACATGCACATATGCACATACCACAGCTTTCATAGCTCCGTTTAGAGCCTGGTGAAGAGAATAAGAACTGATTATTCCCTTCAATGGGAGAAGAATTATGTCCTAGAGAGCTGTATCTGTTTCTACATGCCCACATAGATTGAAAGATGATACCTCTCATTAATGGTGATGAAGATCTGCTGGCTGTAGCAGTAATGAAGAACTCTGACTCAAGATAGTCCACGCAGCATGTAGATAATTATTGATATTTTATCTACTGGCCTCCAAAGTGTCATCATTGAAGAGCTACCTACAGAGAGTTCTTGCCAATTTACATAATGAAAATTTCTTTCTTCTTTTCCTTGTTCTTTCATTTTTCACTTCTAGAAACTGTTTATATCGTTTTTTTATGCCCTTCCTGGTTCTAATCTACAACCACTTATTTTTGTAGTCTTAGTCTTCATCCTGTTGTTATTGTATCACTTTTTCTCTCCTGAGATACAATTCTCATATATCACTAATTTTCCATGCTGTTTTCCCATTTAGGAAAGATTCAGCACAGTTTGTATTTATAGCTTACGGGTAGATCGCTTGGTAGCTCCAAAGGGGCTGGCCATCTATTTTTACAAGGTTTCACTAAGAACAATAGAAACAGGAAAAGAATCCAGAACTAACAGCCTGGTGCTTCAACTTGCAGCCATTAAACTGTGTATGTAAGCATCCCCCATGTCTGAGCCTATTTGTTGTTGATGTGAAACAAGGAAAAGGACCGATAAGCTCCGATTGCTTCTGAGAACATATACATGGCAGGTAACAATGAAGATCCTTCCTTATTCTAGCCTGGTATTCTCCTGTCTTTCCACACACATTAGTTTCCAGCTGACAGAGTACTAACTAAAACACAGTCAGAGCACTGGCTGAAATTCACATCTCCTGGATCAGGGATGCTGAGCCTACAGCCTAAGGACCAGACTTAGCCTACCAGAAGAATTCATGTATTTATGTGGCCCAACTTTTCAATTTTTCAAATAAAAGCAAGGAGTAAACCCAAACTAAGGATGAGCTTTGAAAAGCCCTACTAGGTAATAAGAAGGAAGTCTATTTATGAGAAAGAAAATACGCCCTATCACCTGAAATGATATTTATCATCCCCTCTCACGTCAACACATGCATACATGTTCAAGAGTCAGGCTGATATGATTTGAGAACACATTGTGCCTTTGACTTTGACCAACGTGTGTAAGTCATGTAATGAAAGAATAATTTTGTTTTGATTTTGAAGGGATGTTTATGAATATACATATCTTCCTAATCAACATGCACTGGATGCAGTGATAAGTACTACCACCGTATCATAGGGCATGTCTGTGTCAGCGTCTTGTGGTGAATCCAAAAACATGGTGGAGGAAAATAGGTTACCTTTCTGTAAAGCGCTCCTAGAGTCTGTCCAAGAGGATCAGAGTTATCCATTCAGGCGTTGTCAAGTGCTGGAAAACATGAGAGAAATATGCAACTCCCAACTTCCCATTTACAATGAGTCTATAGCTCAGTGTAAGCCAGAGATCTCTGCCTTTCACATTGGCAATATATGTCAGAAGCAGCTGCAGAGAGAGATACTCAATCCATCCTGTTCCAAGTTTTCTGAAAGGCTCCCATTAGCAAAAAATTGGATTTTACCGCTATATGAGCGTCAGATACTACACATCAATAAAAATAACCTTGAAATTCTTTCTTACACAACCTACAGTCATCTAAAGGTTTGTATTATCACTGTCATATACAGGAATTGATATATCTATTATTTTCTTCTACATTCCTAAGTCTCACCTGCATTTTTCACTCAGTAAATATTGGATGAAATAACTTTAAAAAGAAACCTCAAGATTTAAACACATGTATAAATCATCCACTTATATTTCTAAAGTGAAAGAGACACTACTTGAGTGGTTTACTACAAAGAATTGAGTTCATTGGACAGATCGGTTCTTGTAGTTTTGCAGAGGGTTACCAGGGCCAGCTGTGTTCCAAATAAATTTGCTGACCGAAGTGAACTTCCTATCAACGAAATTCTCTCAGGCTTCCATTATTTCTCTTCAGCAATTAATCAACAACTGCTGAAAAGTTATGCGTGTGCTTGTAATTTTCAGTTAAGTTAATGGAACTCCCATCTTCCAAAATGTAGAAGGTTTTTCTTCCTAACCTTGGTGTGAATATCCTGATTTATTTTTTAAATCAATTGCCCTTCTGAACTCTCATGTCTCCTGTCTTTTTGGCAGAAAGGATCCCAGGCTCTACAACAACAGGCATGGATAACATTAGCTGATGCCTATAAATTCTTTCAAAGCAGTGACCTCTGCTGTCGATAGATATCGCTCTTTGTCAGAATTCTGTCATACATAAACAGGATTCAGTTACTCCTTTTGAATTCATGCAAGTATTTTAATTTTCTGCTGGGAATCAGTACTATTCAGTATCTGTACTGGTGGCAGTCAGGGTCTATTTGTTCTACTTGCGTGAATGCACCTTCCTCAAAACAGTGCTTTAAGGATCTTGGTTCTGCTATGAGGGTGCAGCAATTAGAACTCAGTGACTAACATGGAGTCCTCACTGAGCTCTCTGGACTGTAGAATCTTTGAGAACCAGAGTGGTAGATGCATTTGTATTGCTGTTCTCTTCCTGCATACATAGAAAAATAGGTACTGTTTGGACCTTGAGGGCCAAAGTTATTGCCCTTACAGCTAAAAAAAAATACCATGTTAAAATATGCTTAACACCTGATAATAATCTTACTGAAACTGTTTTAAATACAGGCTTCAGAGCTTTAATGTCCAGGACTTTACACCTGCATTAGGTAAGATCAGAGTGCCAGCTATTGGACAACTGACACAGGAAATAAAATATGCAACAAGGAAATCGCTGAGATACTTGACAAATTTTGAATAAACACTACTAGATCTTTTTGTTTGGCTTGGTTTTTGAAGGAAGAAAAAGTTATTCTAGAGTTTCATTTACGGAATTAATAAAGTGCAATCCCACTATGTCATTGTGATTTCACCTGCAAACAACATCTCATTTGTACAAACATTTGCAGGATCAGGCTCTGTGCATTGCTCTCAGCGCCTGAAGAATTACGTCATGTTCTTTTGACTTTCCTTCTGTTCAAATAACCTACAACACAATGCTTTTTTTTTATGACCCAGGTCACCTTTTGTTTTCCCATGAAGCACAAAAACAACATTCAACAAATATGACTGATAAAAGATTTTTATCTTACATGGGAAAGCAGCGTTGTTTCTCTAAGACACACATAATGTATTAGTAATAATGGTATTCTACTTCAAACAAATTACAAGCTAATGTTAGTGTTTTTAACAATGTTATACTAAATAATAACTCCCCACAGACCAATTTGCGTGCAGAATGTAACATTTAAAGCCAACTTACAATTAGTATTTTGTTATGGAAGTCTGTGGATTATAATTTACAGAAACAAAGTTACACTTGTTGCAAGGAATTTTAGTTTATGAAAAATTACCCATTTAGAATTTCTGTCACAGTGGACAAACTTCTATTAAAATAATGGGTATGTAATAACTATATCTATTATTAATGTAATGAATTACAAAAATGAAACCAAGTAAATATAGGATCAATGATTTTTCCTCTTGATAAGTAAGTGATGCAAGATGCTTCTTTCCCTCTTTGTTGATGATAGCAAACAGAGCAATATACGTGTGAGAAACAAAGGGAAGAAGGATCTAAGGAAAGATAAAGGAAGATAATAAAGGGAAAGAGGAAGAGTAAGAAAGTAGAGTAGAAAGAACAAATAAGTGCATAGGATGTCAATGGATTAAAAAGTTTTATAAGATCAAACATGAAAACTCTAGCTTAGCAAAGATGTGTCACACTAGTACTTCATTTCACTCAGGCAAATGTCAATCCCACAGATTTTATTTGAAAGGTAAGAACATGGTGTTAAAAAATGTTACAAATGGTGTTAAAAACTCAGTTTTCCATTCTCTTTCCTTAAGTCATCCTTAAAAGCTTAGGGTTAGCTGTTCATTTTTATTTGTGACGGTTGTCTGGTGGATCTTCCATTTAAAAATCAAAGGCTGTAGGATTGCCTAGAATTTCAATCTGTTTGGCAAATACTGTTAAATATTGACTGCAATTATCTGATGAAATTTTTTAGGGATTTTCTTTCATTTACACACACATGATTTTGTACTACCTTCATACACATTGCATTCCTAAGTACTACGTCACCTGACCAGAGAATGCAGTTGGTTCCTCTCTCAGCCAGCCGTGTGGTAGAGGTGACATGTCTCTGTGAAGTGGGAGTCATGAGTGCTATCACCACTGCAAGTGGTAAGCATGAGCAGCATTTCAATTTGTGTGGCACAGAAAGGCAATGCCACTCAAGCACATGACTCTCTCCCAGCTCCAGGTCTCCACACCATCTGCAATGCCAGCACTGAGGAACGGGAAAGACGGGGCTAAACATGCAAGTCTCACATGGGAAACAGGAGGCCATGACAGGTCTGGAATATCTATGTGGCAGAAATTTCCATTATGAACATTTCAAAACTGCTTGGGTAATTTGTACTTTTCAGAAAACAGAGATATTCCCACATAATTTATGTGACTAACCATGAGGACTACATGAGTTCAGCCCCTTCACATCTGAAGGAATCACTGGGAACTCTGCTTGTGACAGTACAGTAAGTTAAAAATAATGTGGAAAATGACCTCCCTATGGATATCCTGTGAGAAAAAAAGAGTCTAAATTTAAGATAAGTCATTCTTTGATTTACTCATCTCTAGTTAAATCTGATAGATATCATCATCTTTAACAAAAATTCTTGACATGATAAACTCAAATTAGGTCATAGTTTGGCTTTAGTAAGAGGACACTTGAGCAGAACTTGCTGTTTGAAGAATGAAGTGAAGAATGTCTTAATCACCTGATAACATAAACTCAGTCACCCACCTAAAACACACATACACATTTCACACAGTTGGCAGCTTCTTATCTCAGGGAGATCAGCGTGAATGGTGCCCACAAGACTGTCTGTTATTACAAGGAAAGCTCAGAGGACCATACTGAGTGCTGCCGCAAGTAATAAACACTCCATTGTTCTCTGCAGATTTCACAAAATCTCAGAATTATAGGAGTTGGGAGGGACCTCTGGAGATCATCTAGTCCAATCCGCATGCTAAAGCAGTTTCCCTAGAGCAGGTTACACAGAAAAGCATTCAGACGGATTTTGAATATCTCCAGAGAAGACTCTACAGCCTTTCCAGGCAGCTTGTTCCAGTGCTCTGTAACCCTCATGTTTTTATGGAATTTCCTATGTTCTAGTTTGTGCCCATTGCTTCTTGTTCCATCGCTGGGCAACATTGAAAAGAGTTTGACCTCACCCACTTGACTCCCTCTCATTAGATATTTATAAGCATTGATAAGATCCCTCCCTCGGTCTTCTCCAGGCTGAACGATCCCAGGTCTCTCAGCCTTTCCTCATAAGGGAGATGCTCCAGAACCCTCATCATCTTTGTGGCCCTCTGCTGGACTCTCTCTAGAACTTCCCTGCCTCTCTTGAACTGAAGTGCCCAGAACTGGACACAATACTCCAGACGTGGTTTCACCAGGGCAGACTAGAGGAGGAGGATCATCTCCCTTGGCCTGCCAGCCACTGTCTTTTTCATGCACCCTGGGATACCATTGGCTTTCTGTACCACAAGGACACATTGTTGGTTCATGGACAACCTGCTGTCCACCAGAATACCTAGGTCCTTCTCTGCAGAGTTCCTTTCCAGCAGGTGATCCCCTAACTTGCACTGATGCATGTGGTTATTCCTCTCCAGGTGTAGGACACTACACTTGCCCTTGTTGAACCTTATCAGGTTCCTCTCTGCCCAGCTCACCGGTCTGTCCAGATCTTGTTGAATGGCAGCACAGCTTTTCAGTGTGTCAGCCACTCCTCCCAGCTTCATATCATCAGCAAACATGCTGAGAGTGCATTCTATCACTTCATCCAGATCATTGATGAAGATATTGAACAAGACTAAACTCAGTACGAACCCCTGGAGAACACCACTAGTCATGGGCCTCCGACTAGACTTTGTGCCTCTGACCACAACCCTCTCAGCTTTGCCAGTCAGTCAGTTCTCAATCTATCTCACTGTTCACTCATCTATCTCGCACTTCCTAAGCTTACTTATGAGGATGTTATGGGAGACAGGGTCAAAAGCCTTGCTGAAGTCAAGGTACACAGCACCCACTGCTCTCTCCTCATCTACCCAGCTGGTCATGACGTCACAGAAGACAACCAGATTGGTCAAGCACGATATCCTCTTGGTGAGTTCATATTGACTACTCCTGATAACCTTTTCAACCACTTGCTTGGAGATGACATCCAGAATAAGCTGTTTCATCACCTTTCCAGGGACAGAGGTGAGGCTGACTGGCCTGTAGTTTCCCAGCAACTTCTTCATGCCTTTTTTGAAGACCAGAATGACATTGGCTTTCTTCCAGTCCTCAGACACTTCTCTCGTTCTCCATGATCATTCAAAGATGATAGAGAGTGGCTTAGCAACCACTTCTGCCAGCTCCCTCAGCACTCATAGGTGCACTCATTGAGGCCCATGGATTTGTGTGCATCAAGTTTGCCTAGACGATCTCTGATCAGATCATCCTCAACCAAGGGGAAGTCTCTCTTTCCCCAGACTCTCTCTCTTATCTCCAGGGTCTGGGATTCCCAAGGAGCAGTCTTAGCAGTAAAGACTGAAGCAAAGAAGGCATTCAGTAACTCCACCTGTCCTCCAGTGTCCTCCGTTACTCATCTCATTCAGTAACAGACACGTTTTCCTAAGTCTTCCTTTTGCTACTGACATACTTAAAGAAGTCTTTCTCATTGTTCTTGACCTCCCTCACCAGATTTAATTCCAAGTGGGCTTTAGACTTCCCTGTCGCATCCCTACATGCCCTGACAGCATTCTTATATTCCTCCTGAGGGGTCTGTCCTGCTCCAATTATTGGAGTGAGGGGAGATTCTTTAATATACCCAGAGTGAGATTAAGACACAAACGAGGTCAAATGTTGTCCAACCAGTTTAATAGAAATTCTGGCAAGTGAGGGAGACGGGGATGGGGAAGCAGGCAACAGTAAAAGATAGGAAACAAGAGTGAGGGTTGCATACAAAAAAGCAGGGACAGTTACCACCACGGATCCCACACTGTTACATCAGTCCAGTAATATATTCAGGCCTGTGTGGGAGCGAGGCAGCAAGAGTGCAAGGGGAGCAACAGCAAACAGGCATCATCAGGTCGCAGGCAGCAGGCATACCAGGCATGAGGAGAAGCAGGGGCAGACATCAGGAGAAGCAGGAGCAGGCTTCAGGCAGCAGTAATCAGGAGACATCATCAGGCATCAGGTGGACATCATCAGGCATCCAGCCATCAGGTAGCAGGGCAGCAGGATCTCATGTCTCAAGCAGCAGAAGATATCAGCCAAGAGGCAGGTGCTAGGCAGGTATCAGCCAGATATTAGTCAGACATCAGTCAGACAGGAGCAGGTAGGCAGCTATCGTTTCCTCGTTGGAGGGGTCTTCTTATCCTCCTTTTCTGCCAGCATGGCATTCATGGGCACCCAGGTATGTCATGTAGGCATGTAGGCGCATGCATATCCCCTCGGTGGTTGCCTTCCTCAAGGCACCAGTCTGAAAGGCTGCTAGATGGCTGCTTAGTGGCTGCTTGTCTCTCACTGCCCCTTGTCTGCAAGCCTTCAGACAGCAGGCAGGTGGGCAAACTTTGAGACTAAAGAGTTCTCACAGCAAGCTTTGAGAAAAAAGATTCAGAAACAGTCCCTTACAGGATCAGATCCTTTTTACATATTCCATAGACTTTCTTCTCCCACTTGAGTTTTTCCATGAGCAACTTTCTTGTTGATGTGGGTCTCCTGCCACCTTTGCCTGCTTTCTTTCTCTTACAGATGCACTGATCTTGAGCTTGGAAGAAGCAGTGCTTGGATGTCAACCAGTTATCTTGGGCTGCCACAACTTCTGATGCTCTAACGCATAGGATTCCTGCTTGGGTAGTTCCTTGAAGAGGAGGAATTTGACTCTCCTGAAGTCCTACTTGTTGCCTTTTCTCTTCCATGTAAGATCCCGAATTCCAGTATCTCACGGTTGCTGAATTCACAGATGCCCCAAACTCTCACCTTACCAACCAGTCCTTCCTTGTTTGTAAGAACAAGGTCCAGCAGCACACCTCTCTTGGTTGAATCCTCCATTATCTGTGTCAGAAAGTTATCTCCAACGCACTGCAGTAAGCTCCTGGACTGTGTGTGCCTGGCAGCATTGTTTTTCCAGCAAATATCTGGATGATTGAAGTCCCACATACAATGAGTGTCTGTGATTATGAGACTACTTTCAGCTGTCCGTAGAAGACCTCTTCAAGGTCCTCCTCCTGATCAGGCAACTTATAGTAAACACCTACAGTGGTGTCCTCCACATTAATCTGCCCCTTAATTCTCACCCGTAAGCTCTCTACTCATACATCTATTATTCCTAGGCAGAGCTTGGTACATTCCAGTTGTTCTCTCACATAAAGAGCAACTTCACCACCTCTCCTTACTGGTCTGTCTTTCCTAAAAAGTACACAGCCATCCATGACAGCATTCCAGTCATGTAAGCTGTCCCACCTTGTCTCCATTATCACAATGAGATCATGGCCCTACGACCATGCACAGGTCTCTAATTCTCCTTGTTTATTCGCCATGTTGCATGCTTTTGTATACAGGCACTTCAGAGAAGAAAAGTAAGTCGAGGATGAAGGTTTCCCTAGGGGGATGCAAGAGGATCCCTCATAGCTATACACACCCTTGAGGTGACTCGCCTTCTGGCTTATGTCATAGGAGGCAGCTAAGGAACATTTGTCGCTGTTCTGGTTGGCTTAGCCTATTCTCCAGTTGGTTGCTATGGCATGAGCTTTGCCATTTTGGACACCATCCTGCAAGTCCTTCAGTTTAAAGCTTTCCTTACTAGGTTGGCCAGCCTGCAGCCAAAGATTGTCCTGCCTCTTCAAGACAGGTGGATCCCATCCCTCTCTAACAGGTTATAATCTTCACAGAAAGCCCCACTGTCCTAAAACCCAAAACCCTTATGATGAAACCCGCCGTGTAGCCATGAATTGATATGCATTATCCATCTAGTTCCTTCAACTGGCAAAACTGAAAAGAAGATAACTTGGGCACCAGTGTTTTTCATCTGTGCTCCCAATTTATACACAATGACGCCAGGGTATAGCTTTGCTTTGATTGTGTGTATGCCTTTTACCAAGAACTGTTTCTTTCTTTTCCTTAGCAATTATATTGTTTCATGCTTTTACAAAGCAACAATGACATGTTCCTATGATCAAGATTCTTCCATAAAGGCTTCAAAAATTCTAAGAATAGAACAAAATGTTTTAAAAATAACTGGGAGGGACACAGAAAAGAATGACAAAATATATCACATTTGTTAAATGCTTCTTTTTGTTTTTAGCTTGCTTGGTTTGCCTCTTTATAAACAGCCTCACTTCTTCATAGGTGTGTAATCTACTTATGCAATTGAAATTCCAAATCCAGATTAGTCTGACTCCTTATTTGACTTCATGTATGAGTGGATATTCTCACCAAACTAGCTGAAAGTATTCAATAGAATTTAAAGTTAAACATTGATAAAAATCTCTCTGAAAAACAAAAAAATTTTATTACAGTAGGAAAGACAAAACCACAGACATTTATCAATTCAGTATTTAGCTGGTAGAAGACAATTAATGAAAAACAGATGTCTGTATTTTATGACTTTTCCTCATTTTTTTTAATTTAAAGAATTGTCAGTATGCTCAAAACTGCTGGTGCTGAAAGTCAAATACAGGTATTGCATTCCAGGTGGTTTCTTTCTTCGGCTGTATTTTGTCTTGTGTTGTTTCCTGGTTTAGAAACTAGGCTTGACAAGCAGACTCTCTGCGCTCTCAGGCTGGAACACGACTGACAAGATGATTTTTTTCTGATCTGACTGAAAAACATCAACAACACATCTTCTGTTGGCCAAATACTTTAGCTTCACCTGAACAGCTACCATTATTCCCAGTCTTCATTTCTCTTTTCGTACATTATCTGACATTCCTTTGATTTGAAGCCTCATGATAAATATCATTCTAGTGTATCCTATTTCAAAATAGTTTCCAAGAGATTTAAAATGCTGGAGTCGCGATCAGCAAAAAAATGGAAATAACTAACTGCTTAATAGAACTTTAAGAGGGAGCTTATCTTTCTTTCCCACCAATTCTTTATTTCTTTTCTTTTCTGAGTTAAAATGAGATAAAATCTCCTTTTATAAATAAAAATATCTTCTCAGCTCACTATTATAACTAACAACAGAGAGCATAAGTTCTTAAGAACTACCAAGAAATGACAATGGCACATCCCTTTCCAATGGTTAATGCTTTGTAGACAGGGTATTTTATTAAACTGTAGCTCTGCATGATCTCTCATAGCTATAAATGGTTAGGAAGGTTATCTGCACTGACCAAATCAATTTTCTCCAGCTCCACTTCTGAAAACAATATGAAACTAATTGTCAAACCTTCTTGGCAATTTCTGGTAAATGAAGTTGTGTTTCAGATCTCCACTGGAAAAAAGAATGTAAGACAGGAGTGATTATTATACTACATGAGTCTTCCTGGCAATTTTAGAGTGATGTTATTTAATAAACACATACTGCCCCTTTACCTAGTAACGATTTTAAGTGTTTTTTTCTCATTCTCCAAAAGCTAGGGAGGTTAAAGAAAACAAATGAAGTCTCATCTGAGCATTTCATCTGATGTGAATCAATGTGACTTCTGTAAACCTGTGCCCACTTATCCCCGCTGTGTGTATGACAGTTTTATTAAATGAAAAGGCTGTGTTACAATTCAGTAAATCACATTGAAATAAGACATTTTAACCAAATGCAAACAGCAATAAACCCTTTTAATTCAAAATCACAAAAAGGTTCATTTAACAACAGGGTTAAATTAGTATTTATCTTCAGTATTTACCTGAGTACCTAATTTTAAATTAAAAAAAATCATTATGTCTGCATTGGAGTTGAAAACCAACAGTGCTAATGGGGTGGTAGAACAGGTAGAATAGATGGAAGATATTATTTTACTCAAAGTTTTTCAGTGGCATGTGTTAACATCCATAGTACAAGATAAAAACACATCACAGAAATGGCAATTTCTTAGCTTGCTTCAAACAGGTAAAATATATCAAAACTACAGCTTTCGTTGTTAGCACAATGATGCTAGTAGATGCATAGTAATATGATCTGAAAATATACATATTCTAAATACATATATTCTTAATGTGATGGCAAGATTGAAACAAACTGAATTTTTAAGGCCATTCATAAAATTAATGTATGTCATACAAGATAGTGATGTTTCCTCTAAAAATTTTTGCTGGTTGAAAATTATGTATCCTTACCTTTCAATAGTTTTAGTAGGTGTATAATTCAACTTTATTTATAAACAAAAGGAGTCTAAGGAGTGTATGTATACATTGAGAATACATATCAAGGTTTGCTCTTTTGCACCTTTGATTGATGATTTCCTTCTCTTCTAACAGACCTTTTTTTTTTGGTAACCACAGGTGTTATATCATAAACAAAGAATTATGCTGCATATAATTGTACAGGTGTAAAGAAAAATTCCAGGGAGAAAAAATCCATAACTTGAAGAGAACCAAACTGGTAAATAAGACAGAAAGACAGAAAGACAGAAAGACAGAAAGACAGAAAGACAGAAAGACAGACAGAAAGACAGAAAAAGAAAGAAAGAAAGAAAGAAAGAAAGAAAGAAAGAAAGAAAGAAAGAAAGAAAGAAAGAAAGAAAGAAAGAAAGA
>WBMW01001080.1:0-18768 GCA_013396635.1 Penelope pileata | reverse complement strand
AGGGAGGTGATTGTCCCTCTCTGTTCTGCTCTTGTGAGGCTCCATCTGGTGTACTGCATCCAGGTCTGGGCCCTCCAGTACAGGAAAGACATGGAACCATTGGAGAAGGTCCAGCAGAGGGCCACAAAGATAATCAGAGGGCTGGAGTGCCTCCCCTACGAGGACAGGCTGAGGGAGTTGGGTTTGTTCAGCCTGGAGAAGAGAAGGCTGTAGGAAGATCTCACTACAGCCTTCCAGTATTTAAAGGGACATTATAAACAGGAGGGAAATCGACTTTTCTCAAGGGTAGATAGTGATAGGACAAGCGGGAATGGTTTTAAGCTGACAGAGGAAAGGTTCCGATTGGATGCCAGGGGGAAGTTCTTTACTGAGTGGTGAGGTGCTGGCACAGGCTGCCTGGAGAAGTTCTGGATGCCCCATCCCTGGAGGTGTTCAAGGCCAGGTTGGATGGGGCCCTGGGCAACCTGATCTGGTACTATATCTGGAGATTGGTGGCCCTGCCTGTGGCAAGGTGGTTGAAACTTGATGACCCTTGAGGTCCCTTCCAAGCCAGGCTATTCTATGACTCAATGATCTTTCAATTTTCATCTGCCTTTTTAGTGTACATTTTACTGTGCAAATTCAAAACTGTTTTCAAAATGTTTTTGCAAGGTGTTAGTGATGAGTCACACAGAGCTGCAGCATGCCACCACTGTTCTTCATCTAGTATAAGCTGTCAAATGTTTTCACAGAGCAGATTGAAAGAAAGGCCATTGGCTCCATAATGCCTCTTCAAAGTGAACTGCAACTGCTCGTGTATTTTTGTAGTTGGGAAGAGTAATCTGAAGGAGTGCAGACTTCTTCAGCACCCAGTCTTTGCCAGCAAGGACTGATTGTGCTTCTCACGATCAGATGAGATGCCAGAGTCAGATAAAGAATGGTTACAGCATTAGTAGTTCCTGTTACAGTAGTTACAGTACTTATAATTCAGTCCTTTAATGAAATGAAGCAACTTCACCCTTCGCTATGTATTTGTTGAGGATAAAACTAGATACAAAGATGTTTAATTACAATGACGAATTTGCAGGAAAATCACAAAGCTCCTGGTTTCTACACTGCAAAATAATATGACTCTAGGCACACAAGTGGTGTCTTCCCCAAAAGAGAAGAAAATGGCACAATAGAAGGGGATGCCTGGCTCTCACATCCTTCCTCCAAATGCAAAAAACTTTCATTAGATAGAAGGCTTAGACTACTACTAACTACTGTCAGTCACCCCACTAAGGGCAACAGTTGAGGCCTTTGAGGCAGAAAGTTGAGCTTTGCTACTTTGTGTCATGTAAGTACTTGGAAATTCTTTGCTGAGCTGTGTTGTCTATCCACTGATCAACCCATTAAGCAGTGAGTCCCAGCTCTTCTAGTGAAGGATGCAAGTGTGTCAGCTGTGGAGCTGCCTGGGTGGTCTGAAGATGATGACAGCTGTATGAGAGATGGATAGAATAGAAACGCTAGGTGAATAGGTGACACAGTGAAACACTAGCACGTACAACGTAATTAAGGGGGTTCATGAAGCACTCAAGTGTGAAAAAAAGAAAAAAAAAACAGGGAAATGACAGCTATTTATATTATATTAGAGAGATGGAGACTAGGAAGCAGATTTTCTTCTAATTTCAACAACCCAGCCAGTGAATACTGTTACATTCTAACAGCATTCATCTTATACAAGTTTTTTACATCTTGAAATGCAATATTCCCTCAGCAAGTACAGTAACGAAATATGGAGTGGACCCCTCTCCTTCCAGCTGTAACATAAAAAGCCTTTCTCCCCTTATGACTGAACACTCCCTCCTGAGCATTGAACTCTTTAGGACCGTGGAAAGCTGATCTCCTCTGAAGATGCTGTGCTACCTCACATTGTGGCTGTTTGGAGAAGTGAATTAATAATGTTTGGGCTGCCACTGAAACAGTTATTAATGGCTATTGCTACTCATAGACCACCATTGCATATAGCAGTTCAAGTTTGCTGCACTTAATTATACACTTCATTATTTTCTTAGTCCCCTTTTTCATGCTGTGAAGAAGGCACTGCAAGTACGTTTAGAAGTCAGAAAAATTTCCTTCCTTTCTCTCAGTTTTCTAAGTCACATCTTATATAAGATTCATAGTACTCTTGGTGCTACTTAGATAAGGAACAATAAGCAGAAATGTAAGAGAGGTCCTCCCTTTATCTATTTTGCTTGTCACAACATTCCTAACTGAAAAATATAGAAAACTGCTTACAATATTAGAAAAATAGGATTATTGTTTCTTATCTTTGATTTTACAGGGATTTCATAATCCTCTCTTTTTCTATGCTTTCTCCCACTCTGTCTAGAAGGATTCCTCCCTAACCAAGGGAGGAACTGGTTTTGTCCACAAAGACTTCAGAAGAAGAGCACTGTACCGAGCCACAGTCAGGGCTAAGCAAAACACGATCAAATGACTGTATGATTCCTTACCACCTCTGCCCTCTGTCAGCCAAGAAGAGAGAATACAGGTTGTTTTAGTGATAAGTGGAAGTCAGTACTGAATGTGAGGGGAAAGAGTGTAAGGGGTCAGAGAGAAGAGGGGGGAAAGAAGCACAGACACAATAAAAGTGTTAAAAATATCTCTCTGCTGTTCTGAGTAGGTATTCGAGTTCTCCTTTTTTTTCTAGCTCCTATATCACAGGCCTTAAAATTAGTCATGTATCTGCATATATGTAGGTTACTCTGAAAGTAATGCCTCCTATTTACTTCCATGGAAACTACAACAGATTCAAAGAGCAAAATAACACTGTTTGATAGAGCAAATTCTCAGCTATGAAACACTGTTTCAACATAGTCATCAACATTAGCTATGCATTTTTACCAGTGATGAAAGAAAGTCTGCATGCCATGCTCATACAAATCTGCACCAGTGGAGGTAACCCACTGTTTCACAGCTGCTATGACAGCATCATTGCTAGGAAAATGTTGCCCATGCAATCCGTCTTTCATTGGCCTGAACAGATGGAAGTCAGAAGGCACCAAGTCTGAACTATACAGTGGGTATGCTATGGCAGTCCAGCCAAGACTGGCGATGTGTTCCACAGTCTTCAGATTGGTATAGGGCATTATCACATTGCAAGAGAAAGGTTGTCTTCTTCTCTGGCCTGACTGTAGAAGTTCAAGCCTTCAGCTTACTCAGTGTCACAATGTAGTGGTCAGAGTTGATGGTTTGTCTGAGTTCCAGGAAATACAGAAAAGTTGCCCTTTTTGTATTCCAAAAAACAGTGCACATCACTTTACCTGCTGAGGGCTGCATCTTGAACTTTTTATCTGATGGGAAATTCACATTGCCATCCCGTGGACTACCGTTTTGACTCTGGAGTGCAGTGGTGACACCAAATCTCATCACTGATAATGATGCAATCCAAGTAACTGTCACCTTTATCCTCATATTGGTTCAATAGGACCTGACAATCTTACATACAGTGTTCTTTCTGGTCATTTGTGAGTATTCATGGGACCCATGTGGTGCAAACTTTGTGATATTTCAGCATTGCCACCATTGTTTACAATGCATTGAAGCCACTATTCAGCCCCATGTACTGTTCCCTGGCCATAACCCACTGATTTGCACAGATGAGCTGATCAAGATGCTCTTCATTTCATGGGATGGCAGCTGTGCATGGCCATCCAAAACGTGGCCTGTCTTTCACATTGCTGTCACCACTGCTGAAACACACCACCCGCTGTGCTCACACTGTCCTCACTGTGCTCATAGCCACTGTTTGGTGTCCATCAACATTCAGCAAGCATTCACGAATGTCAATGGGTGCCATTTTTTATGCATGAAAGAATTCAACTCCACACCTTTGCTTCATACGCACTTCCATTTCAGACACCATTTTGTCAGAGTGTCCCTCTGTTGCCATCTGTCGCACAGCAACAAAATGTAATAGAATATTTGCGGGAAGGTTCTACCTCTGCTGCTATACTACCAACATCTGTCATTGTGGGCCAACATAATAAAATAGGAAACATTACTTTTAGAGCAGTCCTTGTATAGTTATGAAATATTTATAAAGTTAGAGAACTATAAATGTGTTTATGCATAGTTAAATGTTCATTTGATTTATTCTTTCTTAGAAGCTTCCTATTTTTTTCTCCTTTGTTTTCCCCCTATTGGTGTGGAGGCAACAGAGCTAGGAAAGACAATAATTTAAAATATATATATATATAAGAGCTGCACTTTATTGTATCTGTTTTAGTAAATTATTTCAAAGCTTCTGGGAGATTGCACAATACTGAAAATATATAAATAGAAGATTCTATAAGTTTTCATTCATTTTAGAGCAGAAAATATCTAGATTTGGGCTGGTAAAGAAATGAGATTCCTTTCCCAGAAAAATTCAAAACTTGGTTGGGGTGGAAGTTTATTTATTTGCTTTCTGTTCAATGTTTTGATGAACTTAAGGCAAAAAGGTTTTTATTTATTTATTTATTATATATAGAAATAATTAAAAGACAACTTTCTAATCCACAAAGATCTTAGTGTTTATGTTTCTTAAAGAGTCAAATCAAATCTTAGCTATGTAAATTAGAGAGGAGAATGAACCTGTACCTTCTATTTCAAGGGAAAAAAAAAAAAACAATTGAAAACAGAAGAAAAGGAGAAAGAAAGAAAGAGAGGAAATAACCCTTTATAACAAAACCCATAAACTGTGTTACTTAACGGGAGAAGGGATGTCACTTCTAAAATGTAATTTGACAGTATGCTACCATATTGCTGAAAGATGTCTTAACAGCAGTCTTTGTTTGTTTGTTTACTTTTAACAAAGCTGCTCTGCTTCCATGAAAGGTTATGTTTCTAATAAACTGTCATTTCTAAAATGAAAGAAAAAGAAAAGGAAAGAAAAATTCCAGTCTGTTCAGGTCTAGATGAAAGCCAATCAAATAAAATCTCAATGAACATCTGATTTTTGGGATCTTTAACTGAACCTCTGAGCTTTTTAAAACATAATTATAAGTAGGTAAAAAGAGACAATACTTAAAAGGAAACAAAATCAGTAAAAATAAGAAAACCACAACTTCTTTCTTCCTCACTGAAATTTTTTTTCTCTAAACTAATATTTATTTTATCTGTGTTTTACATTAGTTTTGTTAGCAAAAGAGAAAAGTTTCCAGAAAACGTAAATTAAAACTAGCAACATCAGAAATAACATCTCAAAGATCTATGTTAAGGCATACTTTGATGTAATCAATTCCAAAAATAAAACTCATACAGACACTGATGCTTTATATTTCAAGTTCTAACCAGTTTTTTTCCAGGTTTTTGAGCCCCTTCTCTTCATTATACATAGATATATGCATTCCTATAAATGTTTTATGTGTGAATAGAATGAAGGATAACATGATGCAGAAAACAAAAATTTTTAGATTCTATTGCCAGAAGTTAGGCTCAGTTTCTTGGAGGGTTAAGCACCTGAAATTCGCCATTGGCCTTATTTTTAGGTAGTTTTGCATTACTTTTATTGACGTGGTATATGCATATGTGTTTAAGAGCAAGATTTTAAAGAAAGTGCTACTGTTATGCTCTCTTTTCTGCCTTCTCTCTTTTTCTATTTCTCCCTTTCTTCCTTCCTTTTTTTTCCTTAACATAAGCATGCATTCACCTATCAACATCTTAGAATTAAAAAGATATTAAAGTCTAATTTCTTTTCAATTTTACGTGTTTAAAGGATATAACTGATAGATGGCAGAAAAGACTAGATATAGATAAGGAAAGGAATGAGGTTTGGTTTATTGGTTAAAGTCAGAAGAAAAATTGTGCCTTGGACACAACTTGAAACCAAGGCTTGCATTCACTGAAAGGAAGTTATTCAGGAAAGTTCAAGCATTTTCTGCTGAGCACTTACCTAATTTAATTCAGTAGAATAACTCCAATTAACCTCAGGGCAACCCAATCTGACCTCTTGGCTGGCCACTATGCTGAGCTTGTTTGTTTATTAATCGGGCAGATTTAAGATATCTCTGAATCCATTATATCAATATAATTGTAATAGTTACTTATATTAGAGAAAGATAATTATACGTTATTTGATGGATGTCATTGTCTTTTCAGGCATTAATAAGGAAGATTAAGCTTCTTCCTGTATAGCTATTTACATGGCTACCTGAACACGGTACTTCCATTGTGTGCATATCACACTCCTTACGCTATCCATCACTTTTCCTGAGTACCAGCTCATTTAAAATGTACCTATCAGTATCAATAAATGAAAGGAAGCAGATGTTTGATGTGTCTCTCATTGCATTGACAAGCGCGACACACATTGCTAAGACTTCTACTGCTTTCTCTAGGATTCCAGCTTTTGGGTGTCCATAATCATGATTTGATGGAAGGCCTTACAAAAGAGCTGTATGGCCTTTGGCCTTTTTATAACATAGCAGTTTCACAACTCTTTGTCTGGGATAAGCCATTGTAAGACAGTCTCTTGAGCTAACTGGCAGAAGCCTAATTTCACTGACATGAATATAGGCTTCAGATAAATCTCTTCCAGTTAGGTTAAATGAAAGAGAATGTTATTACAAATGGCATTTTTTATTATTATTTCTATTTTTTAATATATATACACATAGTCATCAAAACAAGCCATCTCAAATAGATTGTACCATTAGTGAGAGAAAAACTAAGAATAGATTTGGAGATTGTTTCCACAGATGTAATTAGCAAGAATTCCTTAATGTACTGTTCTTTAATACGTATTCCTTAAAAAAGTTATTTCCTAAATATTGCCTCCATAATGCTTAGTAGTGTGCCTTTTTTTTTTTTTTTCCCTCTCCTATTTAGAAAACAAAAGCAGCCATGCTGTGTCAGGATCATGTATCTCAGTATGCTTCCTCTGGCAATGGCCCTGACTAAGGAGAAATATGAACAAAATGTTCATACACAGTACTCCCAGAATTCTCTCAGTATCCAAATATTTTCAGTTCAGCAGATTTGCTGAACTGCTTCTGATTCTATGTAATTAATAGCTTTAAATGGCATTATCTGTATAGATACTTAATTTCAAGGACACCATCTGACAACAAATTTCATAATTCTCCTATTTTTTTCTTTCAGAGACCAGGTACTACTAGCATGATTGAAGCGCTGTTCTTCTTGGAGGAGAGGAAGAATTAATCTTTTTTGTCCTTAACACTTTTAGACTTCTTTCACATGTGCTCAAAGTTACTTCTTTTCTAGGCTTGTTAAGTACCAATTTGCTCCCTCATTTTTCACATGGAAGCTAGCCCTTATGCTACATAACATTTCCTCCCCTTTCAATATCTCCCTTCAACTCTTTTCTTTAAATCTTCTTATTCAATCCCTGTTTTCCTATGATAACTCATATCTCTTAATATACTTCACCCCATATCTTTTCAGCTACCATTCTAATTTAAGCATACATTTTCCTGCTCCAGTTTTTGTTCACCTCTTTTTTTTTCGCACAGACTCCCACTTTTCAGATTTTCTATCATTACACTGCTGGCACACCGCTTCATCACATACTCATCTCACACTCCTACAAGCTGTCAGTATTTTTCTTTCTACCTGCTACTTCTAGCATTTCTCCACTGTCCAGGGAAGGAAGGATATGAAATAGGAAACTCTGTGAATCTCAGAAACTTCTTGATGGGAGCCACAGGAACTGCAACAGCTGACAGTTCACCTTGCCGGGAACTTGGAAAGAGTGCTGAGAGGATTAAAGTAGTAGGCATAGAATTCATTTCATCAGACATTGGCCAATCTACACAGTGGATGCCTACATCTGAAGTAGGTATATGGACTGATTTTTTATGATCACTAGAGAAAATAAAAATGGTCTAATTAATCTCCCATAAAGACTGTTATCTGTAAGTTATACCCTATTGCATGTAAAAGGAAGAAAGCAATCAATTTCCCCAGTTTCTCTAGCACATCAACGAACTTGATGTGTAATTTAATAGGCAAAATCAAAATTTAAGCTTACCTTGCTCTCTTAGACTTTTACACACAGAGGACAACTTCTGATTCTATGTCTATCTCTCCCTGACTGCACATATGCTACGAGGGTTGCTCCAAAAGTAATGCTTCCTATTTTATTATGTTGGCCTACAACTTTAGAGGCAGATGTTGGTGGTATAGCAGCAGACGCAGAACCTTCCCGCAAATATTCTGTTACATTTTGTTGCTCTGCAAAAGATGGCAGCAGAGGGACACTCTGACAAAATGGTGTCTGACATGGGATTGAGTATGAAGCAAAGGTGTGGAGTTGAATTCCTCCATGCATAAAAAATGGCACCCATTGACATTCATTGACACTTGCTGAACGTTTATGAAGACCAAACAGTGGCTTGTGGGCACAGTGAGGTGGGGGTGGTACATTTCAGCCATGGCAACAGTGACAGTGGTCACCTCCACTAGTGCAGATTTTTACAAGTGTGGTATGCAGGCTCTTGTTCAACACTGGTGAAAATGCATAGCTAATGGTGGTGACTGTTGAAAAAGAGCATTTTGTAGCTGAGATCTTGCTATATCAAATAGTGTTATTGTGTTATATGTTGTAGGTTCCATGGAAACAAATAGGAGGCATTACATTTGGAGCAACTTAAGTACATCAAGAGGAAAATATTAAGTAGTTTCCCCAAAATTATGCTGACATTATTTTTTTCCTTTTTTTTTCCTTCATACTATTAACAGAGTTATTTTTTGGCTTTGAGAGTTCCGAATTTTTAAGGAGGTAGTAGAAGTAGGTAGAATAAGACAGGTAATTCTCTAGGTGGGCTGCAGTGACACTTTTCCTCCTATAACATTAACATAATTAGTAGGTAATTGTAATATTTCTTTTTAGTGGAGCAAAGGAAGCCACGGTTCATGTAGAGCTGACAAAGTGATTCTGCAGTTCAAAAGATGTTGTTGTGTATTTCTGTACTAAAAATTCATAATCTGTTCTCGCTAAAATGTTATTGCTTCATTGGAAGAAAAATCTTGAAATGTACAAGTAATGTTTGCTTTTTGAAATATGCATGCTCAAAAACAACTGCAATTAACTGGAACACGCAATCTGTCCAGTTACATGATTACTGCTGAATATCTATTTAATTTTATGCACATAGTTATAAATAATTCAATAGATCTATTAGTTTTCTGGATTTAGATCCATATTTCTGGAGTAAAGTGATTGTGTATTTGCAATGCTACGGCAGCCATGGGGGTAATATACTAATGAAGGTATATTCATGTTTACATTTTCTAACTGTGCTTGATAATTTATTCAAAGATATTCTTTTTCCCCTGAAAAATTCTTTCTTTGCAACTGTCCATAATGTACTGATTTCAGAAAAAGAATTTACCTCACACCGTTTACTACCACAGTAATATAATATCAAGGTGACACACAACCCACACAAGAGAAGCACACCTCACTAAGATACTAAACCAGCATATTTTTCCTTCAGTTTTAGATGTTAAAAATTCTGCAGTAATACTTTTCCTGAACTAGAAGGCGGTCTTGATAGCTGTCATATTGAACATATCCTACCTCTCCAAAAGAACAACTTCTAAAAAAGCAGTAGCTAGATTTTGGAAGCCTCCACAGCTATGAATTGCTTCTTCTCAGCAGCTGCAGACAGCTCTGCTTAGATGCTGGGAGGAAACCTCTATCTTTTTCTTGCACACATATCAAGATCCAACCAAGATATTACTGTGTGTGTGGGAAGGGAGATGGAGAGAAAGAAAGGTAAAGAAAACAAAAATGCCAGCAAAGAAATAAGGTGGAAACCCCCCTGTTGAGAAGCATGGTATGAAAAACATATGGAGGCTGACTGCAGGGAAAAAAAAAAAATGCATACACTCCAAATTGTTTGGAGGAACTTTGCTTTAGAAAATCAGAGAGGTATAACTGTTCTTTCATCTAATGTAGGCTATTTCTGAAAGGCTAATTAACTTATTTTATTCCCTGGCTTGCCCTCTATGTCCAGCTTAAGTAAGATCAGACAGGAGAACTTATGAGCAAACTTTGAAAGCTGTGGAATTCCTGTTTTTCCTCCACAGAGACAGCAATAACCACAACAAAACTAGTAATTCTTTTTACTTTGCAAGAATGCATCACACCGGTGCTTCTTTCCAGAAGGAAATACCAAGCAATACCAATTTTTCTCACCCTCCTCTCTCTTGTCCAAACTCCAAACTAGTATTCAATCGTAAGATTAATATAAAGCAATAGCTATTAAGCTGAAGTTATCTAAGCCAGGTAATGAAAAATTCAGTACACAATCTATTGAAAAGAATGCATAAATCCAAGATAATCATACTTCATTACTATTTTAAGTTGCGTATTAATTTCATTCTCTGCACTTTTTTCTCCTTGGATTCATCTATTATACTACAGGTTTATGTGGATTCTATGCTTCTCATTCAGGAACTGTGTTTTAAAAATCTAAATCACCTAGACTATTATGGCTATGCCCACAGCTGTCTGCAAATGAGTGAATTGTCAGTATGTCAATATTGTGACACCACTTAAATGTGTCATTAATATAATATCTATAATACATACAACTTCAGGGCTCGTAATATTCATGTTGTTGTACACAGATGCACAGATTCTGGTGTTTAAGCTAGATGCCTTGTTACCTTTCATTGTCAGTAGAGAGAAACAGGAGTCTCTAATGTACTGATCATTTGACCTGCTTAGAGATGGCTCATACTGTAGAAGGACCGCACCACTTTGCATTAACTGAAAGGAAGCCTTGGATGTTATCATCCATATCATAGACGTTTAAAATTAGGTAATCGGAACTCATATCGGCTTGCTCATATCACAGGAGTACAAATACGTAGCAGCCTCTCATGACAGAGACCAGGCAACAGTGTTGGAGGACAACCAGGACTGTCCCTTTTGTCAAGACGGCTCTGAAAGTAGTGCTACACCTCCTGGCCACAGATCATTATACAGTATTCTGAAGTTGCCAAAGATAGGAATAGCCTCTGAGTATCAAGATGAGGAATATATTTCAGTAAAGTATCACAGATAATTGCTATTTGAAATCCCAAGCATCTGTTTTCTTACAACTGTTTTACAGTACCATACGGGAACAAAAACCACAGGATGGAAATTACTTATACAAAATGTCAGGTAAAGCTGCAGAATAGGGAGGCGTGTCAAATACCTTTCTTTTAAGTAGAAGTAGGTCATGGTCATGAAATCAGATGGAAGAAAAGACTTTGACATCAAATTCCATGATTGGTTATATGTTCATGGCCCCATGAATCCATGTAGACTGCACTGTGGAAGGAAAGTCTGAGGTCGTACTATAATACAAAACACCAGTTTTACATGAAAAACAATTCAAAACATTGCATAGCTATGCTAAGATGAAAAAAAAAATCTGAAAGATGAGACTTTGGGGATGTGCAAACACCAGCAATAAATAAACTGTTGAAATAGCTACCATCAGATTGAGCATGAATTAAGAGAATCTTCCATTCTGTTAAGAGCATGTGAATAATTTGATGTGAGATAGATTCAGCTTTCAGATTACATGATGACTTTTCAAGGTATGTCAAAGTTTCTTTCTGCCTTTATTTTTCCTAACAAATAACTGTAAATGTAATCTGCCAGTAGCTTTAATTATAACACCTAAACGTAGAGGAAAAGGTAGTCTTCAGCAATCCAGGATGGAGTACCCCTTAAACGAAACCAGTGGAACTATTTTTCGAGAGCAAGGAAGAATGGATATTCCTAAATAAGTGAAGTAGTTAGTCTGATGCCTCCTATTTAGCTGGAATACATTTTCTTAAAGAAAGCAACCCTGGAAGTGTAATTATGATTTTTATGTTTTTACCTTAGTCATGGGGAATAGGTGTGTTAGAGAATGTATGTGCTTATCCTTTTTAAAATTTATCTATACAAGACTAACAAACACTGATTTTCAAGCATACACATAAAAAAAGCAAATATTATTACTTTTTTTTCCTACTCCTACACCCAAGGTAGACCCATCAGATTCATGGCAGTAAGAATTCTCATCACTGGAAGGATATGCTCCCTCAAATCACAAAATCACAAAATCCACATAGTGTAATGACACTGTAGGTCAATCCACCCCTTTTGAGAACTTGCTGTATAAGCAAGGTAAGGAACAGTACTTGGAAAAAAAAGTGACTTCCTTAGAAAAGTGATTTTCTTTGCAATCCAGAGGCTCTTCTCTTACCTGCTATGGCTGGAAGTAAATCACTATGTACTCTTCACTTTGTATCGTGGCAAGCACACTGACAGTGTAGTGACAAATCATGTTCTCATTCTGAAGGACTATATTACAATCTTTCACTAAAAGTAATAGGACAAAAATAGCAGTTGAATACACTTACTGCACTGTTTTTGTGTCACTTATAGTAGTGAAGAAAAGGTGAATGAAATTAAATTTGACTCACTTAAAAGGTAAGATAATTTTCTCTAACAAAAATCACTTAATCCTGTCTATTTTGGATCTCCCTAAGTTATCTAAAAGTTTATTATATTCTAAATAAAGTTAGTATGTGATGTGGTAAATGAGCTTTGGACAAACCACCTCAGGTTAGAAGCTCACCCAGGACCCAGATGATCCTGTCATGTCTGTCAGAACCCCAGAAGGGGAAAAAAATACATTTGAGAGCGCTAGCTGTGTGCAGTCCAGCAGTCAGCCTACTTGAACGAAAGGGAAGAAGGAGTTTTTTAGGATCAGTATGACAATAATCCTAATTAACAGAAACATATAATAAATTCTAAATGTTGTGGGTTTGTTGTATTTGTTTTCTTTTGTCTCATTTTTTTAGTTTTGTTTTTGTTTTTTTTTTTTTTTTAAATAAAACCAAGTCTTATTTTGGGGTTGAATAAAACATAACATTCAAAACCTCTAGACCTTAGCACACTTCTAAACAAAACAAGCTTAGCCTCACAGTAGTTACTCTTTACTCCTGAGATTCCTCAAATGGTCAGTTCTCTGAATCCTGTGGATAAAGCAGACAACCATATTTTGCACAGGTGGAAGGAACCAGTAGACGCAATGACATTATTTTCCATGTTTGTCTTATATCTAATATGAAATATTCTTTTTTCAGTGGAAGAAGACAAATCACCTCAAGAATGATCTTTATTTTCCCACTTATTGTATAAAATGCCTCTTTGGTTAGCTCAGATTCAAAACCTAAACATTTTAGATGCCAAGTGTTAGAAGATTTGGTTGATCTGTAGGTTGATCTGTCATTCTTTGCCTTCCAAAGTCATTCAGCTGGCTATTTGTTCTCGCTGAATATAAATTGGCATCTTATGCCACAGCCTCAGAGAAAAGGGCATGGTAATGGAAGCAGCACATAGTGCTGCTAGGTATTTGGGAACTGACAGGGAGAAGCAGAGATTTTAAAAAGTAAACAGCAGGAGTGGAGCAAAAGGAAAGCTTTTAGGAAAGCAATGTGTTTTCTGTATTAGAAATAGATCTAACTACAACGAGAAGGCAATGTTGTGTGCGAAGTTTTCCTTCAGCACATTAAGTGTATGCTGAAAAATGGTAATACGCTAAAGCTACATTCCTTTGGCTTCCTGGTAAAGAGATCCATGTGGTAATCTTTGATTATTTTGACCACTTCCTGGGTTCCTTGGTTAGATTTTAACTCGAAGTTCCACAGAATCTCAGAAGTGTTTCCTCTGTAAAGCCTCTGTAAGCATTGAGCAAAGATTTCAGAATTTGCCCTTCAACGTCATAGAGATATTATCCACTTGTAAGGAAAGAAGTTCTCATCCAATTTATATTCCTGGAGCACAGGAAGTTCCGCACCAACATGCAGAAGAACTTCTTCACAGTGCGGGTGATGGAGCACTGGAACAGGCTGCCCAGGGAGGTTGTGGAGTCTCCTTCCCTGGAGATATTCAAGACCCGCCTGGACGCCTACCTGTGCAACCTGCTGTAGGGAACCTGCTCTGGCAGGGGGGTTGGACTCAATGATCTCTTGACGTCCCTTCCAACCCCTATAATTCTGTGATTCTGTGCGATTCTGTGATTCTGTGATTTTTTTTAAAAAAAGATAATATGTCCTTTTAAATTTTCAATCCTTTTCTAATACTTCTTATTTAAATTTGTAAAGTTGCTTTCATGCAAAGTGGATAAGATATATTTTATGTGAATGTTCCAAATAAGGAGGATGGGACAAACATGGGATAAATGACTTTTCTCAACTTATTAGTGGCAGAGAAGCAAGCCTTTAGACTTTATCCTCTTCTGTCAGAAATAATCCTGCTCTGACTTCAGAGAGAGAATCCTTTCTCCTCAGAGAGGATTTTTAGAAAAGCCAGAATCAGCTGTACTAATCATGATAGGATATCATATGCATACAACCAGAGATGGTGAGCTGCAGTTTGGCTATAACATTATAACAGTGGCCAGAATTACATAAAATTTAAATTAAATCCAGGGTCTAATTAAATTGTGCCCCACCCTTTTCCCATTTATCTTACAATTGCACTTTCAAACTCGAGAAACACAAAGACTTTCGAGTTTTCTAAATAATTTCTTGGGCCTAGGGCAAAAACCCACAAGTGTTTTCCTCTCCCCTTCCTCACCTTCTTTATGTTCTGGTAGAATAGTATGTCTAGAGTTACCCTTGAGTCAGTATATGAAATTGGAATGTAAGCACATGATATACTTCAGTGTTTCTGATGTCAGATTTATTGACATCAGAGTTCGGATCAGTTGCAAAAGCTGAGTTCTAGAAAACTAACTGTTAGAAAAGCAGAAATTAAAAGAGAAGCAATCCACAGCAATACTATTGATGAAGATGGTAGTGCTGGCAGCAATGATTTAGGCACCTGGAGAACTAGCACAGCTGGAAGGTAAAAGTGATTGTGGCAGGTGGAGCTTTGGTAAGAGTAGGTACCTTGAATAAGATTTTTCTAGGTGATGACTAGGGCTGGTCAATCCGTGACAAATGGATTAGCAATACTACTGGTATCTCCACATGCACAACAGACACAGCCTGTTGAAACAAGGCACTTAGCATACTCTAAATAAGATACATAGACTTTTAGGATTATTTGTGTTTCTTTCCCATTGCCTTCTGTTTTGCATTTTATACCTACCATTACATCAATACCCACTTCAGCATAAACTATTGTTTGAGATTTTGAAAGGAAAAGCAGATTAATAAAATGTAGTAAAACAAAAAAAAAAAAAAAAAAAAAAAAAAAAAAAAAACAAGAAATTTCTGTGACATCAGTCCACAGAGGGTTCCCACAAAAGTACGTATTGCTATCACTGTTCATGCGCATTTATGCCAATTACAGAGATACTAATAAGAATCTAACCCACCTTCAGTCCCTCCTGAGTAATGACAAGCTGCACTGTGAACTAGAAATAACGTAGAAAAGCACGTAAGATTATGTAGACCTGAAGCATCAATAAACTGTACGTGAAAAGGAACCCAGTTCTGTGCAGCATGAAGGCTTTGCGTGGAAGGAATAATCTGGTTTTCTGAGAATTTCTCCAGGTATTGTTTATACATTTTATACCTCTTAAAACAGATTGTAGGAATTTTGAAAATAGCCTATATTCCACCCATCTACACTATTGAGTTGCTGTTGCTGCTTTTAATTTGGTATGTGCAGTCACTAGAGTGGGTATACAATCTTTTTTAACTCATTGGAATAATACACAAAGTATCTGATTTTTCTTCCTCTGATCTGGTATTTCATACATCTTTGGCAACTGTCACAGCTCAGAAGAAAACCTTGCCTTCTCTCATTTAGTCAGGCTTTTAAGACCTTTAACTTATGAATCCAGACTCCAATTTAAATGCTATTCTAACATGGATTTGAGAAACAGGTCAAACTTTCCTGTATTTTTCTACCATAAAAGAAGAGATGATTGCCTCTGTCCTACAGGCCTACATCAGTACATCATTACCACAAAAGTGGGCTTTAATAATATGAACTGATTTAGTAGTTGTTTAGTGGTTGGACACTTGTTCCAGTAATATATTATAGTATTTTTAAATGTCAGTTACAGTGGGGAGGCTTTTCAGGATTCTCAGGCTTAATATGTTGATTCAAATATTGTTAAATATAGGTCAAAAATACTTTAAGAGAGTTTTTTTCAATATCAGATTTGCTCACTTCATAAATACAGTATAATACAAAAAGTCTTTAGAGAGAAAAAAATTCAAATGACATAAAAAGAAGTGATTTAATAATATTTTAACTCATTCTATATGATACCAGTTAATACCGCATCATGACAAAGACACGGTGTAAAGTATTCCCATATGATTTTATGACCATTACTACAAGAATTCCAAATTTTACAACATCAACAAACCAGATGAACTGCATCCACTCAAAGTATGGAATAGTGAAAAGAACAAATGTCTTGTGAGGAGGGGAAATAAGAACAATGTGTCTGAGTTTAAGCAGTGGAAATAAGCTGTGGTTGTCGTGCATGAAGTAATTATTTCTGCAGTGGGGTTCTGCTGTTCCTGCATTTGGTTTATAATCATGTCAGGGCACACAATCCAGACATTTCTTTAAAAAATCCCTATTTTTTTGACATGTAGAGAAAAGCAGATTTGGACACAAAGAATCCTCTTTTAAAAAAGCCTTTTGAAAATGGAGTATTTATTAGGAAAATTTAAAAAAATGAAATATATTTAAATTAAAATATATGTTTCTGGTCTTATTCTATTTGTGAGCCTCAGATGGCTTTCTCAAAACAGTATGATATCTGAAACGTTATCAAGGGCATACCAAGCCTTTTTGAGGTTAAATTGTGCCAATACCCCAAATATTCTCCATATGTCACCAAAGTTTTTTTCCACATAACTATCTATCTAAAATTGACTTTTGAACAAAACGGCAAACAGAGCTACTCAAAGAGTAGCTGGAAATAGATGGAAATAAAAATAAAAAAGCCCATACTGAATATGAACACAAGTAGAGGAATCATCAAATGGAAACATGTATCAAAGGTAGAAGTTGTGTCCTGACAAAAGCATCAGGAATATTGTCATGGGTATACAGAAAGCCAGGGCTTCACATTGTGTCAAAATGTTACTGAAATTCAAAGAAACATGAGCTGTGGCCTGAAAAGCTTCAAGCTGAATATAAACTAGAAAAAAAAAAAAAAAAAAGGGAAAATATTTCTCTTTAATTAGGTATGAAATTAATGCTTTCTCATATTTGATGAGATCTAAAAAATTGTGTCACCTCTCACTACTATTCTACCATTCTATTTAATACACTTTATTTTGTGCCTTGCCTTTAGTTTTGAATGAGATATCTCAAGCTTTAGAAAGCCACAAGGACTTAAGTAGCTGACTGGAAACAGGCAAGCAGTTATTAACTTCCCAACCTCGTTCCTCCTGGCATTATCTCTTGTCAGAAAACATCTCCACAGATATGCTGAAAAACACTGCATTGTTTGATTTTGGAGTTTCTGAGTTGTCTCAAGTCTTGTTTCAATCTCTGTGAATCCATAGCTCCTGTCAGAGACTGATCAAAACCGAGGTAGTAGGAGCTCTCTCCCTAAATTTTCTCTAAGCCATGTATTTAAGTGAGAACTTGCCAGACAAAATCCAACACAGACCTGTAAGAACTATCTTCATGAAATTAATCTACTTTCTATGGCCATTTTGCTTACGAAGCAAGTCCCAGGGAGGCTCTTAACTAGTACTTAGATCCCTTACCAAAAAAAAAAGTCTACAATTTAGTACTCCTTGTATTTCATATACATTCTACCTAGAATCAAAAAATAACAGGTTGGCTGAGATTGCCAGGGATGATCCGGTCCAAGTCCTGCTCAGGCAGAGCCATCCAAAGCAGGTTACCAGGCAGCTTTTTAAGTCTCCCAGGAGGAGACTTCTCAGCCTCTCTGGGCAACCTGTACCAGTGTTTCATCATCTGCGAAAAGTGTTTCTTCTTGTTTAGATGGGACCTCCTGTGTTCCAGTTTGTGCCCATTGCATCATATCTTGGCACTGAGCAGCGCTGAAAAGAGTCTGACTCCATCTTCACTGTACCCTTCAGGTACTTGTATACATTGATGAGATCAAACAGCCATTGGATGAAACAGAGAAACAGATCCAAATATCCTTTGGATGAAATGGTAAAGCAGCTTATAAAGAAGTTACAAGAATGTGTTCTGTTGCAGACTGATTTTTTTTCCTTTGTTCTCCTTCTACTATTATAACACCATGTTGGTGTTCCTGAGCAGATCAACCTCTCCAAGAAAGATAGTGTTTCCCTCTTGCCAGACATCTGGGCATGTGTTTAATCCTAGGGCACACAGATGGAGTAGGGAGCATAGCTATAGAATTCGGAATGGCTACACCACTAACATGGAGTGATCAGTCTCTTCGTCTGTATGAGGACTGAATGAAAATTCCCTTGAAGATTAGAGCTACAAGACACTGAGTTACTAAATATACCCAAATCACCTCTGCCTCTGTGAGAGCCACAGATGGTCAAGTGCTGGGACAGAATAGGGAGAAAACACCACTTGCCTTCAAGGATTCATTTTTGGTCACCATCAGATGCAGAATATAATGTCACCTGGATGATTGTTTTGGTCTTTCTTATAGCACGATTCAACACAGGTAAAGGAGATAGCAGTTCTCCCCTAACATAAAACATAGACAGGAGTCAGCAGACCTTGCTCACTCAGCTGCTCTCCCAGCTGTGCTGCGATTTTCACAAAACTGGATCCAAGTAATCTAGCTATGCTTCATAGAATCATAGAAT
>WBMW01001079.1:67796-83519 GCA_013396635.1 Penelope pileata | reverse complement strand
CCCATGCTCCATGCGTTGGTGTATAGACATTGAAATCGGGTCCCCGCTGAGGCTAATTTACCAATTGGAGTTCTCTTTTCCTTCCCTTCAGGTGCTAATTGTATTAGTCAATCCTTCATAGAATACTAAAATAAGTTCTAGTACCATTATTTTAACAAAGGCTCATGCTTTTAAATAGAAAGAACGAAAGTTTCTGGCTCTTTATAGTTGTTCTGCAGTAAAAATATCTTAATATCAAGGTATTTATTTTTTTTTTAATGAAGTAAATATCATAACTGAGTGCCAGTTTAGTCTTGTTCTAAATCTGAAGTTAGAAAAAATAAGCAGGATAAAATCAACTGCAAACTAGGCAGAGTTCACAGAAATACTCAGTAAGTAGCTGAAGTTCCTTCCAGTGGACTCTTCAGACTTGTATCAATTGTTCCAATTGTTAAAGACCTTGAGAAAGTAATTGTTTGCATACATATGAAAAAATGCAGAAGTTAATCTGTCAGAAAACATTTATCTTTCTTTCCCATCTAGTAATGTTAGGTTATTATATCACAATTTGCATTTTAAAGGGCAAGTAGTGAAATATATTTCTAATATTTTAAATGCATTGTAAAATATCACTAGCAGGTATGAATCACGATGACTCATTAAATCATTGGATAATTGTTTGGAAAAGACCTTTGAAGGCCATTTAGCCCAACCTCTTTTTCAAAGTAGGTCTAAATAGATCAGATTGCTCTGAGACTTGACTCGTCAGGTTTTGAAAATCTGTAGGGATGGATATTCCACAACCGTTAAGTTCAAATATCTTCGAAGTTAAAATGTATGTATATGTATCTATATATAAAGATATAAATTAATTATATTATTTAAATAACTGTTATACTTATTTGCATTCCCACTACTCTTCCCACTACTACTTCGTTTAACATGCAATATATTCCATGATTAAAAATTAAAGGATTTTTTTCATCTCCTCATCAGTAGTAGTTCTCCAAACAAAACAAATGAGTTCAGCTAAGGATACACTGTAAATGAATTTAATGCAACAACACTTACAGGAAGTTTCATCTCAACAGGAAAAAACAAAGTGACACGTTATATAATGTCTTGATTTGCAGCTCAATAACTAGGACAGAAATCTTTCACATTTCCACCCCAAAATTTGTTTTTCAGAGGAGCCAGAAAGGAACCTAATATCTTGTGCTTCAAAGACAGGGGTAATTTAAATCTACACATTTGTTATGCTTTGTGCCACCCCCCTTTATTTTGCCAAATATCTAAATGCACTCTGCAACATTCTCCTGATTAGTGTGTCCTGATGGTAAAATGCTGTGGATCATTTAGACTATTAATGATAATGAGAAATGAAGATAAATCAGCTGACAGTATTCATAAATCCTTATGAGAGAAGTCCCAAACTAAATGTTTGTGTTGTCATGATTATCAGAGCTACTATATTCTCCCATTTCTAAAAACAATAATACACTGAATTTTCAGTGGGTATAAATAGGTGTAGCTCTCCTCATGGTTTCAGGGTCTGGGGGTATTTTTTTTTTTTGATTGCTTCTTTTTCTAGATTGGTTGGCTGATTTTGCTTTGTTTTAGTACTTTTTGTTAAAAATTATACTATATAATGACTTAAGGTCTTTTTCCTCTTCTTTTTCCTTCCACCTCCCTCTCCAAGTGACAGCTGCTAAAATATTTGAATGATATGTTTTGCTCCAAAAATAAATTATTTTATAATACCACATATTACAAATATTCTTTAATAACAACAAGATTTTATCATGTTTTTTTTTTTATCATTTTCAACAACTTTGGCATAGCCAAACAAAACTGTGAAAGGACTTTAAAAATAAACAAATATGAAAATGATAGATATTTTACCAGTTGGCTTAGCTGTTATATCAAAGGCCAAAAACAGGAAATCCCATGAGTTTAGTATGTGGCAGACAGTAATATTTCTTCTGTTAAAAGAGCAGTTGTGTCTTGTTAATAACAGATAAAGTTGTCTTGTAACCTGATCAGTCAAGCACTGTTGAAAAATGACTCAATACATTTTAAAAATGTGTACTTTCCCTCCAATTATATTTTAATATCCTTTTTGCCAAATTGCCAAGAAGGAGAGTGTCTTAGTTTCTAACTGAAACNGAGGGTGGAGGGTGAGCGAAAGGCTGTGTGGGGTTTTTTTAAGGCCTGCCAGCTCAAACCACAACAGAGAGTTAACAGAATTTGCTTTCATGGCTAGTGTGCCAAGCAACAAGGAGCACACCTCTGAATGGGAGGCATATATGGCATAGAAAGGAGGTAGCTGTGCAGTTTAGGTCAGTCCTGATCTCATGGCAGAAATCAAATATAAGTGGCGATGACAGTCTCATCCTTCTCTTTCCAGGGATCAGAAATCTTAACTCCTGGCAGGAGTTAACTGACCAATAAAACATTTATTATTGTAGTTTTTATAAAGAAAATATATGATCTATCTGTAGAGAATTATTCTCATTTCATTATAAGAGATTCAGTCCAAAACAGTCTGTGTATGCATTTTTAAGGGCAAGTTTAAATAGTTCCAATAAAAATAATATCTAAGGTGAATGGCTTTAAAATACATGGAATTTGCATGGAATTTGTCCTGTGTTTTTACAGAAAGAAAATGGGACAAGAAGAATTTTCTTCTGATATAAGCATATACATAAAGCACATTCTCCTTCAACAGAAGTTAAAGCTCTGGTTTATGAAACAGAAAACAAGAAACCAATGTAACTAAGCCGGTTGGACACCCCCTAGAAGTATCTCCTAAAGGGTAGCCTGGAGGAATGAGAGCAAAGATCTACCAAGAAGAAACACATGTGTGGACTGTGTGAAACGTAAAAGCAAATTCAGCTATATTAAATTTACATTGAATGTGCTACATTTTTGGTGAACTTCCTCCATGTTAATAACAGCCTACTTCATTTTTCCTCTTTTGGTCTTAACACTACTGGGAGTCATTGCAATGACTCCAGCAGGATAAGAAACAATCAACATTTAACCACAGATAACAGCTCAATGATAGTTAAAACACTTATTTAATATCTGTGCATCTTTTTAGGTTTATAAAATGCTTTTAGATACTTCTAATAGTATCTGTGAGATACCTTTTATCATTAAAAATAAAAGTTTCAAGTATCAATTATGAGTCCATTAATTATGCTAATAAATTTTTAGTGTGGTTGGATAAAAAAGTACATGATTTAGTGGACTTGTTTTTGAATGTGACTCTGAGGAAGAAATAAAGGAGGAAAGCATGTCTTGTTCATCCAAGAGTATTCTGTTTGTGGATTACAAGACTTTTAAAAAATAAGCATCCCATTAGAGATTTTCAATCTACTGTTTCAAGAATGGAAGGCTAAAGGAATGCCTATGACTTCTAGTTGATCATTTGCAATATCAGTAAGAGCACAGTTCACTTGAAAGTCAGCCTGACTTGTGTGAAAATGTTGAAGTGCTGTCCCCAATGCCTGAACATGCTTCTCTACCCCACGAGATAACGGCAGTCAAAAAGGAACTGTGCACATAGAAGCCTCAGGGGTTATTTGCGAAAGGGCAAAGAAATTTATCAAAATTGAGAGAAAGTCCTCTGTACTTTCAAGAAAAGTGAAATCTTGCATGACAAATTGAGTCTGTTTTGAGCAATGTAATTGAACAGGGCTGTTCAAGTGGAAATAAACCTGCTCAAAGGGCATATCATCCAGTGGGAAAGACTGATCTATACATCCTGTGTTCAAGGTAAACAAGCAAGCCTGCAGTTTAGAGTTGAGTAAGTTTGTAATTTTACTGGGATATGATTAGATCAAGGAAATGTGATCTGGGGTGGGAGGAACAAAAAAACCCAGCAGATATTTAACTGTTTTATTGACTGGTTTTAAGGGTTGCATTGTCCAAAAATATTGTGCAGCTACCTGTATATTTATTTGGGGAAATAATGAAATGTTTATTCATAGACAGTTTCATCAGGCTTTTGATGGTGTTCATTTATTTACAAAATAGCATGTACTAATAAACCTACAAACAGAAATTGCACAATTATATTCAATACATTTTCTAAGATTTTCCTCCCAGACTACCAGTTTGTCATTTCTTTAGATGCAATTACATAAAGCTTGGCAAATAACACGAAGATCTTGTTTTTTTCAGGAGCAAAAAGCACCAGTAAACAGATTGCTAAGTCAGATAGACTTTTTCTTGTATGTTTTGAACTTAGCAGTCTGAGATTGTTATCAAATGACCATAGTTTTCTTTCTTTCCATTTATTTCAGTGTCAGTGTTTCTCTAGGCAAGGCCAAATAGATTATTCAGTGTTCACCTCCATGTTCCCCAGACAGAAAGCAACTACATCAATTTCTTTTTCCTCTTCTGCCTACGTTCCCTTTCCCAGCCACTAGATGATTCATAGATCTCAGGTGTCTCCACAGTGGAGTGTTGACCTTAATAAAAGCAGCATTAACTTCTGCAACTTTTATGATCTCACATTTTCATTCAGTGTAAATTGGGTATGTACAATTTTATCTCTCTCACTATTTTTTTTATTTTTTAAATATGAAGGGAAGGGAAGGAGAAATTGTCACAGGCATAATACTTTATTATGAGTCACCAATTGGCTTGGAAAAGTTTGAATCCACAACACAGGTTCTGAACTTAGATTGCAGGCATAGAGATTGTCATGGAGTTGGGTTTTTTTGGTTTTTGTTTTGTTTTGTTTTTGTGAGACAGACTTTTGGCAAGGAGGGAGAGATGGCGTTCTGGTTTCAGCAGGCAGGCCGGGAAACCCCACACAGCCGTTCGCTCACCGCCCCCCTCCTCCCAGCTGGGATGGGGGAGAGAATCGAGAAATAAGGTAGGAGTCATGAGTTGAGATAAAACTATTTACAAACAGAAAGAGGAAAATAGAGTACAATAACAGTAATGATAATTATATACAAAACAAGTGATTGTACAAAGCAATCGTTCAATGACCGCGACCAATGCTCAGCCAATCCCCAAGCAAACGGGCCCTCCCCGCTCACTTCCCTTCCTTATATTACATGATGCCATATGGTATAGAATATCCCTTTGGTCAGTTTGGGTCAGCTGCCCCATTCTTGTCCCCTTCCAGCTCCCTGCACCCCCCAGCCTCTTCACTCTCCTGGCAGAGACATGCAAATGTCCTTGGTTCTGTTCAGTGCTGCCGGGTGTTATCAGCCATGTTTTCTTTCTAGAACCAAAACACAGCTTTGTAGCAGACACTGAGAGAGAAAGTTTCAGTTAGAAACTATGACAGTTGGTTTTCTAAATTTTACAGTTTTTACTATTTTCTAGTAATTTTTAGTTTTGTTTTTTTTTCTAAATGTTACACTATTTACAGGCTACAGAAGAATGATAGAAGACAGTAATCATGACTGTATTTGTGGAGTAACAGCTTCAGGAAGAACATTACACAGTGATTTTTAAGTAATGCCTTATATATTACAATTCCTAAATAAACCAGGCAATTGTCAAATATGTGTCAACTTACTCAGTGAAAGAATTCTTAAAGAAATCAATGAAAACCTGGTATTTTTACGTATAAATATACAAAATATGAAGAGAAAGAAGTTGCACTTAAATAAAACACAATGCAAATGGGAATGGATGCTGGCTCCCTCAGAAAAGACAATTACCTGCACAGTCACTGCTACTGAACTAATATCATATACTGAAACAATAATTAAAAAGAAAAAAAAAAAAAAGCATGAGAAAAAGAAAGAAAAAGGGGAAATCTGTCAAATCAGTAACCTCAATGTCATGTAATTTTGGCAGCCCGTTACTCAGAGCTATCATAAATCAAGAGGAAAGGGTCAGTCAATACTGCATGGTCTCCCAGAAGACTAATATTTTGTTCTTGGCTAAAATTAAACATAATATTAGATGTCAAGATTGTGTGTGTTCAAATACATTGGGAAGTCACCTGCAATAGTCTTGTGCTGTTAATTTTTTACAAATACCTAGACCATCTATTATATTAATATCTCTTGTAACGAGGATGTATGTACTGTTTATATGTCAAGGAAATCTGGCTTATTAAAGGTGCTTCTAGCTACCTCTCAACCTTGCCTTTAAATATCACACTAATTAAACAGTCTTCAGAAAATAAATTAAAAAAAAAAAAAAAAGATATCATTTCAAGAAACTCAAGAAAGTTATTAGAAATTCCCAAATTACCAAATTAGCCACAGACAGAATTTGCAGATATGGGAGAATATTTAGAAGAAAAAAGGAAACAATAGAGATTTCATGAATTGCACTGTTCGTGGATTTTTTATCTTAGCATTTTAGCTAATTTCCTCCTGTTGTTGTATTTTATATTGTCTTTCTTACAGTAGCCATTTATTCTCCTGCAGACTTTATCCTACTCCTCCATTTCCCTCTTTTTTATGTTTCAGGGTCTTAATAAGCTTTGAAGAAATACTGAAAATATTCCTGATTTTTACTGATTCTGTTTAAAATACCTACTGGAATTCTTCATATCCATACTTGGTTGAAAGCTTCACTCCTGACCTGTGTTTCAAGACATGTACAGGAATATTTGTGTACTATCTTAGTTTTTACTTCAACAAGATTCATTCTTGAATGGCATGAGAAAACGCAGGTCAGATACCTCCAGTAAAGGGCAGTGCACTCTTCTGCTCCTTTGATGGGTAAAACAAGAAGCTTTTGCTTTAGTCACTAAAGGAATTGCCTTTAATATACAAAGTCATTGAAAGAAAAGTTGATACAGAGAAAAATAAATTGCTGACTCAGTGGTTTAAGATATTGACAGGAAATGTCCCATAAGGTAACCTATTTCTTCTGTATGTTCTATAGATAAATACATTCTGTATAATCTGTACAATATGAGTTTGCAATTATTTTTAAATCCTTCTCAGGGATATTGATAAAAGATGAACTAGAACAACAACGTCTGAGGGAAATAAGGACATCTGTGTAAAAGCATGTACTTTATTATTCTATTATATCAATTCTTTTTCTTTGCAAAAAAGGAAAAACATAGGAAAAAGTAAAGATTGTGTCTTAGTTTCTAACAGAAGTTACTTCTCTCACAGTGTCTGGTATGAAGCTGTGTTTTGTTCCCAGAAGAGAAACAACTGATAACACCTGGCAGTGTTGAACACAGCCAAGGACACATTTTGTTCCTTAGTGAAGCAGTTAGAAGGCATAAGGAGCTGTGAATTGGGAGGGGACAGGACCAGGGCAGCTAACCCAAACTCACCAAAGAGCTATTCCATACCACATCACATCATGTGATTTTTACGGAAGAGAAATCGCTCTTGCTCAGAGGGAGGGGCTGCTGGCCGACTGGGTATCGGTTGTTGGTCCCTTGCTTTGTGTATTATTTCTTGTTTCTTATATATATATATGTACTGGTATTTCTTTTATTCTCTCTGCTGTCTTAGGAAATAGCTTTTATCTCAAGCCACGAGTTCTACCGTATTTATTCCTTAATTCTGGTGGGTGAGCGAACAACTGTGTGGGATTTAGCTGTCTGCTAGGTCAAACCAGGACAGATTGGCAGGGAAAAAGGCTTTTCAGTTTTCTATAGAAGAATAATGTATAGCAACACTGTGCAAAGATGGCTGAACATTCTGGGGAAGAGTTGCTGTAGTGTCTAATATTTTTATAGGAAATTCCATTATCAAGAAAATAAATTAGAAAGACCTTCTATTTTTTTTATAAATTAATTCCTGTATGAACATTTAAGAGTAGTTATGTTCTAGAGCATACAATAAATTTGAAAGCTTATTTCTATATTTTCAAAAGTATCTCTACTCATTGCCTAAATTGCTGTTTATCATGCATTTGAAATACAAAGGTTTAGAGTCAAGGCAGATGATTAATTTTTCAATTAACATACCAAGATGATATTTTAAATTTACTACAAGGAAAACAATTGTATTCTACTGCAGCTCTAGCTCCTAGAGTAAATGACTTCTGTTTCCTTTCTGCAGACTAAGAGATGCATGCCATTCATTATCGCATGCTGTTTTACCAGTGTGCCAGGCTTCTACATGTTTTTCCAAATAGTTATCTGTTTTATCTGGAGCTGAAGAAAAAGCTTATTACAGAAACTGAAACCGGTATTACACAAAAATAAAAAATAATAATTTTAAAAAGCAACAAACAGTCAAAACCTAAGGCAATTCATTTGAAATAGTTTCAGGTACTTAACCACAGGCAAACAGAATGTCCTTAACCTTGCAGTGAAAAGTAGATTAACTTATGGACAGTTAAGCTGTGCTGAATGGTGTTTCGTTTCATTAGGCCAGTGCAGCATCCTCATAACACAAGAAAAAAAAATGTTATTTTTCATTTGATGAATATAAGCATTCAGTTTGGTTGATTTTCCCTGCAACATAATCTACAATTGTAGACATATTTTAATAATTTAATGTAGTTATCTTGAAGTTAAAATAGTATTCCATTCTACCATCATTCTGATTCCTATTCTCTAATCCACTTTTTTTTAACTGACCTTTCCAAATCAATATCAAATTATTTCAATAACAAATGGTAATAAACTTTGGCACTTCTACTGACAAAGAAAATCATAGTCTCTTAGACTGTCATTGTGTGTTTTACTGGTTAGTAAGACATTTTCAGTCAATGACTTACATGTATTTCTTATGAATTACAAATTAACTATTAATATTCAGCTTTCCATAAAGAAATTAAGAAGTTAATAATGCATCACTGCTGTCTAGATCTAACAAAGCATTATCATTATGCCTTCATGTTTAAGCAAAAATGCACTTTGTCCTCTAGAGATGTAAACTAGCTTACATGGATAGACTGCCTGAGCTTTGACTCGAAGGATCTACATCACTTCAGATTGTTTTCCTTTAGAAAAAAAGAACACCTATTCTTGTTGATACCACCTCACAGGAAAAGTTGCACAAGAAGATCTTCAAAATTATGTGTAGCTTAAGCAGCTTGTTGTTATCATTCTAAGGATATGGAGAAATGAAGGAGAACCTTCGTATTTTCCCAGTGCACAGATGAACTGGAATCAGAGTAAACATTTTCCTGAGTAGTGCATTTCATTTAAATGCTGTAAGTCAAAAGATCAAAAATAATCACAATCTTTGAAAGACTCATAAGATACTCCAACTGTAATTACTTCCACGGAATCTCTAACAGGCAGTTTAATAAGAGGAATCTCACTATCATCAGCGGGATTCTTTAGAAAAACTATGAACTGCATTAATATGGAGAGTTACAGTGCTGAATTTTGTGGCTTTGTAACCAAAGGAGGAAAAAAACCCAAAAAATAAATTAAAGATTCTGAATTAGTTCAGAATAAAAAGAAAAGAATTAAAAAGCTTTAGAAAAAATTAAAACAAGTTCCTTGCAGTTAGCCAGTACCTTCTACTTCTATTGAGGTTTAAAAGAAAAAAAAAAAAAAGATTAAATTATTAAAAAAAAAATGAACAAAGACATTAAACCTTACAATATGGGAGTCCAACCTTTTGGCTTGCCTAGGATGTATTGAGTGAAGATAATAATAAAAGAATGCATCTCCTCACAGGCACACACACGTGTAGGTAGGTTGAAATATTATTATTGGCAATCACTGCTTTTTACTCACCAAGCGGAACAAGCACAAGTAACGTGCAATACTCAAGGGTTTCAATTCCACTGAGCGCATGTGGTGGCCATGAGAGGCGGAGTTAGCATTGCACTGCACTCTCCACAGCATTGTGTTGTCACCTGTGCAGTCCATACTCAAACTACATGCAACCGACTCATGAAAAATATTGCTAAAATCATCTAATAATGTTAAAAGTTTATGACCTTGTGCGGCCACGTTACTAGCTGTCCCATGCAGCATGCGGGCTGAGGGTTGGACATGCCTGCCTTAGAAGGATTCTTGGGAGGATACAGCAGTTATAGTAAAAAAAAAAGAGTGTAATTTACAACTGCATCTAGCTTAGAAATTAGGAAATCAGACATTGTATCTGGGAATATAAAAGTCACATTTATGTGGTAAAAAAGGGAAACAGCCTTCCTCAAAATATTCTCATGTTTGGTAACTTATCATATGATGCCGTTACTCATTACTAGAAGCTAAGAAATACTGAGCTAGGCAAACCATTGTTGTTGTATGTTAAAAAATAAAATAAAACCAGTAGATAAATTTTGTGTTCTATTCTGCAGCTGGGATTTCTGGACCTTCCTGAGTACTAGAAAATTCTCACAGAAACTCACAATATACCTTTTGCAGTATTATCTTTCTGGCTCAAAAAGAAGCACTGCTTCTCAACAGAAACAAATATGCTGTGCAATAAATCATAATATTTGGCTGATTATCACACTGGTGTTTAACGACAATGAAACTATCCACTTAATTTATTTCACTGTATGGATATTATCAAATTCAGACCTACTGATCTTTACATTGTACTACTGAAAACTGACTTTCCAACAAGATTAATTACTTCATATTTTATCCATTCTTTTATTATTATATAATCATTCTTTCCTTATCTTTAGAAAACAAATGTTTGAAAAGACATGCATTTGAGAAGGTATTCTGTCGTAGACATCCCAGTAAGAAGACTAACATGCATGAGAGAAATTCCATACACTGTAACATACTACAACCCTTAACTGTGAGACGCCTGCTAAGATACCTCCTGTATCTATTACTGTGCTACAGAGGTCTTGTTGAGCATGTAAGAACATGACAGAGTTCTTGTTGAGACTATAATAAAGTGCTACCATGAAAAATATCTGACTTTAGGGTCAGAGGGATGAAAACAAATTTCACGACATCTGAATTAGCTTCTCTCTGAAACTGTCATTTCTCCAATTAGCTTTGTAGGAGAGAAATGTGACAGCTTCTCTCCTGCTAATGATGCCAGAAAGGTGAACAACCTGAGCTGGTCAAAGAGTAAGTTTCTGTAGCTCTTGCAAAATGGAATCTTGTGAAAGTGTATCAGTTTGCACACACTAGCTTTAAAAAAGCTGTGGGTCCAGTGGAATAAACCTTACAGTGTTTAGCACAAACTAGGAATCAAGAATGTCAGTCATAATTTTATTGATTAATAATTCTACTTGCACCAGGTATTGATTTTTTACTCTTTACAGTTCTAGATTACAGAAACTCTACATAGTCTGGTAGGGAATGGGTTTACCATGTAATCAAAGAACAACTCCACATCTATCACAGTATATTTCCTTCATTTTAACAAGGGCAGATATAAGATATATAATTTATATATAAGATGTATATGCTTTCAGCGAGGAGGTATATCTGCAATGACAGACAAACTATAACATATATAAGGTATAAATAAATGATGCAGAGGATGGATGAATAAATCTATAACCGTGTAGATCTAGCAAGCTAGAAGTTTTTGGTTACACTGTGAATATGATGTTAAATACACTTTAAATGTTTTAATTTAAAATCATAAAAAGTGAAGTTTTTCTTCCACCCTAGTTATATACTGAAAAGTGGGATTAAAGCAATGAATTTGGTTATTTCTGCTTTGTTTTTATCAGGCAGCATGAATAATGAGATCGTCTTTCAATTTCTTATACATCTCTAGAGAAGTTTATATGCCACTACTGGCTCATATTCTTCATTTTACTGTAATTGGGAGTGAATTAAAGTTTAATCCTTTCCTTCCAATACAGCCAAAACCAATAGTAGAGTCCTCAGAGGAAAACTCTTTGGAAAACAACTTGCAATTAAATAGAAACAGAAACAGGGAAGGTGATTAAAATGAGTAATAACACTAATATGCTGGAATGACTCTAAAGTGACAATCCCTGCGCAAGAAAAAATGCATGATGATGATGATGACATCTAATCTCTGGGACTTACTTTTGTTTATTTATTTGTTTTTAATATAGAGAACAGACTTTCATTCTCTGTAATGAGTGAACTTATATGAGCTAGTTTATAACAACTGGCCTTGTATAGTCACTAGCATTCAAGACACATCAGATAAGGTATATTCTATGGTAGGAGGATTGTTACAAGAAACTTCAACATTCTGGCTTCCAACTTACATCCATCTTACGGAACTAACATCAGGAGTTTAGCATCTTTCTGATTGTTATTACACTTCAGCTCCTGAATGTTGCATCAGCATGATAGAACTAGAACTACAGAGCTACGTTAGCTAAATTTGGTACTTAATAAATTTGTTTGGTAGAGTACTCAGCTGAATATCTTTGCTTGCTGGTAAAGGAAATCTAAATTGGAAACTGTTCCCACTAGTTTTGCATTCTGTAGATATGTCATAACTTTGCTATGAGATATCACATCATCACAGATGAAATGATGAGAAACAGCATGAAGAGAATAAGCTAATAAAATAAACCCAGACATTTGTCTGTAGGAAGTCATATCTCATGAAAAGTAGGCAGAATGAGTTAAGTGCTTTGAGCATATAGATGGTAAAATAGAAACTACTGCAGTTTTTGGTAGGTTGGTTGGTAGGTTTGTTTTCATTACAAAAAAAGCCCCAATGAAAGCAAACAAAGATATAGGAATACCAGTTACTTGGCTGTAAATTTTGGGATCACTGTGTTGAGACTTTGAAACTTTGCAAGTTAATTAACAGAGCCTAATGTCTGGACATTAAAATGCTTAATTTTGTCTTTCTTCTGCCTCTCTAAGGTCTACTCACTTCACTGTATGTGAGCATAAATGCATAAATAACAGCAAAATTTGTCCCATCATCATGATTTAGTAGACACAGTGCTTTACCTGGAGTTATTGGAATTATACCAGGTATCATTTTGCACAAATGGTTATGTTCACAATAGAAAATAAGGTGAAATGTTCCTTCAATATCTTTCCAAAGAACAATGAAGACAAAAAAACCCAGCAATATAGCTGACTTCAGTCTAAATTAATAATGAGATCAGTATGATAAATACAGACTAGTAAAACTTACTGACAGATAAACAAATACTAAGTACTGACCTTAAAATGCTAGTTGCTTATATGTCAGCGCTTGTAATCTGCTTAGATGTAGTTCCTGCACACAAACATAGAGCAAACAAGAATGTGCTTGTTTGGAACATTGAAAGAATCAATTTGCCATAGTTTTAAATAACAATAACATAACTGACGGCGAATGTAAATTTGACTCCAGAAATGTAACAAAATAATAAAGAAATAAAAGGACATCTCAAGAGATGTCTGGAGGTCAAAGATTTGAAGCCGAAGGTTCACACAATGTTTAAAATGCCAAACTGTTTAACAGATGTGGAAAATGGTTAAAAGATGTGGAATATACAAAAAATACCTCCTCATGGCAAAACATAAACTGTAGAGAGGAAGGAATGGAAAGGAGAAAGGGATTAAATTTTAGTAATGGATATAAAATGCGATTGCCTCACTGCTTTTGTCGTTAAACTGTAAAAACCTTACCTTCGTAAGTCTCTCTTCTCCTAAAAACTTTCCGAAGTTGTCAGGTTAAGTAATTTTCTCTGAAATTAATAAACAATTAAGTTCCTTCACTGGAACTGGAATCTATTGTGCCTCTTATATTCACACGTTTTCTCCAAAACAGAAAATCTGAAGTTTAGTCTATGAAGAGAGCACAGCTGACATCAAGTGTCTCAGATGTCACCTACAGCGAGGTGCTACAAAGTACCTGTTTTCTCATGTGGAATAGCACAATCAAGGGTGATGTGGACTTTTTGGTTGCCCAGTTAAAAGCTGATTGCATTCCACACAAGGACTTGCTAAGAAATGGAAGACCTACAATGGCTGGAGGAAGCTTAGTGACCAGATCAGTGAATACTAGAGCACATGGAATTGGCTGCTCCTGAAGCTATCAAAGGAGGGGGATTCACCCATTCTGAGCAGTGAGACTCAACCCCAAACAAAAGTCAAGGGAGTAAACTCTCTGTCACCAGAACAATATACAAACTGAAAGACGTTATTAATTTATGAGGTACAGTATGCAGGGGAAAGAGCAGTCAGGGACTGTGTTAAAACTATGAGATATTTCTACAGGCCTGGGGAAATGTGTATTAGGATGCTAAGGGAAGAATCAGAGAAAAGGAAAGGTCAAGCTGGAAAAACTGGGTGCTTAATTCAGCTACATGGGGATCCACATTGCATACATATGAATCCTGATGAACCTGGCCTACCTGGAAAGCTGAAGGAGAGGTCTCAGAGTTAGGTGTAGTGGTCCTGACCAGAAAACTGTCACACATTACTCTTGATTAATTTCAATAATCCAAAGAATGATGTGATTTATAAAATCATAAGATGGAGAAATACAGTTGCCCCCTGTCACGTGCATGATGCCCTCCACCAGATCAGGCTGCCCAGGGCCCCACCCAGTCTGACATTGGGTACCTCCAGGGATGGGGCACTGACAGCAATCTCTAGGCGACCTCTTCTAAATAAATAAGATCATCATATCATGCATCTTCTACCTCCTTTCTTTCTAGTCTACAGTTCTTGCATTTTTCAGTAGATGTCATGCACAGATTTTTCTGGTCTGAAATGAAAAGCTCAAGAGGATAAGAAGTCTGAGAAAACCACTTCAGTTGGAGAATAAATTAAATAGTGACTTCATCAGATAGAAACTGAGAACTGTCCACTGTACAAAGTTCACATGGCATTTTGGGAAGATACGAAAATGCATGCTTTGATTTCTAAATGCTTGAAAATGCTGGCCAAAACCATGACACAGTATAAATTCTTTCCCTATCCTCATCTGGTGATCTTTTTCCAGTGTACTAACACAATCTATATGCATTATTTCCAGCATGCCATTATTTCCCTAAAGTCTATTATTCTTCAATTATGTTCAAAAAATAAAATATACAACCTTCATTTGATGCCTTTGAAACTTTTTTTAATTGCACTGTAGAAAGAGTCCTGTGAGATCTTGCATTCACCCAACTCTCTTTATTGTGTCTTCACATACGAATGACAGAATTGGTAGGGTAGGTTAAAATTCCCACCGTTTAGATGATAAAGGCAACATTTTTAAAATTGTTTTGTTGAAAACTCTATTACAAATGTCTATAGTGTCTCTTTCATTGCATAATTATTTGTTTCTATATGTAATTGTTGCGCAAAAGCAACAGCGCTTCTGGTTTAAGGTTCACCATTTCCAAGGAAAGCACTCAGAGGCAAGCTCAGATTCATCAATTTAATAGTGGGGTACTCATGATACTGGGATGGCTGCCAGGTAGTCTGTGCCGATAGGGGTGCTGGTGGGGGCGGGCTGGCAAGGGGGGTTCACCTATAGGGGTGCCGGCAGCAGAAAGCTGGCAAGGGTTCAGCAGCAGGGTTTGGCCATAGCAGGGAGAGAGAGAGAGAGACCCCTCCATGATATCATGGCCGTTTATACAGTAGTGGGGGACGAATACAGATCTGGGTAAAGAAGGTCATTCACACACAACAAGGGTACTTGCTTACAGCCACAGGGACAGCTACAGAGCACTTTTCTCACAAGCAAGTTTTCATCTAGCTACCTGCAGGTGTGCAGGCCGAGGCAGTGTCCTTGTGTTCCCGAGATCACGAGCCCTTTCTCACGGGCTGGTCCCCTGTTCAGGCGATGATTTGTAATTTTCCATACAGTAATTATATAGAGAAAAATCATATGTATAACATTTATTGTATCTTTTTACAATCACAGAATCACAGAATTGCAGGGGTTGGAAGGGACCTCGAGAGACCATCGAGTCCAACCC
>WBMW01001079.1:46557-60755 GCA_013396635.1 Penelope pileata | reverse complement strand
TGTTCAGAGAAGGGCAACAAAACTGGTGAGGGGTCTGGAGCACAAGTCTGATGAGGAGCGGCTGAGGGAGCTGGAATTGTTCAGTCTGGAGAAGAGGAGGCTCAGGGGAGACCTCATCGCACTCTACAACTTTGTGAAGGGAGGTTGTGGTGAGGAGGGGGTCGGCCTCTTCTCCCAGATAACTAATGACAGGACGAGAGGGAATGGCCACAAGTTGTGCCAGGGAAGATTTAGATTGGGTATGAGGAAAAACTTTTTCTCTGAAAGAGTGGTCAGGCATTGGAATGGCTGCCCAGGGAGGTGGTGGAGTCACCGTCCCTAGTGCTGTTCATGAAGTGTCTAGACGAGGTGCTAAGGGACATGATTTAGTAGCTTAGTGGGTAGGGATGGTGATAGGAGGACGGTTGGACTAGATGATCTTGTAGGTCCTTTCCAACCTAGTGTTTCTATGATTCTATGATTCTGTGATTGTTTTCATTGGCATTAATATAGTAAATTTTATCAACATTAAATTCCCTGGTAACAAAAACATAAAAATAAAATGGAGAATAATGAGCATTCTCATAATGGTGAAAACTATCACTTGAAAATACCTATACAATAAAATATTAATGTCTCAAGACTATGAGATGTGCAAATAAATACACACAAAAAATATGTCAGAAGGAAACATTAATTTTAAACAGGCACTGTACATGATAATAGATTAAAGAATTACAGCAAAACCTTTTTTTTTTTTCTGTTGTAAAACACTATTCTCTAAGCAGCAAAATCTCCTGAGGAAATATGACAGTTTTGACAGAATACATTTTATAAATACAGGTTGTAATTTTCATGAAAATACACAGCATTTTAACTTTATTCCTAACAAATAAAAATATATGAACTTTTAATGTCAAGATATAACTTTCCTTGTATAACTCATTTCTTATTAAATAAGCAAAATCAACTCAGAAATCAAATATTTCATATCATCAAAACAGAAAGGCATTTCTTTAGAATTTTTTTAAGTTGCTGAAAACATAATTATTTAGAGATTGTGTAGGTCTTCTTTGGGCAAAGACATCAGAATTTCAACACTGAAGTGACAAATTTCAAAATGTTCAACTATTATCCTACAGAGTGACAAGGATAAAGCCAAATCTTTCATGCTTGAGACAACAAAGGATCTCTTGTTCAGTCTTCAGTAAATCCATCATTAAAAATTCTACCTGTGTTGTTATAAAATACAACATTAAGAAGCTTTGTTCATCACTTTCACTTAATTCACAACATTTTTTTCATGAAATGTTAAAAAATAGTATTTTATCCACTCTGTAGGGCAGCAACAATTCTGCTATTGAGTCAGCTTATTTTTGGGATTTCCAGAGCTTAACGCAGTTCAAATAAATATCTACGAGAATACTCATGTAATTTAATTGTATTCATCAATTCAATGAGTTAATGTTCTAATAAACCTAATCAGTTCACCCTTCCTGCCTGCAATCAGGTCCATCAGTGCAGTTTTCCTCCTTCCAGAGAGGACTTTGTCTCAATCAATCAGACAACTTAAGCTTTTCTTCACCCCTTTTTAACTTTTTGCTGAATGTCACATAAGTTATAAGATTAATAGCCATAAATAGCTGCATTACCGGGACCCACCGCTGGGCAGAGCTGAGCCATGAGTGACGCTGGGTGTGCTCTGGGAGAGCATTTCGGAAAGGGAAAAACTGCTGTGCAACAGCAGCTGGGAGAGAGGAGTGAGAAATGGGAGAGAAACAGCCCTGCAGGCACCCAGGTCAGTGCAGGAGGAGGGCAGGAGGAGCTCTAGGCACAGAGCAGAAGCTCCCTGCAGCCCAGGAGAGGCCCACGGAGGAGCAGGCTGTCCCCTGCAGCCCATGGGCACCATGCAGAGCAGATCTCCCTGTGCAGCTATGGAGGAGCCCATGGAGCAGCAGTGGGTGAGGCCTGGAGGAGGCCGCAGCCCATGGAGCCACCCCGGAGCAGCCCTGGGCTGAGCTGCAGCCATGGAGAGGAGCCCGTGGGTAGCAGAGGCCTGGGGAGCTGCTGTCTTTGAGGACCTGTATGGAGCAGTGCCTGAAGGATTGGCCCCGTGGTACGGAGCTGTGCTGGAGTGGTGCCTGAAGAGCTGCAGCCTGAGGGAAGCCCACACAGGATCATTTCGGAAGGATGGCATCCATGGGAGGGACCCACATGGAGCAGCGGCAGAGAGTGACCATGGAGGAGTGGCAGATACAAAGTGTTATGGACTGACCGCAGCCCCCATTCGCTGTTCTCCTGTGCTGCTCTGGGGGAGGAGGCAGAAGAGAGTATAAGAGGGGAGAAGATGTTTTTACACTGTTTCTTAGTGTTCTATCCTGTTAGTAACAGGCAATAAATTACATTCATCCCCTTACCTTGAGTCTGTTTTGCCCATGACAGCAGTTGGTGAGCAGTCTCCTTGTTCTTCTCTAAACCCTTTAGCCCTTTTTAACTTATTTTCTCCCATGTTCTGTCAAGAAGGGAAGACTAGTTTTGTGGAGTTTAGCTGCTCACCAGAGAGAAACCACAACATACATTTACCCAGCATCCTCAATGTTATAAGTTGGTTACGGTGTATGGCTGTAACTTGTGTTTTAGGCACATTCATTGCATTTGCATACTAAGGGTTAAACAGGGTTTATTTCTCCACCACAGATGACAACACTTCTAATCATTACTTTCTTATTCACTATGATATGCTTTACCAATCCTTCCATTGCAACAGCAATGAAGATTCACATTTCTGTATCTGCTATTTGTCAGCAGGAAGATTTCAGTTTTCTCATTTACTGAGCACATTGCAAGGCAGAAAGGGATGTTCTTGCAAGTTACATCCACAGTGGTCACCTCACTAGCTGATATTTTTATTAAAAGTCATATTCACCATGCTGATTTTTATACTTGTGTGAAATTACGATGAATGTCACATGTAACTTCATAAACCATCACAGTGGTAACAGAAATGGGAATAATCTGAGGAAAATCTGAAACAGCAACTAAAATTCCAGCAGAAAGCAACACAACATTTCCTTTCTTTTCTGTGGGCTCATTAAAAATGGGTAAATGGGAAGTGAAAAAAAAAAAAAGAAAGAAATTTATTAATAATAATAAAAATAAATTAAAAATTGCTTTCTAGATGCAACAGTGAAATGCAGTTGGACACATTAAAAGGCATGGTTCACATCTCAATTTGACTTTTACCGTATTTTCTTTGCTCTGTAATTGTGCTGACACTGGTAGTCAAGGCATTGTCAAGACAGGAGGTCTTAGGGTACTGTCTAAATGCCACTTACAGCTCGGGCTGTTCAAGCACTCCATCCATTTTTTCTGTGCCTCTCTGAACAACTGGTAACTCCCTCACTTCTCAGTTTCACCTGTGAAAATTACGATGTCTGGAATGGGCCCTGTTTCTCTTTGAGCATTATTCTGTTTTCTTCAATACGGCCCAAAAAAGGAGGGGAACTTTCTGATGTTATAATTAACAAAGCCCTATAGCTCCATTATTACAGCAGTTAAAATGTATTATTTAGCTGTAGTTTAAGAATTTAAGACATAACATCAGAAATTCATTAATAGAATCTATAAAACCTTACTGCATTTATCTTGACTTCATTCTTCTGGGGAGCAGCAACAATTTGAGGATTCTCATTAATTCACACACAATGACAAGGAGTAAAACTGAGGTACTCCCAGTTAATATACTCATCACCCTCTAAGTGAAAAAACTTCTCTCTGGCATCTAATCTAAATTTTCTCTCCTTTAGCTTAAAAACTTTCCCCCTTGTTGTATCACTATCTACATGTGTAAAAAGTTGATTTCCCTCCTGTTTCTAATCTCTGTCAAGATCACTATGCAAGGCCTCTCAGCCCTGGAGAAAGACAACAGTTCCTCCCAATTTAGTGTCATCCACAAACTTAGTGTACCTCCAAATCCTATATCCAAGTCAGTGATTAAAACAATAAAGAGAACCGGCCCTAAAATGGAGCCCTTCAGAGCCCCACTAGTGACTGGCCGCCAGCCTGATGTAACCCCATTGACTGTAACCCTTTAAACTCAACCCATCCACCAGTTGTTCACCCATCACATTATGTTTTTGCCTAGCTGTATGCCAGACATTTTGTCCGGAAGGATTATGTAGGAATCTGTATGGAAAGCTTAGTTGAAACCAGAAAAGATAGCATCATCTGGCTCCTCTTGGTCAACGAGGCGGGTAACCTTGCCATAAAAGATTAAGTAGGCTAAACAGGACTTTCTTCTCACCAACCTGTGTTGGCTATGACAAATTGACTGCATTGTCCTTCAGGTGTCTTTCAGTAACTCCCAGAATAATATTCCCCATTATTTTACCAGGCACAGAAGTAAGACTGACAGGCCTGTAATTAACAGGGTTTTCTTTCTTGCTGTTCTGTAAAGCTGATCAGCTGTCAGCACTGTTACAGACGTGTTCTGCAGTGGAGCAGGGGATCGTGGTGTGCAGGAGGATTCTTGCAATTGAGGAGACCCCAGGGCAAGGAGAGAGGTACCAGGAGCTGCCAGGAGACCCTCTTGAGAGTGGCTCAGAGAACGTGGGCGGGCCGGACCAGGAGCAATGGTGGCCACCCTTACATGTACAAAGGCAGCCCTGGAGAGTGCAAACAACAAGGAGCACAGCTCACAACTGTGTCGTAATCAGCCTCAAGCTCCAGACAACACAGCCCCTCTCTCACAAGCACCATTCCACCACCCCACCTCACCTGTCCCTCTGGAACTGCTCAGAACTATTCACTGTAACTCACTGTTACAGAATTCACCCCACTAATTTTTGCTTTTGTCAGTGGTGTCATAGCTCTTGGACAGAGTACGATCTTCTGGATGTTATGCTTGCTTCTTGTGCTGCATACATTGGTGTAGAAACATATTCTACAATAGTTTACAGGATGGGTAGAGAGGAAATTTTAGTGACTGTCAAACACTGTCCGTGTAATTAACATTCTCCTAATTCAAGATGACAAATTCTTTGATGGAATCAAAATGCATAATAATAACAATAACAAGTAAGTTATAATGAAAATCTCATTTTTTAAAAAAATATATAATTTTTTATGGAGAAGAAAGGGAAGAAAATTTATATAAATCAATCTTTCCCTTTTGTACAGACATCTAACTGTTGCATGACTATCCCTGAGTACTGGAAAATTATGTTTTATTTCCAAGTTGGTTTAAACATCATCTTCATTTTGTAAGCAGAAATATAAAGTTCCAAAGGAATGTTATTCTAATTATGAGCTCTTAACTGTATATCTCAAATATTTGCCATTATTTACAGAAAACACCACTGTATGCAAGTTCAGCCATGCATTGTTTCATAGGTAGCTTCAGAACAGTAATGAGAGAAAGTAAGGTAAAATGAAATGGAAACTGTTACATCATGCTGTATGGCCCTTGTTTAAAGAAGAAGAATTTTTTACTGCAGTTTCAATTCAAAATAAGTTGTTCCCGTGTTAATAGAGCAATAACAAAATTTTGAAGAAAATGAGTCCTCCTAAAATTCAAGTGGATGACTTCTTTCTTGGACATCTCTTAATAATTGCCTTAATAAGACAGTGGTGTCTAATGAACTTCAAGTGTTCAAACAGGACAAAGTGAAAACAGCTGAGGCATGTCTGAACTTCTCAGAAGGAGAGGAAATATTGTTCCAAAATTGAATTATTTAAATTTAAAGTAAAAAACAGTGAAAAGCAACAGTGAAGAATAATATGCATATAAAACCTTGGACATATAAAACCCACCTTTTCAGTCGTCTCCACACCACACAGATCTGCTTAATTTTTCTTGTTTGATTTCCAGCCTGTTCTATTTACTTCTCATCCCAGCACTGAAAGAGAGAGGTGTCTTGAAAGTTTTGACAGTAATGTTGCTAATATTCTTTGCAATTCAGCAGCCAAAGTAATTATTTTATAAGCAGGATGGTAAGAACAGAGAAAAAAACATCATTTTACGAACAGCAACGCCAGTGATTCATGGACAACATAAGCTAATACAGAAAAGAAAGAAAATGAGAAAAAAAAATAAAACTAAGTCCCATTTTATATGTTTTTTTCTCCATTTCCTGTATATTACCTACCACAATAAAAGGAAAGTTTGTTTGTTTGTGGACTTTTAGTATAAAAGTGTAAACTGTAGACAAATCTCATGTATAGATATTGCAGATCATTTGCAATAAAGCAGTCTTTAATGCAGTCTCCAGAGCAAAAAATGAGTGAGGTTTTTTTACATTATGGTTATGATGGTATAAAGCCTAATTGAATATTATATTTGTTTTTTATCTACTTGAGGTCAGCCTAATATTTCCCAGCTGGAAAATAATTACCTCCCACTGTTTCCCCATCTTGAGCTACTATCCTAAAATAAATGCATGCCTACTGATTGCATGAAAAGCATAGAAGAATGTATTTTACCCTCTGCAGTTGATATCTTTCTGTGAGACTTTCCCCCTCCTTAATAGCGGAAAGACTGGAGATGAGATTGCCCTACTGTGCCCTTGATAGTCTTGCCCTTGTGCCCTCCGGTCTTTCTTGGCTTGCTTCTTCATTCTCCCCAGCCTTTGCAGAGCTCTTCTTGTGCTGATGGCACCTGTGTTGCTCACTGATAGGCACAGAATCTGGACAGCTTTTTTTTTCCAAAATCTCTTTTTTTTTTTTGTTTCTGAAATTGGAACTGAATGACACAAGCCACCCTATCTTGCAGCCCAGCTTTCCTTTGCATTGTCAGTAAGTGGGGTTAATTCCAGGCTTGTAATGGTGTGTGCTCAGGGTCCTGCATGCAGATAAAAAAAGAAATACCAGACTGTGCAACTTCCAAGAAAATGTCTGGAATATGAGAAACGCCTTTATCTTCTAACTGTAATACAAATGAAAGTTAATTTTTTTAGTTTCGTGTTAAGGATCTCTGCTACAATCATTTACAGTCTGCTACAGTCAGTCTGCCTGAAATTTGGAAAAAGACAAAGTCTGACAAGCAAACTTGTTTGTTTTCCTTTTTCTGCAATTTATGTAATAGGTAAATCCTTTAAAAGGAAGACTAAGGTTGTTTTTGAGTTTTTGTGCTTTTATTCTTCTCACATGGATAAAATCTATATCTCTCTCCACCAATATTTTTTCTTTTTTTTTCCTGTTATTTGAGTTCCTGGACATATAGGTGTTATCTAACCATTTAATCATTTAAAAGCAAGAAGGTTAATGGTATATTTTATTTATTACTTCCTGTGATTTTTGCATGCACGTCTTATAAAGTATATGTCGTGTAATGTCAGCAATGTTTAAGAAAATGCTCTTCACACCAGTAATACCACGTTGAAATGTATTCACCCTGATTTTTGTTTTCAATGCTCAGGATAGCATCTCTACAAATAAAGTTGTCTTAACATGTGCTGTCAGATATAAAAAGAAAAACACTTAATAAAATGAAATATATTTTGGGGAAGAAAATTATGAAGTTCAAATTTATATTAAAACAGTCATAGCATTAGAAGAAGGAGAAGGAGAAGAAGGAGAAGAAGGAGAAGGAGAAGGAGAAGGAGAAGGAGAAGGAGAAGTTACAATGTCCTTTCAGCCCACTGAAAACTTGTCACTCATGAGGTAACATAAACAGCAGCTTCATAACCAGTGGGTCTCATGGGTCCTCCTCCGTTGTATCATTCCAGGTTAACAAAACTCATATTAATATTCTTTTTTCTCAGACCAAAGAAGATATTGACTAGGAGTGAGAAGTATTTACAGAAATACTTGGAGAAGAAAGATTAAGGAGTAAATAACTTTCTGCTTTAGCAGACACTACAAATTAAACCTCCTTGAGCATAGTACTGCTCAAATTTATGATACCAAAATGACACCAATGCCTACGCTAATGAAAAAGTAGGCAACACGTCTCTTTTGCGATGTTCTATAGACAAACTTCAGATATCGATACTAATTTAATATAAGAATACTGAGAAATTATTCAATATTTCTGCAATGTGTTGGGTGTCTCTGTGTTTGAAGAAGCCTGCCAAGAGACACTGTGAAGAGGAATACTAATTATGATCAATAATGAAATTGATAAAATAGGAATTTATTTCAATCTATTTAATGAAATGAGCAAATGAACAAATTACAAATAATCACTTGTTCTGGAACAGAGTCTTCAGTGCAAATTCTGAAAAGAACAACCTCTGTATTTGTTCTAAATCCAGATTTATACTAACAGCAGTTAATGCAATGAGTCCATTGAACATGTATCAGACTTGCATTGGCTTGAATGTTTCTTAAAGCTGTACAACTCCTTAATTTTACCAGACATTGACATTTCCTGCTGTAAACTACGGCTAAGATAAAGCTAGCGACTGTTTAGTAAAAACAAACAAACAACAACAACAAAACAACATCAAACCATTGACAATAAAAAAGCATTATAAACTGCAAGTGGAATAGTTGTACTGTTTTCCAATGAGCCAATTATTTTTGAGTCCGCTGCATTGTGTTCAAACTAGACTTAATTTTTTACTTTAAGGTATGAAAATGGCTTCCCTAAAGGATGAGCAACCTAGATCAGTCTTATCAATTTTCATAGTAAGCTTCACTATCTCCTAGAGCCTTTTTCTAGTCTCTGCTTTTCATTGTATACATTTGATTGTTCATTTGAACAGGTTAATGTTATTTGATAAGTGAATTATGTATGTTTGGCTTTTGTAATTTCAATCTAATGAAGCTTGATATCCCTGGATTCAAATTATACCAAACAAAAATTAGACACTTTAAAAAAATCTGATTTGTCTTAAATAATATGAAGCCAAATCTTATGATTCACGTTTACACCTTGCAGAACTTTTCTTTCCAGTGGAAGAAGCACAGGTAAACATGAAAATCGGGTACACTGACGCATCCACTATTTTTTTAATATTTAATTTTTCCAAGCCACTTTAGTAGCTCATTGTTACTAAGAGAAAACCAAGTTAATTAGAATTCCACTAGAGGTATTTGGAGCATATTTTAAAATGAAATGGACAAAGCTATATTTCAGAATAGTTATGTGAAATACAACATTTGGTATTTTATAGATGGCAATAACGTTTTAATCTATAACAATATAAGCAAACACTGTGGACCCAGTTTTAAGTTTTCACTGGCTGTCCCAAAGGATTGGTTTGTGATGCTTAGCTTTCTCTTATTTCAGAGTCTTCATATGGACTTTGGGATCTATTTATAAATTCATCTATAAAAGTGCAAAATAATTTTTTTTTAAATCAAGAGAAATAACTCAAAATTGGATAGTAAAACTAAATAAATGAGAACTCCCAAATTCATGGTGCTCCAAATAGATGTATGACAATTGCAGTGGAAACATTCATGACATCTTAATAATCTTTATGAGATTATGTGTGTTCTTAAAACTAATACACTGACAGAACTTGGAAAATTCTGATGCTAATCACCTCAAAGCAGAGAAATTAGCATCTCTTTATTAATACAAAAATGCAATTTGCCCTTCTACCTTCCTGGAAACTCACGTAATGTAATCCTTTGCCATATATGATATACAAAGAAAATTCTACCCATCTGAATAAGAAGATTAGTTGACTTAGTAGAAATCTACAAGATACAAAGAAAAAGCATATAAATTGTTCTTTTCATCCATTAATATGTGATTAAACAGTGGCACAGAAACGTTGGATCAAATTGTTTCCCCTTTTTAAACTTTGAAAAGTCTCTATGAAGTGTGCATTCCTCTATGGAAATTAATGCAAAACATTCTTATAGTGAAAATGGAGGGACAAATGAAGGCTTGGAGAAGTCCTGTAGATAATCTTTTTGTGGGATAAAAGAAATGCATATCCCTTATTGTCTTATAAGTCCATGTACCAAGTTTCTCAGCCTATATTTATAATGGTGTATATACACACATACATATATATAATAAACCATGTCTACCTGTCTATTTCTCTAATATTAAAAAATGTTGATGTTCACCTTAATGGTATTAATCAAGTAGAAGGGGTGCGAACTCACTAGGGCAGGTCCTTAAAAGATGAAAGAAGTATCTTAATTTTACCACATGATAGTAAAGAACACGATAGTAAAAAGACAAAATTATTTGAAAAGATATAAGGAAGATGTGATGACATTTATTTTGGCTGCAGGAAGATGACGTGTTATTTAAAATGAAACCTGAAAAAAGAGTAGATATTTTCTGAGTAGAAATTTAACTTTCAGATCAGGGAGAAAAGCTGCACATTAAACTCACTAATCAGAGAACAATCAGTAGAAATTAGCATGATATCTCTCACATCAGTATGATATGGAAAATCAGATTTTAACATTAAATTAATGTTGATTAAAAACTGAGAAACTGATTGCAATGAAAGTAGAATTTTCTTCATCTATAGAGCACATGCACTGAATATTAATTATTCATATTTTTCAATTGCTAAGCTATGCAATATGCCAGAGATAGCATGCAGCTTCTCACTCAGAGCAAGAGAATCTTTGGCTTTCCTCAACGGTTCAATATTTCTTTTACTTGTACAATCCCAAGAACATTACTGGTGGCAGTGAAGAATCCATAACTGGATATTTTCTCATTGTTATGAGAAATCTTACTTGTGGCAAACTGGAACACAGAACTCTACAATAAATATAAGCTATCAAACACTCCCACTACATTCCCAGCAGGGAAAATGTGGGCAGAGGGATGAAACAGTACAGCTATGCCAGTACTTCTAATTTATTAATCATTATTGAGGTGCAACATGCTGCATTATTTAAGACATTTACATTTGTACTTGCGCAGTTATTTTAGGTAGAGTCATCGCTGTTGACATGTGAAGTCATTATCCTAATTAGGAAAGAAAATACCGGTGGTTTAGTTCATCTTCCAACAAATCTATATTTAACTAACAATATGTCAAAATTCAAATATCTATGATTAAATTCTTGTGGGTAAGATGATAACAACTGATTGCTGATATTTCTATATATACTAAAATATTAGGATGCATACTTGTACAGAAAATGAGTTTCATTTTTAATATACCCCCAGTTTAAAACATGTCCAGCATCATGAACTTTTTTTTTGTGTTGTCTCATTTTAACCTGCAGGTTTCTCCCTTAACCTAGCTTCTTACTAGCTGTGTTTGAAAGTTGGACCAGAGTTCATCTTCATTTAAATCACTACTTCTCAGCTGGGGAGAGTGTAATAGCTAGTTTATAAAGGTAATCTGTAATATTTAGTATATGACAACAGCAAGATTCCTGAAACAGCTTCTGGAAAATCTCTGAATGCATTGCCTTACCTGAAAATGTTTTTCAGAATTTCCACTGGAAAACATTACTGCAGAATGAAAAAAGAAACTGGGCAGTCTTTGGCTCCAGTGAAGTATTAAGCGCTTCCACCTATATTCTTCCAGTTTCCTGCAACATACGGTCTCTGGTAACCTAGTAAAAAGTTTAGGAACATTTCTTTATTAGGAGTGTGCTTCTGCAACAGCGTAACAAGCAAAAGAATGTATTTACGGGAGACAGGAGAGAAGACAGGCTTGAAAACTGCACTCCAAATGCTATTGTTGACATAGAAATTATGTTAACATTATATTAAGAAAGTCTAGTACATTATCAAATATTGGAAATATTAACTGTACGGAAAATCACTTTCCTGAAGAGAAAACACAATCAATAATTTCTTCAGTATGAGATCAGGGTAATTACATGGGATGTTTAAAGCTGATAGATGCCCTTGCATTCACTTAGAGATGGTGTCGTTTTTGTTCATTCATGGTCTCTTAAATTTATTTATCACAAAATGAAAGAAAATCTTGCCCCCATGGTATGTTTGCACTTTTTCCTAGTCTTGACTGGATTGTCACAGCTCGATTTTGATCCTTTTGAAATATTAGCTTAAACCTGTAGGCCCTGAAGACTTTAAAGTTTACAGGTGCTAGCAAGTTCAGCCTCCCCTCAGTCCTCTGCATTCTCCTGATATATTACCACCAAGCAGGACATAATCACTGTAATTCCTTCAAAGACATTGAAGGAGATCAAACACTGCTTTTCCCTGCAATAGCTCAGCAAATTCTTTCTGTGAATTTTGAAGCTTAACAAGACCACTGTTGCACGTGCACCAAGGTCAATACTGATGCCATAGTAGAGCTCTGGATCAAGGATTATCCTTGTCAAACAACATGAAGGGGCCACTTTATTGCAATGGAGCTTTTCCTTTCTCACTGAAAGGGAATTGTGTCTATCCTTTAGAAGTATATTAATGTCTGTAGCACAGTATTACAACTAGTCATCTACAGAAATACGATTGTTTAGTGCCTAGTAGTTAGTGTACAACAGTGGTTTGTCTAGATTGTGCCCAGTTTTGAAGTCTAGATTTTCTCTTCAGCAGTAATGTGCTTGTACAATGCTTATAGAAGCTTATGCTTATAGAAACCTTTTTACCAGGTAAATTTGCCACAAGATTACTGGATTTTTTACCCAGCTCTGCAAATATCTTTCTTAGAAATGCATTTAAACTTGTTGAAATAAATTTCTCTGCTCCCTCTCTGCACTGTGCAAGTTATGTTTAAGGTAGTGGTCTCATGTGCTCAGAGTCTATATGCATCTTTCCGAGTGCTTTCAGAGCACCCGGATCTGGACTAGTCTCATGCAACGGTTCACTCATTTTCCCCTCATGCTCAGATGAAGCAAAGCAGATATCATGAGTGCTTCTCCTGTTCACCCTTTCTTTAGATAACAGCATGATCGCCTTCTAGTGAAAGGGACTGAAGAAATACAGGAGTCAGAGAAATAGAACCAAGTTTGGCTCTATCACCATAAATCTGAGAGAAATAGCTGGGAACAGAATGTTTCGTCTTTGTATTTGAGACACAAACTGTGATCAGAATTGAGTTCCAAACATGTAAATTAATGTTTGAAAGAATGGCTGATGACTACACCTAAAAAAGGTTCTATTTTTTTGTATTCATTAATATACTTAATTATCTTTTTTATTATTATTATTTTTGTCTTGGAAGCAGGAGAACGAAGTGGCAAAATCAGATGTTTCACTACGTGGAGAAGAACTAGAAAAACAGGCTTCTGAATCTGATTATCTTTTCTTTCAACAGAAAATGTGTAATCAAAGTCAGAAATTGCTTTTTATATTCTTGACCTAAAAAACAAACAACAAACAAAAAAAAAATGCATGTAACTGTTCTCCTTTCTTGTCAGAACAAAAGCTGTTGTCACACCTGACTAGATGAAATTTAAATAATAAAGTAAGAAATTCTCTCTATTTTAAGAATTTTACAAGTATTGTGTATTACATAAATTAACATATGCTTTGCTTTCGGGCCGTTCTCCCACAGTGTTCACACACCTACCATCATCCTATTGATCTTATTTATAGTTTTGAATAAATAAGAGACCCACATGTAATAATAATGTATTCTCAAATGCTATTTCCTGCTTGCTGTTACTTTCTTCATAGTACTTTGATGCACAAAAGTTCTCTATCAGTATACACCCCCTTAAACCCTTAGAAAACAAAGAAAATGTGGTCTAAAAATAATTTACTTTCCTTAAATAACAACACTTCTTTATGTCATTTCAAATTGCAAGAACCATAAAAACATTTGAGTGGGAATCCTGAAAGTTTTGTGTAATAAGTCTCCTTGTTGTATGTTGCATATTACTTCGCCTATGGATAGGATGCAACTTCTACTGCTCGAAGTACAAGTTCTACATTAATAAAAGAACTATCCTGGGAACAAAGTCTGGTAGGCATTGGTGGTCTGGGTAGAGGTAAAATAAAAGTCTTTTTTTTTAATCTCCACATATTAGGTGTTCTGAAGTAAACATTACCTAGTGAGGGTTCATTGATTTAATGAACAACAGTGCCTTAGCTGTGGATGGATACGAATGAGGAAATGTTGAGATATAAAGGGAAGTTGTTTACCGAAAGGAAGATTTAATACTGAATCATTTGCAGCTGTGCAAAGCCAATGATGTCTATCTCACTGCTGTTAAATACTAGGAACAGCTGAATAAAAGAGATGCCATTTTCAATTCTTTATTAATTTCTGCATATGCAATGCATGTTTATGCATGTTGGTATTGAATCTGCACTAGCACCCATGAATTTATTGTGCGCTCCTTCCCAAGCAGCAGATCTGGAAAAAAAA
>WBMW01001079.1:0-45918 GCA_013396635.1 Penelope pileata | reverse complement strand
GTACAGCACGAGCAGGCAGGTAGGGGCTTGCACATCTCCTTCGGTGGTTGCCTCCCTCAAGCTGCCAGGCTGAAAGGCTGCTCGATGGCTGTTTAGCGGCTGCTCATCTCTCATTGTCCCTGGTCTGCAAGCCTTTGGGCAGCAGGCAGGTGGGCAAACTTTGAGACAAAAGAGTTCTCACAGCAAGCTTTGGGACAAAAGATAACAGTCTTTTACACACAGATAACTCATAAGCAGATGAAAAGATTAATTATCAGATAATCGATAATGAGTGCTAAGGTAAATAATAGCTATTGTTATTTTTATGGGGAAAATAAACATCTAAGAATGCTGTGGAACTAGAAACTGATGAACAGAATGCAAACACTAATGAAATCAAAACTTTAGTTAGGGTTAATTAAGATCTGTATGGGAAAACCTGTTGGATCTTTGGTCCTTCAGCTTTAATGTTTATATATATATATTTTGGATAGTAGAAAAATATATGTTTATTTATTTGTCTTTACCTACTTTCCAATATGTAACAATTCCATTAATGTTGCATATTCTCAATATAATTTGAGGTATATCATTTCTGAAATATCTCTACAAAAAAATTCCTGTTAATTGTAAATATGATTTCTGTTTTAATTCAGACACTTTTCATTCCTGTCTTGTGATTATCTTAGTTCCGAGGTTATCCTAAGAACACTGTTGACCAATATGGATTTATTAGAGTGAATGTTTTTAATGTATTGCTTTATTCTAGAATCTGTTATTGAGCAACAGCTTCTTAATCTTATTATTAAGGAGAGCTGTAGTTAGCTTCAAATATATTATTTTCCACAATAAAGAGGTAGGATAAAAGTGAGAAAACTTTCTTAGTAAGAGCTTTGGTCTGAGTTCTAAATAATATGCATTTCCACTGAGAGTTGTTAACAGTGGGAGATATGAAATATGAAATGTTCCTAAAAGCAGCTTAAAAGCACCTGTACAATGCAGACTAATTTCCTCGCCATGTTCAAGGTTGTCATGTTACTCTTCTCTATAATTATTTCCTATTACATTAAAAAAAAAAAATCCACTGCAAATTTTTTCTTTTCAGCTGTGTAGCCAGTGCAATATTTCCATGCTATAGCCATATTTTTATTACTATCTCCTATGGCTCACATGCAAGAGTACATCGTGTCACTCTGCAGTAGGACTTCACCTTAAAATACTTTATCAAAGTTTCTAAATATAGTTGAGTACTTTTCACGTAGGAAGGAGGGAAAGAAAAGATATCTTAATTACATTAGCAAAATATTTGTTCCAGTGACATATTTTACCTATTTTTTAACTTTTCCTGGAAATACAGTAAATTTACCTGAATATTTACTACAATCTTGATCAGATCTGAGCACACCTGGATGGAAAAATAGGCAACGCTTTGCTTGTTAGCTGTACAAATTTTAGCATCTATGAAATCTTTACCGTGGAAGCTCACAAAGACTGTATCAAAAATAACTTTGTCAAAAAATATTTTCCATGTTCAAAATACTTTTTTAACTTGTTTGGGAAACTTTTGGAAGGCAGAAGAAGATGTTTGCATGAAATTCTGCTTAATTATACAAATTTCTGTCTAGCAAAGTTATCCTCCACACTTTTTTTATTATTCTCATTATTTTTTCCAGGAAGAGATTCTCCAGAGCTTTTCTCCCTTTATATTAGAGAAACTTCTTGATAGTGTAATATTTTTTTCTGAGTTGGGACAATTTTATGCACACACTCAGTATCTCAGCACATATGCTGTAAATGTAGGAGTGGATAATTTACCTCAAACCAAAGAGGCTGATAGCATTTTTATGTATAATACATTGTGTGCGACATCTGCCAGGCTCCTTCCCATTACACTGCAGTTCTCTGCAACGGTTTATGAGAAGAAATAAAGAAATTCTAGGGGTGGAAAAGATATCCAGAGTAGGAGAGTGTAATTATCTCACTGGGGATTTAGCTACGACAGCAGGCCAAAACACTCCTATAAATGTGCCACATTATCTTTAACAGCTACAAGAGGCCAGATCTGCAATATGGTTTTCTGAAAGACTAACATTTTGTTGGAAAATCTGAACCAAGTGAACTGCCAAGACAAAACTGAGGTGCTCTTTGTGGTTTCTCAATACACAGCTCAATAAACACTACGTTAAGATCCTGGATGTTGCTTGCAGGGTGCATACTTTTATTGCTGTGGAATTAAAATACTTAGACATAGTGGAAGCAGATCAAGAGAAAGTCAGACGGGTATTTCCCACCATAGTCGGTCCTCATAACAAGATAGCAGGGATAGATTTCATTTTGCAAGCCTGCATCCACACTGGGCTTAGAATTAGCCTATGGGTGATCTTTTGATTTATGTTAATTACAGCCTAATAAAATACTTAATGGCATTACAAAATTGTTTATTGTAGACGGCTATGCTACATTGGAATAGATTCAAGAGGCTTATAGTTATTCAACATTCATTCAACACTAGCCTCAAAAATGTTAACTGCTGAGGCTAAGAAAGCAGAGCAGTGTAACAACCTCCAGTAGTCAATGCCCCAAATCAATATTTATAATCTTCAACTAGATGCAGTGCGATAACCAGGCATTTGAAAAATCAGAAACAATACCATTCCTCTGTACAGTACTGTGGGTTTTGTCAGTTATACCTGGAGAACATTTGGCATGTGTTTTGTTTCATTTCAATTTATGCAAATCTGTCCAAAATAAAAAAAAAATAAAAGTCCCTTTAGCAATATTTTGGCATCTTTACTGATGAAGTTTTTAATGTACTAATATATATAAACTTGTGGCATGGGAGCCAGGATTTTTTCACTGACCTCATCGCACAGAGGAAGGACAAATGGATTTGTGTGTGATATTTTTTCACAGGCTGTTTCAGAGTTTAGCACACAAAGTGATAACATTGTAGATTACTAATAGTTCAATTTTTCTTTTTTTTTTTGGAAAAGAAATAGAAGCAAATTAATTTTGAAATGGCCAGCAGTCTCTCTTTTTGATATTTTAATGTTACACAGCTAGAGTAGGGAAGAAATCATAGCTTGATCCACATACAGCAATTCTGCTACTCTGCATTGGCTTTCCAATTAATTCCTGCCATCCAAAGAAAGTGAGCAACAAAGTGTAAAATTGTTTCGTATTCGTATGTTTACATAAAAAATGTTAGTCTGAGAATCTTTTCTAAGAGGAGGGGAGATGGAGAAGGCAAATGAAGGTTGAAATATGCTCTTTTATAGAACTACAGCATCGTCTGTATTTTTTGCAATTTCTTGAGTGTGTTCTGTTAGATTCATGGTCAGGCACAAGAGGTGACGTGACTAGTCGAGCTGAAGCCAGGCCTCCTCACTTCATGGTAAATACATTGACAGCAAGATTAGCCCTACACATCGCTGCTTCTCCTTGTGTTTCTAATGTTCCATGTATTTAGTTGGCTTTAATCCAGAGCTTTAGTCTTCCTTCCTGGTAACTGGAAACTAAATGGCATTTGTGATGGTTACAGCTATAGCTTTATTTGATCACTAATGTGAAAATTCAGCATCACAGATCAGATTTCAGCACAAATGTATTGTGATACCACTATCCCAAGTACCAAAAACTCATTTTTATGGTGAACTGCCGCTTTTGGTGGAACAGCATGTTGAAAGCATGTCATTTGGCTCATCTCACTGTCCTGTATTCTACTCATGAAGACAAATCCCTGTTATCTAGAGTATCACAGGCAAGGGTAAAATACCCTTTGCAGCCCTGTGAAAAATATCTCGCATGTTTAGAAAACTATCTAACCTTTGGTAAACAAAGCACTACAATAATAATATTTCAGTGCTGGTTTGTGGACTTCAGAGGGAGGAGGACCATGAGTTATTTATACAATGAAGCAGTATTACTTACAGCAAAGAAAATGGTATAGTGGAACAAAAAATGACATTTCTACATTCATTTTCTTCATGTAGTTGCATTTACATTAACTTATTTATTTACACCCCTTTCTCACCCTAGCTCTTTTCAGATTTTAATTAGTTTAATTTAACCAGAAATCTCAAGATAGGTCACAGCTCTCAGGTTTAATTAAAAAAAAAAAATAGTGAAAAAGACTTAATAGAAATTCATAACTTACTGCTGTTCTTTGGAGTAACACATCAATTATTTAGTCCTAAATGACGCTCTACACATTTAACCACATTTAGTCGACTAAAACTAATTGTGCTAGATATAATGAGCATCTCTCAACATATAAGACAATCACTCACATAGCTCACTAGATCTCTCACCAAAGGAAAAAACTCAGCCCTTGGATAATAATTACTCTTATGAATACTTTTAATGACAGAAAAATATTGCATAGGATAAACTAGGAAATTCCTAATTAATTTTCATGTTCTCTGAACTACTCTAAATGAAAGCAAAGGGATAAAGAGAGAATTTTTATAAAGTACTTTTTAAGTATACTGAAATAACAAGCTGATTTATTTATTCACTGAGGATACTGTAGGGTGTTCAATACTTGCTACCAATAGTTTCAGTAGAAACTAAGGGTTCTTCCACATCTGAAAATAAGAGCCTCTCCCTCTAATCTGCTAAAGGCAAGTTTTATGATTCGTTTTACACTGAGAAGGCTGTAATAAAAACAGTATTCAGATTCACTTGTGAGTCTTCACTAGAGAGCTAGATTAAGAAATAGAAAGGTCTTTAAATAAAATCCCTATTTCCACCCTATTTTCACAAGTTGTACCAGGAGAGATTCAGGTTAGATATAAGGAAAAACTTCTTCTCTGAAAGAGTGGTCAGGCACTGGAACGGCCTGCCCAGGGAGATGGTAGAGTCACCGTCCCTGGAGGTGTTCAAGAAGCGTCTAGATGAGGTGCTACAGGATGTGGTTTAGTATTTTAGTGGGAAATATTGGTGATAGGAGGACGGTTGGACTAGATGATCTTGTAGGTCCTTTCCAACCTAGTGTTTCTATGATTCTATGATTCTAAAAATAGACTTAAGTAAATCGTTTAAATAAAACAGGCATATCTTCTGATTAAGGAAGAAACTCAAATAAGTGTGAAATACAAATCTTCAGTGCTGGTGCCAGTTGGAAACTGGTTTTGAAATAGAAATAGGTATTGAATCATAGGGAAGTACTTTGTGTATAGGTACTTAGAATCTATTAACAGGTAAGTAATCTTTCTATTGCTTTGTAGTAATATCAAAAAGGGTTATTTACTTAGATTTTCACTATTTTATAAATCTTCGACAAAATCTTTATGACGAGAGCAGGTCACCCAAGACCATGTCTGGGCCTCTTTTGAACATCTCAAAGGATAGAGACTCCACAATCTTTCTGGACAACCTGTGCCAATGTATGGTCACCTTCACAGTGAAAAACTTTTTTCTGCACTTCTGCCTGTAGAACTGCAAGAGGTTCAGAGCAGTAAAAAGGAAATTACAACGAAGCCTGCAGCTGCCATTCCTCAAAGACATAACCTTTTTGCTCCAATTTGTGCCCATTGACTTTTGTCCTGGCACTGGGCACCACCGAAAAGAGCCTGACTACATCCTATTTGCACACTGCCTTCAGGTACTTATAGACCTAAGCTTTATTTTCTCTAAGCTGGACAATTCCAGCTCTTTCAGCCTCTCCTTGTAGGAGAGCTGCTTCACTCCTTATATCATCTCTGTGCCTCTTCATTGGACTGTCTCCAGTATGCCCATGTCTCTTACACTGTGGAGCCTAGAACTGGACTGGGTACTCCAGGTTTGTCCGCATGAATGCTGAAGTGGAAGGATCACCTTCAACTTGTTGGCAAAACTTTGCCTAATCCAGTCCAAGATACCGTTAGCCTTCTTGGTGGCAAGGTTACATTGCTGGCTCACGTTCAACTTGGTGTCCACCAGGACCTTGAGGTCCCTTTTGTGCCAGGCTGCTTCCTGCCTGGGTTGCCCCCAGCATGTACTGTTGGCTAGGGCAGGACTTTGCACTTCTCCTTGATGTACTTGAGATTCATGAGGTTCAGATCAGCAAAGCAGGCATTACAACTAAGCCTGTAGTTGGCATTTCTCGGATAAATGTGCTTTCAGATGAGATCACTATTAACTGTTTCTTCAGATTGAAGTACCTGATCCGCTCTTCTGTTTTTGTCATTCATGGTTTGATTCTGAATAAACATGCCCATTTGTTGGGCAATATCTGAGCAGGCATTAACAATATCTTTATAAACATTGTTACTGATTGACTTTTTAGAAAAATCTCCTGGCTGGACAAGAGAAGCTCAGGCAAAACCTAAAACACTTCCAGAGGCCCATGTTGCTTGCTTTGTTCAAAGCCTTTACATTAAGTGGACTGTGACATTATTATATCTTTATTAGTGAATCAATAGTCAGTTATCAACATTGCTATCAAGGTCACATGTCAAATATCCCTGGAAAAAAGCCCTCAGACATTATTACCAGTTTTGGCAGAACAATACACACACATGGATAGACATGCAGTAGTGATTAGCTCCAGCATACGTGTTGGATGGCTTTTCACTTTTCCATTTCCTGAAAAGGTGTGCTATTCTGCCCAGTGATGTCACCAAGAGGTAGAATATTGCGAGGTTGAGGCCTGAATGTATATCTATTTCAGAGACATTTTGTACGGCTTTAGAACTCATTCCAGTGCGGGCTCTTTGTATGCATATGCCCTCAAGCACTGGCAATTGGCAAGGTCTCCCTAATTTAGCAGACTTGCAACCTTGTCAAAGTCCTTTTTTTCCAGCTTGCGTGTGCCCTATCTTTCATTTTCCTAATTGGTAGCACAGAGAAGACTAAATGCAAAGTCAGGAAATTAATTTAGATATGATGCCCTGATATGCATTTCTTTAATTCAGGCTGATGTACTCAATTACGGGTCACTTTCAGTGATCTTGGACCAGCAGTGTGTAAGTAAGTAGGCCAAAAGGTAAATCTCAAGAAGAAATAGCTTGACTTGCCAATACATCCTGATGGGTTTATTTTCAGATGTAATGTTCTGTCACAGAAAGGGGAAAATCAGTATCTTTATAAACTCTGATGACAGCAAAAAAGTAAAGCACATAATAAATTTTAAGGAAGTAATTCTAAGCCTGTACAACAAATACTTGATATCAAATTGAATGAAAAAGCTCTGTTTTCCCTGTTCCCTTTGAAATACCGTGTTCTGAGAAAGTGAATAGTCTGTATCATATCCTGAAGGATGCTTAGGCACAGAGACATTTCAGAATAAGAAGTCTATCGCAGTATAGATGCTCCCTTAGACCTTCCTTTTCTCAAACAAGAACACTCTGAGATTGGTCTTTCACTGTGAAAGGGAGGGATCTCGGTTACCTTGACACGATTCACTGAATTGCACATACCTCAGGACTTCCTCTTGCGTTGCCAGGGTTTACCTCTTTTTCCCTTGTTCTGCTGGATTATCTTCTCTCCACCAAACATCTTACCTTCCACTCTCTATTCCCTGCTCTGAGCTTACAGTCTGATCATAGAATCATAGAACAGCCTGGTTGGAAGGGCTCTCAAAGATCATTCAGTTCCAACCCCCTTGCTGTTGCCTGGGTGCCCCCCACCAGCTCAGGCTGCCCAGGGTCCATCTAGCCTGGCCTTGAGCACCTTCAGGGATGGAGCACCCACATCTTCTCTGAGCAACGTTTCGGTACCTCAGCACTCTCTCAGTGAAAAATTTCCCCAACATCTGATCTAAATCTCCCTTCTTTCAGTTTAAAACTGTTCCCCCTTGTCCCTCTTCAGTGCTTGTACTCATTTTGCTGAATCTTGTTTGTGTACCTACGACACAAAGCCCTGATACCCTCTTGGTGATTATATGCTACCTTACATATACACATATATACACACACAGCTGTGTTAGAAAATTTCTTGCTGCTGCTCATGCTAGTGGTACTCTCACAACATCCCAAACTGACTGTGTATTGTTGGTTCTGCCGAGTTACTATGCTTATGTCTGGGTTCAAGACAAGTAAATATTAATTATATCATGATCTCTTCCTGGTTTGTGGGTGTAACAACTCTGCTTTGGTGACAACATTTTACTACACTTCATTGATTTGTATCCTTGATCTTTTTTCTCATTTCTGTTTTATTTTCAAGAATCAGTTGAGAGAGTTATTTTTGTATTTATTTTTAGAATTTTTAGAATCCTATTTTAAACAAATATTTTTTTGGGTATAGGATACATTCCAACTTCTTTTATAAAATCCTTTTAAGAAAAAGTAACCATAAAATAGATCTGATGGGCAGTACTTTTCAGCAGAGATTATGTGGACAACAGGAAAAAAAAGTGGAACATACGGTTAATTTATAAAGTGGGTAGTAAAATGGCAGATTAATTTGATGAGTTATTAATATTTAACTATTTTACTAGCTTCAAATGAAGTCATAATTCAGATTCGCTAAAAAATTTCTTACTGAAGGAAAGAGTATTTATGAACCATACCCTCATAATGAAGCAGCAAAATAAATAAAATAGATGCCAAAGGTTATGAACAACTAGATACCAAGAAAATTTTAAATAATACGTTTATTAGCTATAGCATCGTTTTTCTGGAATTCCCCCTTTTATGAAAAACATTTTCATGATTTCTCCTAGGTAAAAACTACTTAATACAAAAAAAGACAAACAAACAAACAAAAGAATCAACCCACTCCAGTGTAAAGAATGGGGCTTCTGAATCCTATTTAGAATAGCCTTGTCACAAGTTTTCAAAAAACATGTTTTCTAGGCAATTTTCTGATATAGTTTATAAATATTCCCAGCAGCAATTCTTTAATTTCACTTTTGTTTCCATTTCTCAGGGTAAATCAGAACCAGTCTATCATTCATGAACCTTCAAGTTCTTAACCTCTCCCTCTGATGTCTCACAAATCTGGTCATGCTGAAGCAGTGCAACAACAGTTCTTGCACTGTTCTTTCTCCAAGCTTTATTTCATTTCATCTATGCTCGTACATTTCCATAGAATCCAGAGAAAAAGGAGACTGTGATGAATGCTGAAGATCAATAGTTTAAATTATTTCATATGAAGGTTTTAAAGCCATGAAAGAATTTCAGAGGTGAAATCGACACAACCTGCATTAGTTTAAAGGCCAGATAAACTAAGTCATCTGTTACTCACATATTCAAAGCAGGTGTATAAGCAATACATACAGTTTCTAAAATAGATCTAGGGGACACAGAAGTCACACAAGTGTGATTCCTGGAAGTCCTCAATGTTTATAGTAGAACTGTTGAATGGAGAGTACCACGTCTCTCCTCTTGAAGGATGTCATCATTCAACATAAATTAACAAATGTGTTTGCACTCTAAGCCCTCGTTCATACTTTTTAAGCTACTAAAGAGAATGAATGAAATTATCTTCTTAGCATCCAGTACGGTTATTACAATCACTTCATAATAGCCTATAAAAATAAGAATAACCACAGAAGAATTTCTGTGACATCTCTTCCCAGCCCTGATCTTCAACATAGAAGTTACAAGGATAAGAGATGGTGGATGGTGAGAACCATTTGTCTTGTGTAAATTGCTCTCTGACTTTTTAATAGAAACTGATTTTTTGTCTTCAGAATAACAGACTGCTAAAGGCAACTATTTGCCAGTGTGTTTTTCAGAAAATAATAGTTTGTAACATGTAAACAAACAGAATGTCTTTGGGACTGATATGTTGCATTACTTGAGCATGCTAAACCACCTCACATAGTTTTGGTGCTGTGGATGCAGAGCACTGCTTAGGATCGTCCATTTCTGTGATCATTATTTGGTACCTGAGAGGAAGAAACATTTAGATTCACAAGAAACATATGTTTTAGGGGGATTACCCCAAAATCACATCAAGAAAATCTCAGCGCTGAGACTGGAATTTCCAACCTGACAAAATCTAAATGGGAAAAGAAAAAAAAATGCCTATGAAGCTCATTAGCAATGCTGTTCATGCAAGTACATTAAGAGGATGAAATTCAGTCCTTGTCCTATCCAATGCCTAGTGCTTATTTTTCCTACCTGAAATTTGTGACAGATAAGCACTAATTTCTGAGGAGTACTCATATGGCAATTGTTAAAATAGCAGATCCCTTACTCTTGTGTTTGTGCTAATAAGATTTAGTGGGGTTAGCAATTACATTGATTTCCCATATGTAATAAGAAAAATGTAATACTACATTTCTAGTTACAGTTTATTGAGCAGGCAGGATATTGGAAATCAGAAGTGATTAGTTCAGAGTAAAAACACTCACCTCTATGGGATTTTTTTGTCTATTCTTTTTTTTTCGTTCTCCACCTTCCCACCCTCCATCTTGCCTCCTAAACACTTCTACATATGTCCTTACCAATGCTCACACTTCTGATGATACTTGTTTTTTTCCTTTTCCTTTGAGAGTTTTGATCTTTCCATTAAAGGGCATGCTAATTACTCCTGGCTTAATCCTGACACGTTGCAGAAGTCAAATTGACCTCAGTACTTCAATATTAGACTTAACAGGACCAGCTTGACTGAGGCAGATAAGACTTTTTCATACGATTTTCTGTTCACATCATGAATATCTTCAAATTATAATGTAATCAATATGAAATATTGTAGGTTTTTTTATTTGTTTTTGTTTTTTTCCCCACATTGGAGATAAAGAAGGATTTATTTTCATTTTCTCTGTATTTCTTTTAAGATCAAGAAGAGCAAGGGAGTAGCCTATAATTTGTGTAAGTCCATTTCAGGTTCCTTGGGGAAAAATTTGTAACCAGGAGAAAAGCAGATTTTTACTATCCCAGCCTAAACAGAAGTATCTTCTGATATCCTCTCTGCTCAGTAAACTTCTACATGTAGAAATGTTACAGTCTATTCTTATTATTACTCATGAGAAATCAATGCATTTGTTAACCCCACAATATGCTATTGGCATAGCCACAGGAGTAAGGAATCAACCATTAGGGTTACTAATTTGTCACAGAACTGGAGTGGGAATGAACACCTGGAGTGGGACTTGATAACAACAGAGCTCTATTGCAATAATGATCCTGCTGCCTTAATGTAATTCTTTTTCTATCTGTCAGTGTTGAATACATAACTATATCTATTTACACTTTCAAGTTTTTTTAAGGCTTATATAAATATATATATGAGGATATTTTACCACTGCGATATGATAATGAGGCAAAAAAGGCACATGAAGGCTATATGGGTTTGCTTTCCCATAAATAAAGGCAAATCTGTCTCAATTTTTATTTTTATCATGTTTACAAGAGGAAAAAAAAAGAGTAAAGACAAACTATAGGTTTGACAGTTTAATAGAAACTATACTTAAAAAAAAAACAACAAAAACAACAAAAAAAACCCACACCAAAAAGACAAAACATCTTGACAGCATCCACAGAAAGAATGAGATAAAAAGAAAATCACGTCCTTCTGTGCACACCATATCTTATGCAGCATTTTAAACAGACTAGGGCAGTGCTCTAACAGTAATTATATCCGTATTGGGTATCTCAGTTTCTGCTTTGCTTCAACTGTTCTTGAAATATCTTCCTTCCTAGGACTAAGTGACATGTTGTTTAACTCTAGTTGACAGCAGTGCTCAAACTCCCAAAGGATGTTGTTCAAATCTCAGACTTAAGATGCCTTTCTGTCCACATGCATGAACAATGTTTTTCTTTAGGACTATACAGACCCTCTTTTTCTCCATGCTGTCATGCAGCAAGGTTTCTCCTATCTTGCAGTTTTTATATTTTATGTTCTGCTTTCACTAGATGATTCCACTGTCTGTTGTCAAATATTACTGTAACCCTACTCCTATTCTCTTCTTATTATATTCCTCCCACTCATTTCAGACATCTGAATTTCTTCATGGCACAGTCAGTGCCTAAGCAAGAGGATTATCTCAAACTACCTCTCCAAGATGAACGGATTTTCTTCTCAGTTAACTTGAGAGACCAAGAAATGCATCTTCTACTTCTAAGGGATGTACCTGTAATTTCTGTTGAATAAATAGCAAAGGTAGTGTAGCAAATGAATTAAGAGTATAAAGACAGGAGAAAAGAAATGTTTAAAACAACAACAAGAAGAAAGTGCAGCATTTAACTACACACTGCAAAAGATGTCCTGGTCAGATGTGTCTTATGGGATGTTATAACAGAGAAACAAAACCTTGGCTGTTTATAAAATGGCTTGTCAAGCCATGAACGTCCTAAGCTGTTTTCTCTGTAGCACATAAACAAGGGCTTAGATTTTGTTGCTGAGTCTCTGGATTATATTTGTGACATCTGTTATATTTAAATGTTTTCAGCTTTATCTTGTGGTTTTTTGTGCCTGATGTACAACCCTTTATGCTATCCTGTTTTCCAAGAAGAGATATTATTATGTTGTTGTACTGTTTGTTTTCACCCAGAGATTGTCTTTAAAACCATATACTTCCTCAAGACATCCCAGAGTGGTAGAATGAATTTTTTCTTCTCATTTACTCTACCCAAGTAGAATATTGTACATATTATGAAGGAGATCATACTTGTGTAGCGATCTTATTTGAGTTCTCTTCAGTATTGAGTTCAGGATTTCTAAATGGTTAAATATTTATGGGATGAGTGATGAAACAAATGATAAAGCAAAAGCCAAGTCATAATTTATCATGCCAGTAAGTGTCATAAAGGTAGAGCTAAGAAGCATAACACTTACTTACACTGTGCTATTCATGTGCAGACTTTTATTCATCCCACACTTGCCATCTTCCTTCCAAATAAGCATGCATGTCTAATATTTTCATTGCCATCCAGCAATGACTGTATGTTTACGTGATAACAACATTCCCATGAAAGACTGGCAATAATTCCCCATTGTTTCTAAATCAGATACTGAAGTAAAACAATTGAATTTGTCCTCTTTTGCTTGGGTTGTTATTTTGTTATTATTTTGGAGCATACCAAATGGTATGTTACACCAGAGGGACTGGAATTCCAGCAGCACTGCAGAGTTCTCTGAGACCATGTGCGCAGAAACTTATAGTCATATCTTAATAAATGATAAAGTGAAAGATGTGTCATCTTATGTTTTCTAATTAAAAAATGTATACATTTTTAATCCAAAGAAGAATCTTAATTAAAAAAAAAAGTCTTTCAAAATGTCTGAAGAAATCTGTGAAATAGTGCTTTTTAAAAGAATTAATCATTATTTTCAGATCTGAGAAAAAAATACAAAATAACTAGCTCATGAGAACAGGTACCATAATTTGGGTGACAGCAAAAATTAGTTTCTCAGATGAGATAGAGTTGAGGAGTTCAGTCGTGCTGAGTCCTCATATGAACAAAATTAATTACCAGGAGGAATGTTCTATTTTTTTTTTTAATTTATTTTTTATTTTATTTTTTCCCCCTAGAATTGCAGGCAGTTTGAAGAAATTTTGGAGCTAAGACTGCTATCATTAAGACAAGATCCTCCCACTAAAAATTAGAAGGGGAATAATAAAACAAGAAGATCATTAGTACCATGTAAGGGACTGTTTCTGAATCTTTTGTCTCAAAGCTTGCTGTGAGAACTCTTTTGTCTCAAAGTTTGCCCACCTGCCTGCTGCCCAAAGGCTTGCAGACCAGGGGCAATGAGAGATGAGCAGCCGCTAAACGGCCATCGAGCAGCCTTTCAGACTGGTGCCTTGAGGGAGGCAACCACCGAAGGAGACGTGCAAGCCCCTACGTGCCTACGTGACATACCTGGGTGCCCAGGAATGCTATGCTGGCCGAAAAGAAGGATAAGAAGAGCCCTCCAATGGGGGAACGATAGCTGCCTACCTGCTGCTGTCTGACTGATGCCTGGCTGGTACTTGCCTTGTGCTGGTACCTTCTGCTGCTTGAGACATGAGGTCCTGCTGCCCTGCTACCTGACAGCCCAATGCCTGATGATGCCTTCTGCCTGATGCCTGATGATGTCTCCTGCTGCCTGCTGCCTGAAGCCTGCTCCTGCTTCTCCTGATGTCTGCTCTTGCTTCGCCTGGTGCCTGCTGCCTGAGACCTGACGGCCTGATGCCTTCTGCTGCTGCTCCCCCTGCACTCTTGCTCCCTTGCTCCCACATGGGCCTAAAGATATTCCTGGACCGACATAACGGTGTGGGATCCATGGTGGTGACTGTCCCCACTTTTTTATATGTAACCCTCGCTCTTACGTCCTATCTTTTACTATCACCTGCTTCCCACACCCATCTCCCTCACTGACCAGAATTTCTGTTAAACTGGTCGGACAACATTTGACCTCATTTGTGTCTTAATCTCACTCCAGGTATGTCACAGAATCTCCCCTCACTCTGATAATTGGAGCGGGACATATCACCAACCATGTTTGTTTGGGGTTATGCTGAAGTATGAACTTTAAGAAAGACATTTTTCCCTTCAAAATTTACTCAGTTTGTCAGGAAATACAAAGTAACACAGTTGAAGGATCATCTCTTTGATGAAGCAAGGACAGATGGATGTCCTTGGAGGCTTGCTGGTTAGAGAAATTTGAGTCAGAGCACTCCGTGCTTGCAGTTTTGGAGCTTTTTTCATGTTTTGTTTTAGTATACAACCTAGAATTACTCATTAACTAATTGTGACAGCGTCAATAAAACCAGAAGAACATGTTACTGTTGTCACTGACGTGGTTGAAGTTAAAGAAGTAAGAAAATTGTTTCAGAAGTTGAATAGTCTGCTTTTTTTTTTTTTTAAAGATTTTTTGGTTTTAGTTTTGGGGTACTTTTGTTTGTTTGTTTTGGTGAGAGGGAAGTCTGGTCTCTTCTTCAAGAGTTTCCAGCTCTTTTTGTGACATTCAACTTTAATAAGTGAACTGAGCCTGTAGTTCTGATGAGACCAAAGCACTCTTCAACATTAAAAGTGTTGCAAAACAGGAATCATAATGGCTTATAGGAGAAAGATGATGTAAAGATTTTGGATTTTCTGTTCTGGACCATTCAGCTTCCACTTTCGCAGCTCTTTGCAATGTCCTTAGGAGTTCAGTACACGTTTCCATGAGCGTATTTCTGATGCTTTTCCTGAATTCAAAACCCCAAAGAATTCTTCCATTATTGAAGTAAACCTTCAAAGTTCTAAAAGGAATTGATGATAACTGGCAAAATAAATAAATAAATGAGTAAATAAATGCTTCACATTTATAGTCAGAAATAAATCATAAAATTCTATTTTTTCCACAATCCAAATAAATCACAAGTGCTTCATTGTAGAAGATATCAACATCAATCTTACTAATTCTTCTGTAATAATAATTGTAAGTGAATAAGTACATAAGAAAAAACAGATCGATTCAAATATTGAGTCCTTTGCGGTCTTTCTAGCAAGAGAGAGGATAGAATGCAAGATACATTCTGATGCATTGTATTTTTTTAATTTATATGTATTGATATAAAAAAATACACAGAGACCTTTAGACCTTTCCTGTAAAACTAATGTACTTGATAAGGCTTTGTTATAATCAAGATACTAAAAGGAAAAGTGTTCTTTTAAATCATAGAATCATAGAATATCCTGACTTAGAAGAAATAATTTTTGAGTCCGATTGTTTGCTACACACTGGACAACCCAAAATCCAAACCTGCTCCTGGTGCACCCCAGTTGACTCCTTTGGTTGCCAGGGCACACTGCTGACTAGGATTCAACTTGCCGTCAGCCAGAAACACCAGATGCCCATTCCATGGGCCCTGCTCTCCAGCTACTTGTCCCCCAGTCTGCATATGTAACCAGGGGTGTTCTATCCCGAGTGCAGAATCTGGCATTTGCTCTTGTTAAACTTCATATAGGTGGTGATTACCCATCCCTCTGATTTGTCAAGATCTCTCTGCAAGACCCCTCCACCCGGGAGGAAGACAACAGCTCTTCCTAATTTAGCGTCATCTGCAAACTTAGTGTACCTTCAAGTCCTGTATACAAGCCATTGATAAAAACAATAAAGACAACTGACCCTAAAACGGAGCCCTGAGGAACCCCACTAGTCACTAGCCGTCAGCTAGTCAATGCAACCCCATTGACTATAACCCTTTGAGCTCGACCCATAAGCCAATTTTTCATACATCCATCCCTTTAGGAGGTTATTTTCCTTTTTTTTTTTTTTTTCTTATTTCATTCCACTCTTTGAGCTCACCCATTTCTTCCTGTCTGTTACCCAAATTCTCCTTTACAGTGACAATGTCTCAGGTTTTGTCAACCACACATTTCATCAGTGCACTCCTATTGTTCATGTCAAAGTCTTTAATGAAATAATCATAGAACCATAGAATAAAATATTGCCTTTCTAAATTGTAATCAACAAATGCATTAGCTCACATTCCTAAAGTTAAGCTATAATTTCAGAACTGTTAAGTGTATCATATGACTTTGCCAGCAGATCTGTAGGTCTGCTTTGCACGTTTTTCTAAATACATTGATCCGTTGAAATGCTAATAAATGATTACACAAAATAATAGTATTAGCTAGATTTTCACATATGTTATACACTGCTACCACGTTTAATTAACCAACAGAATTATAGTGGCTGCTCACAGCTTTTATCTTCCTGAAGATATAGGTAAGATTTGGCTTGTCAGAATACAACTGAAGTAAATGTGAGCAGATATTGGAGGGAAACCATGCCACATTAGCCTTGTCTCTTCCCCTGCTGATGGCCTGTGATGTGGAAAAATCACATTGCTCTCTCATGCCTTAGTTTCCCCTAAATGCTAACAGAAAATAATGATACAGTAAAAAAACATAATTTTGTAAAAAAATGATAACGTTGTACGTACGGATGAAAAGCGATACTGAGAGAAAAATCTTCCACATGTAGAGGTCCGCTGTAGAGTTTTCTGTGATTAGAAAAAAGAGATTAACAACAGTAAGGAGCTAAAGCCTTTACATATTCAGTCTCCAGGAACAGAGTCATATCTCTAGAAGCATTCTGGATTTGATTTACAGTAGATGGCTACTGAAATATTGTGTATGAAACTCAGCAATCCCTAAATACACTGGCCTTTTGGAACGGAGTAATGTAACAGTTTCTAAATTCCCATTCAGCTAAGGAAAAGCCGTCTCTGAAATGAAACAGTACGTAATAGGCAATACTAAAACAGCTCACAATTACTGTAATTTAACATTTAAGTTACATTCAGCTTATAGAAAAAAAAATGTAGCTACTTGTGCTGTATACCTTTGTGCAGCTTCCATTAAAAAATATACAAACAACCTTGTTATGTGAGACACAAAAACACTTTTCCAAATGTCATATTAAACTCATTACTAGGAGAGTGACAAAGCTCTCTAATGTGATTGCTCTTTCTTCATAACAAAGGCAAAAATTACCAGCTCCTCAGAGCCTAAATTGAGTTGTGATTGGAGTTAGATGAACTGATTTTGATGAATATTCATTCACTTGCACTGACTATGTGTATGAAAAGGCATGCTAACATGTTACGTATCATCTGTATTGATAACTTTCATTCATCAAATAAAATATTTTCTTCCTTTACAGATTTAGAGATTCAACTGAAGTCAATGGTAGGCATACATAAAGCAGGTTATAGCACATTATGGGTGAAATCCTTCATCTTTTGAAAGCAAAAAAATATTGCCACTTATAATGACATTTGTACTCATCGGTTTAGCTTGATCAAATTGAACTGTGTTTTCAGGTTTCACATTGCACAGCCATAATGAAAGAATGGCACTTTGGTTTCCAAAAAGATTAGATCAGAATAACTATTTTTTCATTTGTTTGTGTTGAGTTGGTTGCTGTGTTTTTCTTTTTCTTTTTTTTCTCCTCTTTTGGGCCCATGGCATAGATATACAAAATGCAGTGCTGAAGGAGATTTGCAACAGTGGTCACAGGCTGGACCACCTGTTTAAATACAATGGCATTTTCCCAACTGAAGTGATACAGAAATACTGCATTTAGAATACAGTTCAGATGGCCACTTCTAGTTGATGGCCCTTTCACCAGATAGCTGAAGGCTATTCATATTAATAGGTCCTAGATAAAATATATGGGTAGCAAAGTAACAAATATATCTGGAGAAACTGGAGGACCACTGAGACAAGAAGTGTGCTGATGCCACCAACAAAAAAAATGTGTTGAAGACACTGAAGAGAATTTCTTGTCATTTCAAAACTTTGAAGGAGGCTAAGGTCCAAAGGTTATGCCAAAGATACTAGGAATTGTCTTATTAATCCTTCATCAATGCAATCAAAAATTTACGTGAGTACAAAACTCACAAAGACTGTCTGATTTTAGAATAGTCCGTCACTTGAAGCTGTTGTGACTTCTTTTAATTGAGACATTGTTCTTAACAAGCTGAAAATAATAAGTATCAAGAAAAAGCAGGTGAAAATGCAGGCTGTGAGAAAAAAATAGTCTTTCCCAATATTCAGTGTAATTGACTCTTCTATTTGCTAACCTTAGAAATAGAAATCTTGGGAACTCAGAATAAAATAAGAATTTTTTTTTCCATGATACAAGGACCAACCTGCGCCTTTTAATAAGCACTAACATAATGAGTTTAGAAGCAGTTAATACTTTTACTTGTATGAGGAACACAGCTGAATTATATTTGCCTTAGGTGTATTTTTCTTATCGTGTAACTAATAAAAAGTAGAAAATAAGGGAAAAAATATGCTTTATGCATCTGTTTCAGAAACAAAAGTCATGCTGTATTTATTCTTGAGAAAATTGTAAAAAAAACCTTTTTAAATGGATGTGACAAATGTAGTACATTAAAACAATATGCTGTTTGTATTCTGGATGTAAGGAGATGATTCCTGAGTTGCCATATCATTATAGTGGGCAGGCGCCTAGCCAGAAGCAGCTACTATTTTTGCATTAAAATTAAAGTATCTATACACCTTTATCATGGAAGAACAGCAGAAAAAACCAAGTTTGTTAAAAATACCACTCTTTTGGATCACTTGATCCAAAAAGGTTGGAAAAACACCCTTTTCTCATAGCTCTACCCTGCCAGCCAGATACAAGACAGGATATTCTGTCAGCGCCATGATGGCAAGTGTTTCACACTTTTTTCCTGACAGAAAAAAAAAATAAATCAATTCATAAGAAGAAGGAACCAAGGGAACGGGTTCTAAACTTGTAAGTTCTTCAAGAAAAAAAGACCAATTATGTTTTTTTTGCTCGCAGTACTTTACCTCAGACAATGTCCGAATCCCGAGATCCTAAATATCAGCATAATGCTACCAATTAGATGAAATTTTTACCTTAAATATTTCACCTCTCCAATTTTATCTTTAATGACTTGTAAGTCTTTTCACAATATTTGACAATGTTGCTGTTTGAATTTTCAAAATGTTTAAGAACAAGCAAGTGTCCACATGCCACAAAAATACAAGCGTGCAATATTTTCCAGTTTAAAAATACCAGATTGATTTCTAATTTTTTTTCAGATAGCTCTTTCACTTTTTTATGTTCATTTTGTTCATTTTAAGATTTACACCCATTGATTTTCAGATGGGTTCTGTTCTGCTGGTTCTGTGATTCTGATGATCCTGACAGTTGCACTAAAATGCGTTACGTTACCATTTTGCACTACAACAAATTAGCAGAGCTCTCTTTCATCTCAGTAAGAGAAGAATTGGGCCCTAAAACTGACTCTTCTTCCACAAAGCCAACCGGACAAGGATAGGTCAGCCTTGCCACCTGCAATTTTTCTTTTTTTCTTCATTCATCACATAATAAGAAAATCTGCAGATATGTTTAACCTTGAAATTTGATACATTTTTCTCTCGCACTTCTATGCCTCTAAGAATGTAAGTATTTGACCTGATCTTGCTCAGTTGTTCCATTATTCCATATGTAGCATGTAACTACCAGAGTACTCTATGATATGGAGCATGCTTTGACTTTTGCTAAGCAGGCTAAAATATTCCTCTAGAGAAGTGTCGTGATACAATCTTGGCAGCTCATTTATACTCTGTCTACTCCTCTATCCTAGAGTATCTACAAAAGTATTCATAGATTATATTTTACCCTGAAACTGCTTGAAAAGAATGCAGAACAGAGCACTCCGTTCTCATTCTGAAAAGTATGCAGCTAAAATAGGCTACTCATTTGCTCAGGACTTCCAGCTGTTGCACGTACTCTTCAGAATCAGCTGAGACTCTCATACATGTTCTTGCCACTAATCCACTACAGACTAATAATAATATTAATCACGTTTTAATTTGGACATATGTCAGATATGTTACATTTGAATAATGAGTTAACATCATAAATTTAATCTTCTATGACTATGTTGCAAAGAATGAAAACCTTTCTGGGGAAAGAGAGATACTGATGTTTGCAACTTAAGATGAAAAAAACACATGTACAAGACTGGTCCTTGATCATTCTCTACTGTGTGTTACTGAAAGACATTATTCTTTTTTGTGTACTCTTTCCCATTTCTCCATCTTTCAGAAGCCCTGTTATATTAGCTTCAGAGAGTTTGCTTGCTTACTTAAGGGTCATATACTGTGCGCGCTGCTGTACAAATTCTGTGTAATATAAGATGAGAATCCCCCTGGACTTCATTTAAAGTTTACTGCTCAAGAGACTGGAAACTTGCTATGTATTTGCTCTTTCCTCAAGTATTCCCAAAAGCTCAAATCAAAGTAGATCACTTGGGAGTTGAAATGATATGTCTGTTGCCTACAAACCTTGGAGAAAGAGGAGGGAAATTGAGGTCTTGACCTGTAAGTCCAAGTCTGTATGGAAAACACTACTCTCCAAATGCCATCTATATTAGAATCTCTCCTACTTATTTCAGTTTGTTGGTAAATCACATGTTCAGTAACTGTTGTCCTTGAAGTTTCTCCAAGACTTATTGAACCTCAGTGTTAACCTTTCGCCAGCCTGAAAATTGACCATTTATTTCTGCTCTTTGTTTTCCACCTTTCTTAGATAGTTTCTAATCCATGGTAGAACTTTACCTTTCACCTCTGAACCACTTAATTTCCATGACAGCCTTCTATGAAGGACTTTGCTGAAGTTTTTTGAAAGTCCGGGCAAACATTTCTCTTCATCCATTTCCTTCCAGACATTCAAAGAATTGTAGGAGATCAGTGAAACATGTTGTGCGCTACTGAGTTTCCACTTGATTCTCAGTCAGCACAGCCAAACAATTGGAAATCTCTTATGAGTGGAAACAGGTGAAACATGTTAGAAGAGAAAGGAGAGATTAGGGGAAAAAAAGCAAAGAACCAAATTGAATTTTGTGAATGACATTTCCTCCTGTTAAAGTATAAGCTTGTGTTTTGGACTGGATACACCTTCATTTTCTCTGGGAGAAAAAAAAAAAAGAAGTATAGTTGTTTCTTAGAATCCATACTTATCTAAAATTTTCTTCTGCTTGATTATGTATCAAGAACAATGGAGGCACGAGGCACTAACAGAAAACACCTCTCAGCATGATAGAGGTATATGTAGGTGGGGGTAAGATATATGACAGTTAGGTTAGATAAAAGCAATAGTTTAAAACAGTTTTTAATGCTTTCCAGTGCAGAATAAAAAGAACTGTAAATATCTATCACTAATCTTCTATAACAGGAGAATAAGTAAATAAATAAACTTATCTATCTCCTTATCTGTCTTATGAATCTGTTTACAAAAAATAATATCAAACAAAAGCAAAAAATAGGAATGCTAAAATATATTCTTCTTTTTTCTGATCGGTGGCTTTTATTTCTCACTTACTTTTTAGGCACAAGAATAGAAATCTAGTCCTGAATGCCAGACACAGTAAGGAGACCATGCAGCTAGAAGTAACAGCTCTGTGAACGTGTCTGGAGTATATACGGGAATGAAGAATAAAGAAGCACCAGGCACAGCAAGAGATCTTTATGGCTTGTCATACACTCATCAGTAATGGTGAAGCACTTTGTAAAAAATACCCAAACACACTGAGGAATTTCAAGATTTAGATAAAAAGATCTGATTGCATTTCTTCTCCCAGACTGAGTTTGCTCAGCTAACTTTTCCCAAGGCATGTTTTTGCCCAGACTCTGCCTCTGCTCAGCTTTGCGCGGGGTCTTTGCTGAGGTATTGTTCAGCAATTCTTCATCACTAATGAGGATGAGGTCTGAACAGACCATCTCCTGTAGCAAAGCCAATAGATGATCTATGTTTAGAAAGGTGCAGACAAAATGTTGTGTGGATCTGGACAAAAAGGAGCTATGAGCTGCCTTCTTTCTGAAACGTGCCGTGGCATGTCTGTCTTCAACAGCCAGCACCACGAGGTGTGCACACACTTGAGTGAAGAGGCCTTGTGTGAGCAAGGGCACAAAGGGGCAACAAATTTATTTCTGAGAAACACATGAAAGGTGACATTTGCCTGAGGTATTTTTACAGTCTTCAGATTCAGAAAGATTTTTCATGATGCCTTTTTTTTTTTTTTTTCCAGAGGCATTCAATCCAATCTCCCTATCTCACATTTTATAATTGACATGCCTCTTCTCAGAAAAACTGGAAAACATCATAAAATACTACTATTTTTATAGGCTCTATTCAGTTCTCTTAAAATTAATCATTATGCTGTACTGCAATTTCTATACCTGCCAAACTGTAAACCTTTCAAAAAAGCTGTGAAAACACTAGGGTTGGCATATTGCTTGCCCTGTAACTCTGTCACTTGCAGATTAACAGTTTGTCAAGCAGCAGCATGAATAACATAGCTATCACAGGAAATGCTGAGGTTTTCCAGCAGCAATGTGTTTCTTGAAATCTCTGTGCAATGCATCAGCTTCTGTGAGCATCTTTAGCAAAGTGCTTGTTTTTTATCTTGTTGACAGGGATGTGAGAGGATTTTTATTCAGTCTAGCATATTCATTGCTCCACTTAACTCATTGTCACATATACACCTTTTCCTGAACCTCTCAGCCAATCGCAGAGAAAGGGTAGGAAGTAACTCTCTCCTGTCCCGCCTGTCACTACCTGGGGACAGTAAAAACATCTCCCACTTCTTCATCTCATTCTTCCAGAAAAGACTGAGAGTATTTAATCAGAAGTTTTTGGGATAAACTGATGGAAATGGGCTAGATTATTTGCCTGGATCTGTCAATGAAATAGCACCTTGCTAAAAGAAAGACAACAGAGACTCTGAATAAACATTAACATTGTCTTTGGTAGGCAGTCAGAGAAGGTTACCATGTTTGCTGTAGAATCCCAGGCTGTGTGCCAGGATGCCAGCATGCTGACACATCCTTCACACTCCATTTCTCTTACGAAGCAGTGAGAAACCACTGGAGAAACCAATGTCTGGTCTGGAAAGGACACCAATGCACTCATATGGATGCTCATTCTTTGCATTCAGGTGACTCCCCATTGGCCAGGCAATGTTCCCCATCCTACTCCCACTCTGGTCTTCCAGCTGGCAAAAGTTCTTTGAGCACAGTCAGAATAGTGAGTTTGATCTCCTGACTGCTCTAACTGCAGTGATCCCTGGCAGGGCTGCCTGGCAGGGAACTGCCAACAGCATTGTCATTTCATTTGCCACATTTAGTAGTTTCTTGTGCCCTGTCTGTCTGAGATCTCTCTGATCACCCAATAGCTACTTAGTTCTACTTTTCAATATGCTTAGACACATGAGATCTGGGAAGACTGCAACTGAAATGTATTTGCCTTCACAGTTTTTAAGTCCTCTCTACAGAGCCATGACAAAGCTATCCTTATCTGCACATATCAGGTTAGAGTTCTAGATTCTCATAAACAGTGTTGTCCAACTCTGCCGAATTAATTTAGGATTTTATCTGCAAGTAGCTGCAAACTGTATCTCTGTTTTTCACTCTGCTTGTGTATACGGCATTTCACAGAGCAGTACTTCTTTTGAAGAACTATTTGGTGAAAAGCAACCCAATTTATAGGACTGTTTAAGCCATCTTCTTAAAGAAGAACCATGTACAAGTTCCTCCATTACCATGGATTCATAGAATGACTTGAGTTCAAAGGGATCTCAAAGATCATCCAGTTCCAACTCCTGCCATGGGCTGTGTACCCCACCCCCAGCTCAGGCTGCCTAGGGTCCATCCAGCCTGGCCCTGAGCACGTCCAGGGATGGGGCATCCACAGCTCTCTGGGCAGTGCTGAGGCCTCACCACCTTCTGAGTGAAGGGTTTCTTCGTAACACCTAATCTAAATCTCNCACTGCTGGCTCATGTGCAGCTTCTCATCCCATCAGGACCCCCAGGTCCTTCATGGCAGGGATAATTTCAATGAGTTCTTCTTCCAGTCTGTACACATATCTGGGATTGCCCCAACGTGTTTAAGTTCAGAGCAAAAAAACTATTTTCACTGGAGATACAGCTAAAACAAGTTAATACAAAGGAAGATCTCCATGAAGAGGCATTCAATCTGCATGGCCCTAACTTAATGCATAAATCTATTTCTGATGACAGAAATAGCTCATTGTTGTCTGGCCTCCGACCCCAGAAGACTTTGTCTTCAAGTAATTCAGTACTTTTAAGATCTTTTCAGCTGGGTTACTTGTATATGAGAATAACATCTCTCTTTTGGGTTAGCTTTTTGAGGTATTGTTAGCCAGATGCAAAGAAACTCTGTAAGCAGGACACCCAGAGCTTCACAGAAGAAAGAAATTGTTTATTGCCTGACACAGATGAAAGATAGCTGAGATTTAGGGAATTCATAGGCTGGGCATGTTCATGCTCACTGCTCAGGACAAGGCCCCACAGGCTATTTTTGATCAGACAGGTGCTGGTCAGGAGGGGATGGTTTGGGCCCTACATCTCCCCATCAGGTCCTCAGTGCTGCTGAGCTGCTATCCTCCATGAGCAATATCAGCAAGGACAACACTGAGAATCAGTTCAGCTGAGAATCAGACAACTCCTAGCCTACGGTTAGGCTCCCTGTTTTTTTCTATAAGCATTTTATACGTTTTCATGTCAGTGATTTTCTTCCTGAATCCTTGAGCTACTAACATTTCCCTTCTCAGCTGCCTGACCTCTCTGCAATTTCACCTCTCATATTTCTGCAGACTTCTCATAGCTCTTCTCACAGCTCAGCAGTTTTCTCTGAGGCTTGAGCCAAGGTTAACTATTACACTGTACCAGAGTAGGACTTTCTGTCCTTGGTTTTGCATCCCTCCTGCAGGGATGAAGGTTTTGGCAGGGATTATCAAGTGAGAGTCACAGCTTTCATCAGCAAGAGGTATAGTAAGAAACACTACAGAGAAGAGTGGACAGTAGCCACGTTCTTGCAGTCAGAATATAAGTCAGATCTCTTGCACTAAAGATAGTCTCTGAAAATCTTTTTCAACTGTAACGATAAAGGACTAAGGAAATAAAATTACATGTTAAAACCATGCAAATGTTTACTTATGCATTAACAAGAAATATTTGTTCTATATGATTCTATGATTTTTCTCCTGATTGATTTTTAAAAAAGCAACTTAATCATAAGTTTTTAATAAGGGATATATTCCCTGCTCATATTATGAACATCCTGATTTTGATGAAACATAGGCACACCAAAAAAAATTGAACACTATATAATAAAATAATTGAATCCAATTCGGAACATCTAACCTAAATCTCCCCTCTTTTAGTTTAAGCCAACTCCCCTTGTTCCATCAGTATCAGAACTCACAGTTCAGCAGATGAATACCTGTCCCCATCAGCAGGGAGTAGCCCAGTACCATTATTCACTACTTCCTGCTTAAACTTCCTACTTCCTGTTTTAAACTTAGACGATGCCTTTTTTGGCACCCTTCTGTGCAAACTTGTGGCTGGACCTTCCTCAAGCCCGTAGCCTCATGGCTCTGCTTACCTTGTTCTTAACCAGCAGCAGCCAGCACTCATAAGGGGTTCCAGGAGTTCCTCAGTGATCCTGATCATTGAGCCCAGGAACTCCCAAAGTAGAACCTAGAAACTGCAGTGCACGCTGCTGTGTCAGCAATGTTTGTTTCCTAAACGTCTCATAATTACCACAATTCCAGCCCAAGATTCTATTGCTAATTCCCACGTTCTCCCCACAGCCACCAAGGCATCCTGTGAGAATACCAATACCTTTTATTCAATAATCTCCCTTAGAGAGACCGCTTATATTAGATCCCTGCAGTGAGTTTTGCACCAGAAAAAAGAAAGAAAAAAAAAAAAAAGGAATATTCCACCTCTCACATTTTTGGGTAATAACTGACTGAGATGGACTGGATCTTCTGAGTTCTGTCCCCTGTCCCCTTTCCTCAGACCTATCTTTACTGAATGGGTACTGGATACATACACCTTCAGTGATGTGTGTTCCAGGGCTCGTGCTGTACAGAAAGCACCTCAGGATGCACTGAGCAGAAGCCAGAAACACAGCTGTAGGCTCACCATCTTTTATAAAGAGATGACTTCAAGCAGGGAAGAAGACAGAGAGATGAGTTGACATTCCCCATCTTGAAGATTGCCTGGGTCAAAGGTTTGTAGAGGGCTAGTACTTCAGGAGAAAATTGAGACTCAAAGAGCTCTTGGAAGGACTATTGGGTACAACAAAAGTGCAGCTGCAATTTCCCTCTTGGATGTACAGGTGTGTGTGAAAAAAAGGAAAGAGAATTAAGAACAGACATGGTATTTTCAACTTGGAAAACCCTTCAGAGATTTAACCATCATAAATGATTAAAAAGGCCATTTATCTACAGTAATTTTGTCAGTTTAATCTGTTAACCAACTGATGTGGTGTGGAAACCTTTTTTCCTAGTAAATATATATTACTTTCCTTTTAGCCTGCTCATCAAATTCCTACTTCAGTATCAAGGAGTACTTTAGTCTCTGTAGTATAGTCCCTGGGACTATATTTCTATGCTATATATTAGGACTGTATTTCCATTCTATATATTCTATTCTATAGTTCTGCTAACTCTTACTTTCTTCTAGTTGCAATAGGATTTTTCGCCTTTATTTAGAGAGTTACTGAAGTGACTTCACTCTGATCTGCTGCAGTTTCTAGTGTTCTCACAGTTGCACATCTTCTGCGAGTTTCCTCAGTTGCCACACAAAACGACATGGAGAAAAGACATTGCCATTTCCTGCCTTTTTAGCTTGTTCAAAGAGCATACAGGAAAAGCAGACTAAACATAGCCGAACCTCTGTGAACTAGTGAAATTGTGATGCTAAATAAATCTTACAGACTGGACATAGAAGGTACTCATTTTTCAATCAGAAATTTGATGACAGCATTGCACTTACCTCATTCTGTACCATGGGGAGAGAAAATGCAACTGTTAGTGCTTTGAAATTCCACATGAATTCATTTCAGTTTTGTTTTTATGACTCTCTGTAAAATAATTCAAAGAGAGCAGGGAGAGAAGGTTTTACTTTTATGGTTCTTCTATACATCTAAACTGACATGAATGGTAAGTGGCATAGCTATGATTAGAATGAAGAGTATGGGAGACAGGGTCATCATAAAGTATTTATAACGACAAGTCATGTATTTTCTCTGTCAGAGAAGAATGGATGGGGAACCAGTAAAGCTGAATTAAGTTAAAAATATGAACTGTCAGTTGATGTTGAGAATCCTTAAAGCTGGTTTGCTTTGGATAAACAAAAGGAAGGACCAAGGTGTTTGAAAAGAACAAATCATAGTTACCTTCTTTCCAGTCACTCTAGTGAATATATTCTGAATTAAAAATTATATATTTTGAACTCTATTTTTCTGGTGCTTCAGATTATCAATTTATGAGCATTAGTTCACGTATGCTAAATAAATTATTTATTGAAAACTAGATGTTGGAGAGGAGAAAAACAAACAAAAAGTTTTCATACGTTAAGTAAGTTAAAGAGGATAAATAAAAAGTCATTATTAAAATGTTTTCAGCACTATTTTACTGTTTTGAATCTAAGAAAATACAGAATAATTATAAATAAATCTGCTGTCCTAAGTAATAATTCTGCAGTGCATTTCCACATATTTTATAATATTGAAATTACTGGAACAGCAACTTATATTATTCTATTTTAACAAACTGGTGCCAGAGATACTATCACTACTGTGATCCATGTCAATTTTCTCATTTTTTTGATACACTTCTCAATTTTCTCTAGGATTTTTTTTTTAAAGAAAGGAAGTACTGTAAAATATAATCAAACCTTTGTTACTGAAGTAGTGAAATTCGTTTTCCATACTATTGGTTTGCACCCCAAAAAAGAAAATAAAGATCTGGAGATAAATGACTTATAACACAGTCCTTAAAAATTGTGTGCCATTTGATCATTGTGAGTTTCACAGAATAATTCAGGAACTATGAACATGAATATTTTAATAATCTGACTATAAAACAATCTCAGGAGAATCCCAGATTTTTTTCCTCTTAAATCAACTATTATGATAATCAACAAATAGACTGTCGTGTCACAATTTATTGCTTTTAAGCTATACTAGCTTCGCTAAGATTTAATCTTAGATTCATTGTGTACCCCATCCCCTGGTGGGGTAAGTAGTCAAGGATATCGAGCCATTTCGAATTTTGTTAAGCCGCTGTCCTCATTGTTCAAATTACTGCATTATACCCATTTTATGTCAATGAAGGGAAAAGCAGAATAAAAGTGTCCTTGCAAAATAAAATAAACTGAAATTTAGAAGAGTCCTTGCAAAACAAGACAAAGAAAAAAACCGAGAAGAAAGAGTTTTGTTCACAAGGATCTGGTTCAACAAACTTGTCTTGTGACAAATGGCAGGAGAGGCCACCTTAGCAGCTGCTGATGGGGGCTGGTTGCTTAACAAGATCAGGAGGAGACAGACTGACTGACAAGATGAAAATTGGGCAAAACCACAACCTCTGAATCCAGAATAGAATCTATGTATGAATAAAGAAAACAAAGAGGGGGTATCTACTTGAGGGGATGAGCACGTGGTAGGCGACCCAAGAAGAATGTAACCCCAATACCTCAGCCAATGGGGAAAGGGGGAGGCCAGTATAGTGTCAGGTTTTAGGGATAAAAAGGGGTCTGTGTACCCCAACAATTTTCCCAATGGGGAAATGCCCCAGTAGACTCTCCCTTTATTTGAATAAAGTAACTTTTCAGGACTCCTCTGTCTCTTCTTTGAGCATTAAGTTCTGGCAACAAGATATTTCCGTACAGTCAATAAATATCTTTCTGCCTTCCTCTTACCTGTGAAGTGTGCAGTGCTTTAGTTTCCCCTTCTGCGACACCTGGTCACTCCTACAAACATGATTTTATACATTGCTTTGACTTAGCTGTGCCTGGGCCATTGGGTTGTTTTTCTCATCTTATCAGAGAGGCTTTGTTTTGCCTCTTATCTGGAAGGCTTTGCTCAAGTTGGTCAAGCAAAGCATTCATTAATAGCCAGCTCATCACACATACATACGTTCTCTCCATTAGCATCTAACTCAGCACACACACATTATGCAAGCAACTAAACCAAGGCCGAGGCCCTGTTTCACTACAAGGTGCTATTCTATTTGCATGATGATTGTCACTTCTGGTAGACTAGAATCATAGGCTCATAGAATGGCTTGCAAGGGACCTTAAAAATCATCTTCATGGCCCTCTTCTGGCCCCACTCCAACAGCCCCACATCCTTCTGGTGCTGGGCCCCAGGCCTGGGCGCAGTGCTCCAGGTGGGGCCTCACAAGGACAGAGCAGAGGGGGACAGTCCCCTCCATGCCTCACCGTCACCTTCTGTTGATGCAGCCCAGGATACAGTTTTGATTAAAGGCTGTAATCTAACACAGTTCAGGGAAAATGCAGATGTTGAAAAGTATTTCTAACCTTTGAACATTCTGTTTAACATATTCAGCAATAAGTGATACAGATTCCTCCCAAGGGGATTAGTAAAGGATCTGGCATAGGCAATAGCATTACAGTGTGAATGCATTCTGTTTTTAATTGTTATTATTTTATTCTACTACTGGAGATGAGATAATCTGCTTAGTTGGAAAATGTGTATGCTTTGAACAAACCGTGTATTTCCCATTAATAACAGTAAATCCATTAATAATGGCAAAATGAGAATGCAGTGAAATTTATCTTGAACTTCTCAGCAATTTCATAGAATCATAGAATCATTAAGGCTGGAAAAGACCACTAAGATCATCTAGTCCAACCATCAACCCATCACCACCATGCCCACTGAACCATATCCTTTAGTACCACAGCTATTCTTTACTTGAACACCTCCAGGGACAGTGACTCTACCACCTCCCTGGGCAGCCTGTGCCAGTGCCTGACCACTCTTTCGGAGAAGTTTTTCCTAATATCCAAACTGAACCTTTCCTGGCTCTACTTGAGGCCCTTCGCCCTCATCCTATCACTGTTACCTGGGAGCAGAGGCCAATGCCCACCTCACCACAATCTCCTTTCGGGGATCAGGTCTTCCCTGAGCCTTCTCCAGATTGAAAAATTGCAGTTTCCTCAGCCACTCCCCATAGCACTTTGCTCCAGATCCTTCATAGCTTCATTGCCCGTCTCTGGACATGCTCCGGGGCCTCAACGTCTTTCTTGGAGTGAGGGGCGCAAAACTGAACACTGTACTCAAGATGCACCCTCAACAGAATGACGATCACCTCCCTGTTCCTGCTGGCTGCACTATTGCTGTTGCAGGTCAGGATACCATTGGCCTTCTTGGCCACCTGGGCACACTGCTGATTCACGTTCAGTTGAGCACCAACCAACACCCCCAGGTCCTTTTCCTTGGTACAGTCTTCCAGCCACACTACCTCAGGCCTGCAGCACTGCATGGAGTTATTGTGACCAAAGTGCAGGACCTGGCACTTGGCCTTGTTGAACCTCATCCCACTGGCCTCAGCGCAGCAATGCAGCCTGTCCAGATCCCTCCGTAAGGCCTTCCTGCCCTCAGGCAGATCAACACTTCCTCCCAGCTTGGTGTTGTCTGCAAACTTACTGAGGGTGCACTCAAACCTCTCATTCAGTTTGGATTCCCAGAAATATTTTATACATGTCTTCTGACAATATTCTTGGAAAAAAATCTAGCAGTCAGACTACTTCATGGACAAGAAAAGAATATGTTGAAGGGAAGCAGCTTGCTTTTACTCTTTACATTGTAACTGATGTACTGAGTAAGTCATTTCATCCTCCTGCGCTTTTCACCTCCTAGATCCACTCACTCTCTTGTCAGACTAGACACCCAACTTCTGGAGACAGGAGGTGTTTCTGTATCTCTTCACAATGTACAATTGCCTCAAGTTCTTGCTACAGAATTTTGAGACAACTTAATTTCTAAAACTGATAAACTGTTTATAGTTGCAAAGAATGTTCAGAATTCTGTTTCATGAAGTAATTTCATTGAGTGTCCCTTTGCCATGCCCAGGCCTCTTTTTCATGAGTGTTTATCCCCTGCTTCCATCCCTCCCCCAAAAAAAATTACCTTTACTTTGATTTTTTTTTTTTTGGTCAGAGTGATTTTACTGGTGATCATTTACTTCCTCTCACATTCCCAACAAGGTGTCTGTTGTTTCCAGCAGTCAGGGTGTCAGACTTTGCATTTATCTATCAGTCTTCATGAAAGTTTTTTCATGCTTTGTCAGGCAGGCATATATTTTTTGAGACTCCAGCTATTTTGTTCCATAAAATACTCTGATGATTTCTTAGATTTTTTCTGAACAATGTCATTGACAACCAGAATTTCACTGAGTTTTTCACAGACTCCCATCATACACTTAATTACTATTTATAAGCATAGCTGATTGAGTTTCTGCTAGTAAATTACTGGAAGACTTACTAGGAAGAAACTGGAATTTGCTACTCACAGGTACAGGATTTTCAGCATTTAGTAGTCATGGAAGGAATTACCTCTTTACTTCATTCACAGTCAGAGAATACATACATTTTCTGGTGAAATCATCAAAAAGTTCCAATGGCCTTCAGTAGTCTTCGGATGGATCCCTAAGAAGGAAACCGTGATTATGAATGGTGATTACAGCATAGGACTCTTTTTTAATCAGTTATGAAACTCCAAATGTTCAGTTTCAGTTAGTTGGTGTTCAGTCACACATCCAAATATTAATGATATTAAATGAAGTAAGTTTGGGATGCATTGAGATGAAACAAGTTGAATCAATGCTACTAAGATTTGAAAAGACAATGGGAAAACTCAAGGGAAACACTTAAATTAAGGGGTTATACTCGAAGAAGGAGGCAAGGCCTGCTGCCCAGCTGAAGTACCTCTGCACCAGTGCACACAGCTTGGGAAACAAACAGAAGGAGCTGGAAGCCACTGTGCTACTGGAAAACCTGAAACACTGAAACCTGGTGGGACAATTCCCATGACTGGAATGTGACTATTGGTGGCAACAAGCTGTTCAGAAGGGACAGGCGAGGAAGGAGGGGGGAGGAGTTGCAACATACATCAGGGAAGGAATTGAATGTGAAGAGATGTCCCTATAGAATAGTCAAGAGCATGTTGAAAGTCTGTGGGTGACAGAGACCGTGGTAACAAAGGAAGCCTTGTGGCTGGTGTCTCCTACAGGCCGTCTGATCAAGCAGAGCCTGTTGATGAGGCCTTCTACCTCCAGCTACAGGAGGCATCGAGATCACAAGTTCTCATCCTGCTGGGAGACTTCAACCACCTGGACATCTGCTGGAAAACTAGCACAGCAAGCTACAGGCAATCCAGGAGGCTCCTGGAATGCATTGAGGGTAACTTATTGAGTCAGGTAATAGACAGCCCCACCAGGGGGTTGCCACACTGGACCTGCTGCTCACAAGTGCAGATGAACTGATCGGTGACATCAGGATTGGAGACTGCTTGGGCTGTAGTGAGCATGCAATGGTGGAGTTCATGCTCCTGAGGGATATCAAACAGTCAAAGAGTAAAATTAGGACATTACATTTTAGGAAATTTCCAGCTCTTCAGGGAGATAGTCAACAAAACACTCTGGTAAACTGTCCTCATGGACAAGGGAGCAGAGCAGAACTGGCATATCATTAAGGAAGCTTTTCTCAGAAAGCTCCATTCCCAGATGTAGGAAGTCAGGAGAGGGAGGGAAGAGACTGGCATGGCTGAACTGGGACCTACTGGTCAAACTGGAGAGCAAGAAGAAAATGCACAGGCAGTGGAAGCAGGGACAGGTACTGTGGAAAGAGTATAGAGATGTTGCTAGGCTGTGTAGGAATGGGATCAGAAAGGCCAACGCCCAAGTGGAACTTAAGTTGGTAAGGGGTGCAAAGAAGAACAAAAAAGGCTTCTACTGGCACACAGACCAGAAAAGGGAAGTCCAAGAGGGTGTACTTGCTTGGTACAACCCCTAGCGAACAATGTAGGCAGGCTGACAACAATGGACAAGGAGAAGGATGAGGTACTCAAGAACAACTTTGCCTCAGTCTTCACTGGCAACTGCTCTTCACACCTCTTGGGCAGATGGGTCAGAAGGTACGGACTGAGGGAGCAATGTCCTTCCTGCTGTAATTGACAATGAGGTTTGCAACCACCTGAGGATCCTGAACATTCATAAGTCTATAGGTCCTGATGATATGTATCTGAGAGTCCTGAGGGAATTGGCTGATGTAGTTGCCAAGCCACTCTCGATGATATTTGAAAAGTCATGGCAGTCAGGTGAAGTTGACACTGACATTGACAGTGAGATTGAGTGCACCCTCAACAAGTTTGCAGAAGATACCAAGCTGTGTGATGTAGTTGACATGCCTGAAGGATGGGATGCTATCCAGAGAGACCTAGACAGGCTCAAGCAGTGGGCCCAGGACAGTCTCATGNTCAGAGGGCTGGAGCACCTCCCCTACGAGGACAGGCTGAGAGAGTTAGGACTCTTCAGCCTGGAGAAGAGAATGCTGTGGGGGGACCTGATAGCAGCCTTCCAGGACCTGAAGGGGCCTACAGGAAAGCTGGGGAGGGACTTTTTACAAGGATGGATAATGACAGGAAAAGGGGTAATGGTTATAAACTGGAAGAGGGTAGATTGAGACTAGATATAAGGAGGAAATTCTTCCCTGTGAAGGTGGTGAGACACTGGAACAGGTTGCCCAGAGAAGTTGTGGATGCCCCCTCCCTGGCAGTGTTCAAGGCCAGGCTGGATGGGGCTTTGGGCAACCTGGTCTGGTGGGAGGTGTCCTTGCCCATGGCAGGGGGCTTGGAACAAGATGATCTCTAAGGTCCCTTCCAACCTGAACCATTCTATGATTCTATGATTCTATGAATTTACATATTTTGTTCAATGTATTTGTTCAATGCCACAATAAAATCCTAATGGATTTTCATGCATTTCAATTTTTTTTTTTTTGTAACTGGCGTCACACCATGCTAAAAAGAAAACAAACAATATCTATACTTTTTCTGCTAATTAATGTTTTATAATTATGTACATTCATTAAAAATAGTGCATTGAAAGACAAAAGCTCAGGGATATTCTAGAAGATGCATATGTATATAAATGTTACTCTTTTATAGCTCAGTCACAAAGACAGCATACCTATAAGCTCAAACTGTTTTTAAAAATACATCGTTCCATTCAACATAGAGAATTAGAAAGATATTTGATACATAGGGTATAAGTTTTAGAATAACCTGTCACAATTAATTCCTTTCACTCTGTAGTAAGTTAAATTTAATTATTTTAATAGAATATTGGCACAAATGCATATACTGTGAACATCAAATAACTGAATATATACCCAACATAAGGAGTGGAAGTAGGTCCACGGTGTGGTAAACTGACTGTTAGTGCAATATATCTCATCTCCATTTGTGCTATACGTACAGTTAATTGTACGTGCTGTTGCATGCCTGAAGTGAAGCCCTGATGTCCTCAAGACAGAGATAACATTGCGTGCAGCACCCTCAGCCTTTCCTTTTCTCAATCACACTGCTGACTTTGGGCAGCCTGCAGTCTTTACCTTGGGTCATTCAGCTATTTATACTGATTCTCTGTTAACAATATGTACTTTGTGAAACTCTGAGAGTTTTTTACATTTTCTGAAAGGTGAGCTCCTTGTTGACATTTTTAGCTTCTGACCAACTCCATAAACTCACAACGTATATACTCCTCAAGCGTGACATTAATACACAAATGCCTCTGAACTACATAAAACTATATTTGTTCTCCCTCCTAACCATGCAATGAAATTGTTGGCAGAGGCTCTCCATGCGTATCTGACAGGGCAGAGCAGCAGCATGGCATTGCCAATGAGTCTTTGGGAAGTTTGGATGACACCCTTGATGGTGCTGTGTTAAATCCCATTGTTATAGCCAACCCATAGCATCTTCTGGAATTAATCTTTCCTTGTATATCTGATAGAAAATGAAGGTCGAGGTTTCTTTTTACCTTCTGATGCTTGTGATCACTTAAAATACTATTTAATCTCAAATGTAGTACCAAGCATAGTATAAGGAAAAAGATTGTATTTAAAATTCTACAGAGTTACACACCTGTTTATACAGAAATCCTTGTACACTTCCTTAATATGCTCAGAAAGCCTGAGAGAGAAGATCTGAAAGCTGAGAGATTAGGAGCTGGAGAAGCAGAAAATGATGGAGGAGCAGAGCCTCTGGCTCCAGATGAAACAAATGGCGTAGTTGTGCGAATCTGGATATTTTCTGTTACAATATATATAACATATAATTAAACATATTACATTTGATTCATATTCTTTGTTCTGCAGATAAATCATATTGGAACCATTTACTGTGGGTTGCACTGGATTAGTGAAAAAGATAAAATGAAATGTAAATGTTGCTTTTTTTTAATCCTAAACAAAAATAAGCAATGTGTATTTGCAGAAGGTCTGATTAGGAATAGTGGAAGTAACCATTTCTGGAGTGTGCAGATCAGTTATCAGAAACATCTTTTGAATTGTTTCATAACAATGTGCCCAAGACCCATGGAAAGTGATTTTAAAACATCAGAACCCTGTATAGATTAAAAGACTTCCAACTTCTCTGATAAAACTGTAGAAATAGGACTTTGGTTATCTCTGCAACTCTTGCAAAGACAAAGGATAAATTACTTTGCCTTATCTGGTGCCAAATTTATACTTAAATATAAACCTAATTTTTTTCTCTCTCTGACATACAAAATTGTGAAATCAATTAAACATGTCTGGGGGAAAAAAGAAAAACAACAAAGTGATTAAATAAAAATGCAAACTGTAAAACAAAATTCAACTGACAGGTTTAGGAAAAAAAAGGAATTGTGATTCATACTGAACCATGTGAAATTGAACACTTTCAGAGTTGTCTAAATCCCCTGAGGCTGGAATTGAAATGGTAATAGAAACCATTAAAAAATATTTTTAACTTAGAAGAATTACTCCTTTTTATACACTTGAAAAACGTTGTTCAGCAGAGTGGTATGTTTATGAATGTGTTTTTTGCTTCTACTGAGCAAAGTCAAAGAATGACCAGTGTGAAAAAAACCACATCTTTGTCTGTGACTTATACACGTATTGTCTATGTAGACTTGTTAATATACAACTTTTGAGAGCATTAAAAAGCTTTGCATGAAGTCGAATGATTTTTAGATGATGCTGATGTTTCATTTTGTTGAATAGTAACATTATTCAAATGTTTTCTATCCCATGTGCTATTGCAAAGGCTACATGTATGATCCTACACTTACACATTACTAATATACCCTTTGCAGAACGTCAATATATATATTCTGCATGGAAGAAGCTTTGCCCAGTGTGTTGAGATAATTTAATACAAAATTGAGATATACTTTTTCTCTCTGACTCTCCCAGGATTACTACGGTGTGTATGGATATAACAGTATTCCTATTGGTTTCATATATATGAATTTTAGAGAGAGAAGTAAAAATAAACACAATATTTGCAAAATGAAGGAGTCAGTTTGTTGCAAGTAACTGTCTTATATTTTTCATATAATTTAGTCTTTTTCAATTACCTTTATTCTGGTATTTTATTCTATGAGCAGGAGCCATGCCCATTTTTTAAAGGATCTTCATAAACCATGAACATTTGAAGAAATAATACTGACATGCAAACCATTTTATTCAAGCTTCTATTCCATACATACACTTTCCATGGGGAAAAAGAAAGTCTGTGTTGGTAGTTTAAAAAGTTAAAACTATATAGAAATTCAAATACCAGGTACTGATGGGGTACAGCAAGTTCTGCTATGAGAAACTTCTGTGCCTCCTGCTGACAGATAGGAGCCAATTAACACTGTAGAACCATCAGCTTTTGCAGTACATTTGAAAAGGTCAGTGAGAAATGTTAACTGCAAAGAAAAAGAGATTGTTGCACAAAATAAATATCTTTTTAACTGCTTCTATCCCTGGATAAGCTTGAGACATAAGCTTCAGCCATAAACCCCTCAATGTCCAATGGGTTCCTGTAGTCAGTTATTCAGAAAAACTTCCTTTTACATTGTATAGAAGTTAATCTGTTTTTATAGGCTTTCTCTGAGAGAACATTGTTTCAGAGAAAAATATTCAAAACCCTCACAGAAACTGCCATCCCTGAAAATAAGATTGCCTTCACCTTTGCATGCAGCATCTCCAATCAAGTGTGGTGCCAAATCTTTAGTCTGAATGGTTTTGATAGACTGTTATCTCTGATAAAGAGTGAAGGCTGGAAGAAAATTTATTTCCAAATGGAAATATTTATTTGTTGATGTGTTCTGCTGCATGACCTGATTCCCAAAATCTTTTTTAATAGCATTAAATTTGCATAAATTACATACTCAAATTAAAAATATATTTAAGCTTGTAGACATTTGTGAGAGCAGCAATATGTTTTAATTATTGCAGCTTACTGATTGCTGTGTGCTGTTTCTTTGAAGATGGATTGACCTGGCAAAGTGACAGATCCCCTTTCTGTCCTGACAGGCTACTTTGGGTCAAATAGAAGATGTTGGACAAAGGTCCTTCGATTTAGGCAATAGAACTAAAGGGAATGGCCTCAGGTTGTGCCAGGGGAGGTTCAGGTTGAATATTAGGAAAAAATTCTTTTCCAAAAGAGTGGTCAGGCACTGTCACAGCTGCCCGGGGAGGTGGTGAAGTCACCGTCCCTGGAGGTCTTTAAGGTACGTCTGGATGTGGAACTGAGGGATGTGGTTTAGTGGATAATCTTGGTGGCAGGTGAACAGTTGGACCGGATGATCTTGGAAGTCTTTTCCAACCTTGATGATTCTATGACGTTTCCCCCAGAACATCCAGGACTCGTTACTCCTGGCTAAAAGAGAGGAGATTTAGGTTGGATGTAAGGAAAAAGTATTTTACAGGAAGGGTGGCGAAGCACTGGCACAGGCTGCCCAGAGAGGTGGTGGGTGCCCCATCCCCGGGCACACTCAGGGTCAGGCTGGGGGGGCTCTGAGCACCCTGAGGGAACTGTGAGTGTCCCTGTTAATTGTAGGGGAGTTGGGGCAGATGGCCTTTAAAGGTCCCTTCCAACTCTAAGAATTCTGTGATTCTATGATTCTAGGACTGTGTCAGCTCTCATTGAGGAACTAAGCAGAGAGAAAGCATATAGCAGACACATGGGGAGATGGACAATAAAGACTTTTCTCATAATGGAGAGAACAGGGTTAAATTTAACAAACTCAGAAAGCCTGGGGAAGATTGCTGGGATGGAGATGTGCCTGGCAATAAGGGCCTCCCTGGAGAGCTGCATCAAGCAAGCAGGAGACATTCATGAACCTTTCTTTAACTCATTTTTCATCAGCACCTCTGAGTTTTCTGTTTAAAAATGTGATGCTTCTAATTTTTGTTCTGCTACAGTCTGACTTCTGAAATTCCAGGCTCTTCTGTGCCTTAGGGGAATTAACACCCAAAAAAGCTGCAGACAGACAGATATAACTTGAAGGTCTGGCTGACTGGGAGGTCCAGTCGCAATCCTGTATCAGCTGAAAAATGTGGCTGTATGGACAGGCTGAGAAAAGGCAAAAAAAAAAAAAAAATCCTACTACAATTTCTCTTGCTGATGATAATACTTAACATATTTGACACCAATTAGTTGCTGTCCAAGGAGGAATCTCATTGTGGATAGATACAGACCACAGAATCAGCTCCACATCTCAGCAAAGTTAGTGCCCTATCTGGCCAAGCTTCATATGAAGTTACTCTTCAACATCAGAGACTGAACTCTGATCAGTTCTTACATGTATGTAACATATTAGAAACCAAACAAATAAACAAAAAACAACAAAAAAAACAGACTCTAATTTTGATGTTTCAAAAAAAAATCAAATTATTTCATAAGTTCATCCTTTATTAGGGTTTATATGGTACCTTGAGGAAGTTCAACTTCCAATTGCCTGATGGCGTAGTAGGAGGAATGAGTCACCTTATCTCCCAATGATACCACTGGGCAACATAAACACCTATATTAGGTACTCTATATTTGGCTATCAATACTGCTCACAGCAGTCACTGGTGGGGAAAGTAATTTCATTAATGACCTTCCTGTAAAAAAAGATAATCCTCTTTGGTTTTGCTGAGAATAAATACTAATAAACTTCATTTGAGGGAATCCTCCAGACTTAGTTCTTTGCCATTAGTTTAGTTTCTGAATGTGCATGTTCTTTATAGTATTTATCATTTAAGTGTTATTACCAGCTTTATGGCAAAAAGTCATTAAGTTTCTATTTCTTGGTAATTTAGCTTTTCTATTGCATCAGCAATTACATTTGGATTTTTAATTGCATAATACACTGTATAAGTATCCTGAACAATCAAACTACTTATGTTAATGAGTCATCACCCTCTATTTCCTCAAAATTATTTTATTCATTCACAGGATTAATGAGAAAAGTTGTTTAGAGAAGATGAATTTGAAATACAGGGATGTCCATGTAATTAATTACTGCCTTGTGGCATTTTTGTTTCCTTGAAAACCTCTGCAGCCATATAATTAATCCTTACCTCTTACACATAGTACAGAGGTGATCCAAAAGTAATGCCTCCTATTTTTATTATGTTGGCCTTCCACATCAGAGGCAGATGTTGGTGGGATGGCAGCAGAGGCTGAACCTTCCCACCCAGCTCCCGTCCCATGCTGTGGCCGTGTGACAGATGGCAGCAGAGGGGCCCTCTGACCCCATGGCGTCTGACACGGGAGTGCGGATGGAGCAGAGGGGTGGAACTGAATTCCTCCATGTGGAAACAATGGCACCCGCCAGCATTCATCAACTCTGCTGAACATTGATGGAGACCAAACAGTGGCTGTGGGCACAGGGAGGGGGGGTGGTGTGTTTCAGCAGTGGTGACAGTGACAGCAGTCACCTCCACTGCTGCTGATTGTTCTGAGCGTGGCATGCAGCTCTCGTCCATCACTGGTGAAAACGCAGAGCTCGTGGTGGTGACTGTGCTGGAAAATAGTGTTCTGTAGTTAGAATTTGCTCTATCAAACAGCGCTACTCTGCTCTTTCTATCTGTTGTAGTTTCCATGGAACTAAATAGGAGGCATTACTTTTGGAGTGACCCATTTATATATTATCAAAGAAAAATATTTAATTTTAATATTAATAAATGAAAAGATTGCTCGCTGTTATTTGTTTGTAAATTAAAGATCTATATTTTCTTGCATGATTATTTTCAATGTAGAAGTTCAGATCTTGATAACACTTGTATTATCCCAGTAGTTTAAGAAATTGCGGTGTCTATACGGGGAAACACAGCTGTGTGAGGTGAAGGTCTCTTGAGTAATGATATATACATATATTTTATTATAGTAAGTATCAAATAAAAGATCTCTATATTCCTCACAGTAAATATAAAGTATCTTACTTAAATGAGATACCTACAGTATTTGGTATTGGAATTTTATGAAAAGTAAAGGAACTTAGAAAAAAAACAAAAAACAAAAAACATAAAAAGCTCCATCTTGCTTTCGTAATTATCTTCTAAGGTAATTTCTCTTGTCATCATTTTCTTTTTAATTAATTCTATAATTCCACAGTTTTTCATGTCTTGACTTTTGTGGGTTTTTTTCCATTGAAGTAGTATTTCAAGAGTCACAGAAAAACAAGAAATTCATTTTAATCATTGACAATGGTTAGACACTTTTCTGTCATATGAGAAGAAGTTATTTAAGTGTTCTGATGAATATTTTAACGTACGTACAACTGCTTTTAGCTCTTGTACTGGAAAAGGTAATGTTACATGCTCAAAAGTGTTTTAATTTTAAAGTTTTCAGTAACTTCATCTAGGGAACTAAATGTGCAAAAATTGCAGATGTGCACAAGGATTTTGAACCTTCAGAACATTACATGAACCATCTTTATTGCTCACATTTGTCTTTTTGTAAGAAACAAAAAAATAAGCATATTAAATAAAAGTATCCAAATTTTCTATGAAATAGCCATAAAAATGGGGAGATAGAAATAAGTTTCTTTTTCATACTTATATTCTTAAAATTATAGAATAACTTCTCATTTCTTCTTCTTTATGCTTCTTCTTTTCTTCTTTTTCTTCTTCTATTTTTACAGGGAAGAGTAGCTTTGATGCCTGTTTTTCACCCTGTACACAGGGTACCCATTTTTTTTTTAATCCATGCTTGTAGCTTAAATTCATCTTTTCAATGGATTTCGTATTAGAATTGACAACATAGGATAAATGGTTCGTAAGAGAATAGATGGTTTGTAAGGGATCTGTCATTAAAACGGGACAGCAGAAAAGCCAGAAAATAATAAAGATTTAAATTTAATTTTAGTTGTGCCTCCCTGGTAAAGCAGCAGGGATGTACTGTCGCAGAATTAGCTGTGTTAATGCTTCTTATGGGAAACCTGTTTATAATTTGTGTGTTATAATGCCGTAACGAATGTTTTGAAACTTTGCCCTCTGTTTCATCTGGTACACGTTTCTCTTTAGCACAACTGCAGTCTGCAAGAGTGGAGAATTTCAAATCCCCTGTGCAGCTCTGTCGAGGGAATAACTCTTATTCATGTTAATGACAGTTCTGCAGATTTGCTGTAAGGGAGAAACGAACACCCATCTGCATATACCTGATGAGGGCAGAGCACCTTGCAGTAGTCATAATGTGATGTTAAAGCTACCATGACACGAACAACCCCAAAGGTATTCCAGCAAGTAACCCATCACGTTGGCACAGAGGAATTATCTTCCTCAGTTCATTCTGTTTATCGCAAATTCTCCGGTTTGTCTCATGCATTTTCTGGCTGGAAAGTAATGCAAGATATTCCCTGAGGAACCTGATGCCAATGCTAATGCAGGACCTTGAAGTCTAAAAATCCAACCTTGTTTACAGATACAGGGGAAAAGGCCATTTAGCACAACATGGCTTCACTCTAAGGTTTATTCATCTCAGCCTCCTCCTTACTTCTTCCCTGCATGCTTCAGTTAATTCCCCATACAAACAACCAGTTGTCTTGAACTTGTTTATTATATTTGCTTTAGTGGCTTCATGGAATCACTTTGCGTGTATTAACAGAAGAGAGTAAGCGTGAACACTTTAGGAGTGGCATGCTGTTTTGGCTGCGGAAAGCCTTTATTTTGATGGAAATCTAGCAGTTACAGCCACATGAATCAGTGTCCTAATGCAAGGGTTAAAATGATACCTCTTAAACAAACCAACCTGTATCTCCTGGCTGGAGGACAGATTGATTGGTTTTTATCTCCTTTTACTTTTTATGTAAAGATTGAGCTTAATCCTAGTTGAAATATTCCCCATCTACAACATGAGAATCCTTCGTTACAAGCTTATGAATTGATTATCTCACTAATTAGGGTATGATTGCTATTGTATGCCTTCAAATTAATTTTAAACTAACTTGAAGTTTTTTAAAAAAATGTACACAGATCGCATCTATCACAATTCTAAATAAAAATATAATAGCTGGAGATATGAATGCCGATTACCAGTTTAATTGGCCTTTCAGCACAGAAATGAATGTAGATATAATAGATTGTGCATCAAAATACTCGTGTTTGGTATTTTGGTAAGGATAATTGACACGACATGAAGTAGATGGCTACGGCAAATTTGGCTGCTGTCCATATCGGTGTGCCATCAGTTGTTCACTTTTTTGCTTCATTGCGCTGACATTAATGCCCTCGTGTGCAGAGTCTTAATACAGACTTATTAATTTTTGATTCAGCCTTAGAAGCAAACTACAGTTTTCTTATTCAAGTGTTACCTCTAAAAATGTATTCACTTTTTTAGCTGACTTTAGTCAACTCAGTTGACTGCGTGAGTATTGTGTCCAAAAAAGTAAAAAATAAAAATAAAAAAAATGTTCATACTGAGATACATTGTTACTAAAATTTTAGAAGTGTATTTTCTCTTGCTCTCTCATAAATAGACATGTGATCTGTAGAATAAACCTGATTTTACAGGACTTCAGGTACTGAATTTTGTGGCATATACACCTTCAACATAAAGCACCTAAAAGAAATTGTTAGTTCAGTAGGTAGCAGGCCTTCCACTAAAGAATTATCCTGGAGGATGGGGGAAGGACTTGCTGCTAAATCTCAGCATTTATAAACTCTGTTTTGCTTATAAATGGCACTGTTTATTGTCTTCAGAGGTACAGAGTTTTATTGAAGAAAGTACTTTGTTTTCATGAGAAATTTGGCATTTTTACAGTACATACCCTATCTAAAGGAGGTAAGAAAACACTGTCTGCAATTAGTTTTGTAGGAGCTCAGCTTCATCCTTTAGCCTGCTGATATTTATGTTGACAATTTCCATTTTTTAGATGGGGACCCATGTGTGAATATTTAACAGAGCATCTCAGGAAGATGTGTTAGTGAGCAGAGGCACAGCAGGCAGTGGTGCAAAACCATTCCATACATCACGATTGTCATTTTGGCGCATAATTTTTGCTACCACATTAAAAAATGCATATGTCTTGAGAAACGTGAAATGTTGATGCCTGCATCAGGAGGGAGACATCCTTATGGTAACAGTGCAGTGCTATTGCTTGGGAGGCACACACACACCTCGCTCATGTGAGCCATCAGGGAAAAGTGCTGAGGGACAATTGGTCTGTAGAGCAGCAATATTCTGTAGCAAAGCCAGGGGTATGACCAGGGAGGGTTCTCTGGGGATCTTTTTGGGTTCTTACAAGGCCTAAAGCCACTGGTGATTCATTATCACAGTCTCACTCCTATCTCTCTCTAATAAGCAATTTTTCTTCCCACCGTTATTCCCTATTCTGGACAAAGTAGACAATGTCACACTGAGAACAGAGACAAGTCTTCAGTTTTGTTTATATTTAGTTAGTACTGTTGTAAAACAAATATACCAATATTTTTAATGTGAAGCCTTATTTTTAGATATGCTGCCCTTCAGGTCTTGAAGACCTTCAACTATTCCTCCTCCAAAAGTTAAAGAAAAACAAACAATGAGAAATAACTAAGAAATTAGAGCAATAATTGAAAGATACACCATAGTAATTTAATTGCATACATGTTCCCCTCTTTTTTTACAATTTATCCAATGTGAAAAAAATAGTAAAAAATACATTCCTTTTGGATTTCACCCCATTCTAAATGCTACAACAGGCTGCATAAACAGTAAATTATGCTAACTCTTGCTCATGTTTATCACGTGAACTTTTCGTTTATGTGATCGACGCTGTTATGGAAGATAATCTGAATCGCTTCTCCTCTAAGATGTATTTACTTTATAAGGAAATTTTCTGCCAGTAGAAATTAGTTAAGCCACTTGAAAGTTTTCAGAATTTTGACAATTTGGTCCCTTACAGAGGTCCTACACCAGCATAAATGTGGGGTTTTTTTTTGTTTGTTATGGTTTTACATTCATATGCATAATAATTACAGCTAAGGTACAACCTCTTTAAACCGTCAGAATGGTTTGCATCTTTGCATTGCCAGAAGACAGGCTTATCTTTCTAAATTTTTTTACTCTATGTTTACATTTGCATTTGAAAATAATAAAAGCTGTTGTAAAATAACTTTATGTTTAAAATTTTAGCATATCAATATCAATTTTTAGTAAATTTTTCATTTGTGATTTCTCAAAGATCTTTATTAGGCTATTAGATATGTTCTAGTTTTTTCTATGCCAAAGTTGTTAGTTTAGTTCCTTTCACATCAAATCTTTTTGTTCCAGATGTAGGCATAAATTGAAAGATTATGACTGGTAACTCAGTGAAGCACCTCAGTGAGTATCTTCAGAAAAGAAAATGGGTCAATTTACAGTCATTAATCTAACAAAGTGTAGTATAATTGCAAACAGTCAAAGTTTAAGTCTATTCTCTTTAATTCTAAAAAATCCCAAGATACTGAACCATCAGACATATAATTCTATAACTGAATGCTTAAGTAAGTTCAATAGCTTATTTTGTAAAGCTTTTGTTCTCAAAAGGATGCAGATTAATGATATTTGGTACTAAGTTCTCAGATTAGCACTTACAAAGCATTTCTTAAATCTTTCCTGCCACTAGTCAATTGGAAAAATCTGTCCTGAGAGTAATTGAAAACTGCCCCAGAATGTCATTGAGTGATTTGCAGAAATACTCTTTGATTATATTCCCAGTCAGTTTTATATTTTACCGGCCATCATATTGCACTGAGAAAAAATAAATAATTTGTCAGCTGTGGACAGTCAGATAACTGATGTAGTTTATTCAAAAAATTATTTCTAGTTCTTTAGGTGATCTTCTACAAGGTGAGGAAAAAAATGCCATAAATAATGTTTCAATGGAAATATGATGACCTTACCAGGTCTAGTAAACTGCGTTCAAATGCTTATTTTGCTTCAGCAGCAGGTAAAAACAGCAGCTGAGTGGCATACTTTATTCTAACCTGTTTCCTATCACATCCCCCTCCCACCAAGTAATAATAATAATAATAATAATAATAAAGGACAGAGAAAAAAAAACATTTTAAGACAATTAACCTTGAAAACATTGGATGTATATACTCATATGTCATCCCCTCTGTATACGTAACTCATAGAGCCCATCATCCCATCAAACTCAAGAGGACAGACTTTCTTCCTGGATTTCTTGGGTAGTGATAAATCATAGAATCATAGAAA
>WBMW01001078.1:26557-46780 GCA_013396635.1 Penelope pileata | reverse complement strand
TGATCAGGTGACCTTTAGTACACTCCCAGAACAGCATCACCCATACCAGCCTGGCCCTTCATCCTCACCCACAAGCTCTCCACACATTCTTCACCCTCCGCCAGATGGAGCTCAGTACATTCTAGTTGCTCTCTGACATAAAGAGCAACTCCACCACCTCGCTTCCCCTGCCTGTCTTTTCTAAAGAGGACATAGCCATCCATGACAGCATTCCAGTCATGTGAGTTGTCCCACCACATCTCCATGATTGCAATGAGATAATGGCCACGCGAGCATACACAGATCTCCAGCTCGTCCTGTTTATTACCCATACTGCATGCATTCGTATACAGGCACTTTAGGGAAGCAGCAGGTATAGGTATCCCTAGAGGAGCATAAGAAGTTTTTCAACAGGGTACCAGCAACAGTTCCATTTCTGAGGAGCCCTCACAAGATTCTGCAAGACAACTCAGAGGTTTTTCCCCACAATCTCCAACAGTGACAACATGCCCTAGCCCTGCTCCGTCACATCTAACTCCCATCCTGTCCCCCATCAAATCTAGTTTAAAGCCCTAGAGATCAATCCGGACAGCTTGCTCCCCAGCACACTTTTACCCCACCTGCTGAGTCTCATTCCATCAGCTGCCCACATGCCTGGTTTCTCAAAGGCATGTTCAAGATCATAAAACCCCAAAGCTGTGACCGTAACACCACTCCCTCAACCAGTCATTGACCTGAGCCGATTTCCTCCTTCTTTCCTGGTCCCAGCTACGTAAAGGGTATCTAAATGTCTCTTCAACACTGACAGGTGTGGGACATCAACCACCTCTCTAGGAAGCCTTTTCTAGTGTTTGATCACCATCAGAGCAAAGAAATTCTTCCTGCTGTCCGGTCTGAATCCTCCCTGGTGCACCTTTGTAATGTTCCTCTACGTCCTGCAATTTGTTCACAGAAGCAGAACCTAGCATATCCCCTTCCAGTTCTCATCAGGGAGCTGCCAAGAGCAATGAGGTTACCTCTCAACCTTCTTTAAACTAGACAAGTCATGTGCCCTTAGCCTCTGCACACAAAACATGCCTCCCAGCCTTATTACCAACTTTGCTGTCGTCCTCTGGATGCTTTCAACAACTTTAGCATCTTTTTCATATTGTTGAGCCCAAAACTGCACACAATATTAAGGTAAAGCTGCAGCAATATTAAATATAGTGAAAGAACCAATTTTTTTGACTGGCTGGCTATACTGTATTTAATGCACCCCAAAATGCAGTTTGCCCTCTTGTTTTCTCGGGGGCACGCATCTGGCCCATGTTGAGCCTGCTTTAGACCAGTACATTTTTAGTATGCAAAGCATGATCCCCAAATCTGTATTTACATCATAGAAGAGAATGGCTTTGAAGGTAATAGATTTTGCCTTTTAAAACAATTTGCATTATATATAAAAAAAATCATTTAAGTGGAAATAAATCTAACATAATACACATTTTTAAAAAGCTGCCTCAAATTGTATTTACCTGGAAGAACAGCTGTTGTGGTCTCCTGAGTAAATAATTAAATCTTTTAAAGAAACTGTATATATACATATTTACCTGATAGAGTGGAACAAATGTAGCCAATATTTTTTATCATGCTTGGAATACATAAAAATTATTTCTGCAATGACATGGGCCAATATGGTCCTGATCATTTCGTAAACGTGTCTTGAGCAGCAGTTTTTATATCTGAGGTAGAGATTTTTTGCTGTTGATGTTGCTTTTGTTTTGGGGGGGCGGAAGGGGAAGGAGAGAAGGGAAGAAAAAGAAAATAGAAAAAAAAAAAGACAAAAAAGAAAAAAAAATAAACCAACCAACCATAAACAGACAGTTAAAACATTAATTCATAAAAATCAAGTCTTCCGAAGACAGGATTATTTTTCAAGTCTCTCTCTTTACATGTGAAATTTGCTACAGATACTCTTTCATTTAAAATTCTTATACCGGTTGTTTTTCAATCACAGAGTGGTGTGGGAACACAGAGTAATAAAATATGCTGGAAAATCTTTGAATAACCCATGAGGTTTCTAGTTAGTTCGGAAATGAGTGATAAAATTCCAACCTCATGGTCACAGCATTGAAGAGGGATTGACACACAGGTTCATGCCTAACCTGCTAAAGTAACAATATACATATCAATCTATATGTGACATGAATGAGCACTGCCCCCACAACAACAGAAACAGCTAAAGGCATTCTGCTCAATATCTGCTGGTTTTCATCAACAGCTTGTTTCTGTAGGAGACAGAGCTAGAAAATTTCAAATTTTGTGAACAGGTTGCCCTTACTCTGAAGATCCAGCGAAAGACAGAAGCGGAGCATATCTGTATCATGCAAGCAAGCAGTATAGAAGATATTTCAGACATTTCCAGCTTCTATTCTTTTGGAAAAAGTTCTAGTGAATTTTTCCTCCCTTAAATAGTGAAAACAATAGTAGATTTCAAAGCAATCAATATCAATTTGGTCTGGTTTGTTTCTTTTATTTGTTTCACTCACAATTTTTCATTCCTTCCTTAAAAATTGCTGTTGTAAATACAAGGGGAAAGTCTTCTTCCGTGAGTAGCATGATTATATTGTCTTTAACCTAAGGAATGGAAATGGACTTCTACTAATACTAACCTTTCTTTTCCACCACCCTTAAATCTATACAGAGTAATTTCCATGATTCCTGTAATTAATTGCCAGTGTCTTTGCACAGATATCACCTTAATGGCTCTTCATAGACAGTTGGCATGTCTAGAATGTGACTCATCCCAAAGTAGACATCTAAATGAGATCAGACAAGTTGTGACCTAGAAAAGTCTATTGTTCTTCACCAAGTATAAAGCAAGTGGAGAGTGAATATCTCAAGTACAGACTTGTACAGACTATGCTGTTGCTGTCTATGTTTAGTTACAACAATCCCTGTTTCTTTCCCAGGATATGCAGGAATAGACTCAATAGTTGTAGCTCTGTACATCAGACTGGTATGTTTCATGTTCAACAGGAATTTATCCTGAAAAAGAAGTCATAGCAAAGCCATAGCAAACACAGCTTTCAGTCTAGACACTTTTCCTTTTACCATATATGCACATTGCTGTAAGTAGCATGTACAAGGAGGGAAACTTTTTTGTTTACACAGAAAAGCATCAAGTTCTTAAATCTGAAAAAGAAAACAAACAGATGCAAGGCATTGTTCCAAACACATCTGAAAGCCTGTAACAGAGTTATCTGAATCTCTTTCACAAACCTAAAGAGAGGATGTTTTTGCTGTACGCAACTTTTCTACTGCTTGAACAGACGCTGAAGTTTCAGCAGCATATATATCAAATCTTTTAAAAGAGATGTCTGAAGTTCCATTTTAACAAAGCATGGTGTGATGCAATTTTTTTCTATATATTAATTAAATGTGTTGAAAATCATTCTCCTATATTGGAAGACCTTAACAATGCTGAGTTTGAACAGAGTATACACAACAGATGGGAAATATAGAGACAGTTGTAGCACAAGATTCCATTTGTTTCATCCATCTGAAACAACATACAGGCTCTTTTCATTTGTAAGCAGGAAATACGACTAAAGAAACATTGCTCTAGGAGAGTGAAGATTCATTCTCATTGAACATTTCAATTCCATAAGAGATCTAGGACGTGAACTAATTGCTGATGAGATCTTGTGCTGTGGACCTCGTACGAACATAACAATTAAAATAATTGAAAGAAGTGATTCTCACTCGGTTACAACCTTTATGTTCCACCCATTAAGTAAAAACTCTTATATGCATGATTTCATAGGTGTTCATAATAACGAGAGGCTTGAATCTCAACCCAGCCAAAACTATATGAGTGCTCTAACCTTCTGAACCTTTTCTTGTTGATATGAGAAAGATCTGGCCCAGTTTGTTTAATTATGAAAGAGAACTTGTAGCAGAGAGGGGTTCACGTAGCCCAGAGTCAGATCTGTTTGCGAGATGACTTTGAAGAGATTTCTAAATATTGGCTTTTATGAACTATGCAGTTTTAGGTGCCTCATCCTTCCTCATAAGAGACCTCCAGAGCCTACAATTGTCTCAGGTGTCTGGCTGCCTTCAGGCATTGCATAAAAAGCAGGACATAGCTATGTTGAATGGCTCTCATTTGTGGATCAGACTCTGTCTCCCCATGCTTCAGTCAGCATCTCAAAAATGATGACAGTAGCACTTTCCTATTTCCTAGGAATGTTGAAAATGAATAAAGAACTACAGTTGCAATCTCTTTCTGACTAAGATGTTCTGCAGTAAGTTCTGATTTTATTTACCTTGGTATAAACAAATAATAAATTGTTGCTTCCTTACTCTGTATATTTATAAGATCTGTCACAATGGAATAAGTTTTGTGATTTTATTTTGGTTTGAGACATCTTTTTTATTTCTTTGGAAGAAAAATAATAGATAATAAAATTTCATTCAAAAAATCTTATGAAATCCAAGCAAAACCTAGTAAATAAAAAATGATATTTTTCTGCCTCTTCTTAATCTTTCCCCCTCCCACCGTGTCCTTTTGTGTGAGTGCTCTGTTCTTTGCTCTGAATCTGGAGGGTTTACAACTTTAAAATCCGTATTGTTGGAGTCTGAGAACTGTTTGATCTGTACATTATCTGTACAAAGTATCTGTTGTAAGCAATAAACAGAAATTGGTTCAAGAAGAAACTACACTGGAATCACAAAGTAAGATGTTTGACGTCTCAGGGCTAGTTAAATTAAAAAAAAAGAAAAAGAAATAGAAAAATCTACTAAAAACAAAAATGACACGGCAAGTTAAAACTGTTTAATGGAATGTTAGGACTTAAAGGAAAGCAGAATAATGCTAACTCCAGAAGCCAGGAAATTAAAGGTAAGGTTTTTGAAGGCACTCAGCACATACAGATCTTTAATAGGAATCTTATGCCTGCCTGCCATTTGAGCCCTTGAAAAGATCCTCCTGAAATCCTTCATCTCCGTTTCATGTAAATGTACCATAGCCGTAACAAAGTCGTAGAAGACCTACATACCCTTTGACATGAAAGGAAGGAGGGAGGGAAAATGTAAATGACTGTTGAAGAGGTTATTCAAGCCAAACAAGTGCTGCTTCAAAAATGGAAATCCAAACCCTGACGATTTGTGGAGAGGAGCCTAAGTACTCAGAGAAGATGTTCTGTCATTTCTTATGCGACTAAAAAAGAGTAGGTTATGATTGTTTTCAGCTTCTTTCACTGCACTGTTACTGTTAGGAGCAGAGCTAACCTGGCAATTCTAAGCATTCTATTTTGGGATGTTTGAGAAAACTTCAGAGGGACATCCCTTGAGGCAGCCAGGTCTTTTGTCATCACTGTTCGAAAAGGACTGCCTGAAAACAGTGCAAACTACTATTTTGTTAGTATTTGTCTGGTATCACTGAAAGAATGTTTAATAAATTTCAGAAAACCACAGAATTTGAATATACTTTTCCATATTATGGGAGATATTTTTCAGTCAGAGAAACCACCTACTGCATCTATTCCCTCCAGGCTGCTTCTCTAGGTTGTCTAATAAAGAAGATGAAGTCAATTTATTTAGCTTATCCCTGCAGACATTTGTGTAGACTATGGATTCTTCAGAAGAGATGTAGATAATTAGTCCTAAAGCGAAAGACTTAATTTCTTCCTTTTGCAAATACCAGCTGTCCTTCCTCATCAATCTACAGTAGGACTTAACCTTTTTTTCTGCAAGGCCAGGGTACTTGCTCAAACCCTGATGAAGCATCATTTATGGGTGTGATTGCTAATTGTGATCATGCCACAAGATTGAACTGAGCTCTTGGTCACCCATGACTGATCCTTCCTTCATATTCTGAAATTCTCCTTTTTTTTTATCTCCCACAGTGGTTATAAAATGGCAATCTTATCTAAATAAATTCCTTTTCACAATTAACTACTAATTACTAAATTCTTCCTGACACCAAACTTCATATATGTATAAAAAATTATCACTTTTTGAATAGACTGACTGGAAAGATTAATGGATTTTCTTTAGATTTTTAAATGGAAGATTATTTACTAACGACAGGAAGATTTTCTTTATAAATGCCTTCATCGACATATAAGCATATATCTATTACACGTATGCATGTGCACATGCACTCAAATAGGCATGTAGGAGATCCAGGTTTTTTAATATCTTGCTTGTTTCTGATTTCTTTTTCCCTCACATAACATCACATGGGTTTTTGCTTGTTTATTTGCTTTTTTTCTCTCAAGAGAGCCAAAATTTTCCATGTAAAACTGTAATGAAAAATTACCATGTTTGCAATTGCATACAACATATTTATTTTATAAATGTTGAAGTTATGTTGACATTGTTCTTTGGTACTTAGATACAGGAAGAAGAAAGACGTCTTGTTTTTCACAGGTGCAATAAAGAGAGAGAGGTTAGGGCTTCTAGCTTCCAGAAATCCGTACAGTGATGTCAGGTTAGCTCTTAAACAGTCAAGCTAAACAAAGAAAGAGACAATTAGAGGTCAAACTGCTGTAAGGAACTTAGACACACAGGAAATGGTGGCTGCCACATCTATATGAGAGGCAAATAAGGCTTAGCTGTCACCTCACATTTGCATTGCACCATTTAAGTACAGAGATTATCACAGAATCACAGAATCACAGAATTGCAGGGGTTGGAAGGGACCTCAAGAGATCATCGAGTCCAGCCCCCCTGCCAGAGCAGGTTCCCTACAGCAGGTTGCACAGGTAGGCGTCCAGGCGGGTCTTGAATATCTCCAGGGAAGGAGACTCCACAACCTCCCTGGGCAGCCTGTTCCAGTGAAATTAGAATCATGCCCTATTTTTTTTTGTCTCTGAGAGAGACATATTGGTTAGCATCATAAGTGAGAGGCAGGACACTAAACTGCAATTATCGATGACTCACCTTCCTTTGAATCTAGAGGCAGAGGCTTGTAATTTTGGCTGAGCTGTGTTTCTGCTTAGTTATTAATGGCTAAGGATGGTACAAAGTGTATCGGCAGCTGCAGCATCAATGAAGATCATCAGTTAGTTAATCACAGTGTATGCAGTACGACAGCTCTATCCTATTAGTGTTTTTGTTGTTGTCGTTTTAACTGCAGGAAGATTTAGATTTTCTAAATAACATTTGGTCCCAGACAAGAAGTGCAGTATCTATCCAAACCAATAGGCAATCTGTACCCCAAACAATTCAAAACTTGATCCACAAAATAATTCAGCAGTTACTTCCTAGTCCATCAAGATGAAATACCTTGATTTACCTTCATAAATCTAGACTGCAAAACTGAAAGAAACAAAGTGTAACAGGTGACAAAATGTGTCTGCCCCATACTGCACAAAAGCACAGGGAAATGGATTTGCCCAAGGACATGTACAGCGCAACAGGAAAAAAATTCAGGTCTCTGATTCTCAATCTAACATATTAACTACAGATCCTGCTTCCTTCTCCTCTGTGCTTTTATACTTTCTATACATGGTATAGAAAAGACCAAGTGCCACGTATTATTGAATCAATCTCTCTTTAAGTTCCTGACTTTCTGTTGCAAAAGGGTTATGCAGGAAATTAATCAAGGGTGAAAATAAAAATTAGAGAAATCTATAAAAGTATTTCCAGCAATTTGCAACGAGAATGTTGGATCAATAGAATATGAATTAGAAAATAAAATAAGAAAACAAACAAGAACGGCACCTCTAAGTAAAAGAAAGTTATTCTTATTGTGTTAAGTCTACTAGGAAAATCCTCCTCATCTGCATTATTTCCTTTCTCTGTTTTCAGTTTAAAAACAAATCTTATAATTTCCTATTTTGCATGTGCTAACACCCAACTTAATTTCAGTCAGGATTTCAGTTTTACTGTGCCCTTGTAAATGCCCTGACCTTTGAAAGCTGTTCTGGAATTTGTTTCTCGTATCTATTTATTATTATTATTATTATTATTATTATTATTATTATTATTATTATTATTATTATTATTATTATTATTATTATTATTTAAGTATTATAAAGTGGAAGTCACGTTGCTGCATTTTCAGAGACAGATGAAGCAAAGTGTTCCACTGGGAGTATTCAGCCCCAGTGCATTGCTGTATTATGGCATATGGAGTAGCATCTCCAGGCGCTGACATTAGCAGTCCTGCTTCAGGTAACTCATTTAGCTTTGGTGTCATTTTACAATAAATATACCATCCACCGACACAAATTAGACAGCTATTGAGATTAATTTTGAAGCACTATCGGCAACATCTTAAATCAAAAATCATTCTTTATTAGCATGCTCAGCTGTACAGTGCTCTTCCTTCCCCTTCCCCCCTCCCTTGCCTGCCACAAGAATAAATGAGCCCCCATGGTTGACACAGCGCATCAAGTGTTTTATAATAGTCTAATTGTAGCTAATGGTTTGTGCAGCTAATTAAGGCCCTATGAATTACAGTAATCAGTCAGCCTCATCTTCTAAACCAGATAGTTCAAGAAACCCTTTAGGAAGAAACATAAAAAAAAAAAAAAGAAAAGGAAAAGAGAGACAGAAAAAAAGAAGCAGAAGAAAAATTCTGAAGAGAAAAGACGGAAAAAAGAAGAAAGGGAAAGAAAGAATGTCCAATAGACTGCAAATAAGTTAACATAACTCTTTCTTCCATTTGTTGCTAGTTACTACAGAAATTATTATATAAATTAACATGAGTCTTTTCATTATGGTCTGCAATAGAGAAAGAGGAAATTATAACATTCTTTTCTCTGAGACAGCATATATATATAAATTATAGCACATTATTTGTGGAGAATGTTTTCATTCAAACAAAAAACTGCAGTTGAACCATGATTATGGTTATATCATCATTTAGGAGAAAAGGTTAAATACAGGAAAGATATACAAAAGCACTAGCTGCACAGTAACCAAATGTCATTTGAGAACCTGAAGCCTGTAAATTCAGTATATGTCGCTGTGGGATGTAGAAGGCATGGTAGTGCAAGACAAGGTGTGGATACTAACTGGCTACATCCCTGATGCCCAAGATACTTACTGTGCCATTGCTTTCTGTCTGCTGTGGCTTAACCCCAGCACCTAACAGTTGCTGCCTCCCTTCTTCCTCCCACCCCCAGTGGGATGGGGTAAGAGAGAAGGAAGACTAAAAGCAAGAAAAGCACAAGAGATTGAATTCCTCTCATGTAAAGTAAGAGGCTTGCAATGTATATGTACAAACTTGCAATATTAAACTTCCTGTTAGAACCAGTGGTGAGCAACAGGTAATTTTAGGGTTTAATTCCTCTAATTTATTTTAAAAAGATAAAAACCTATGCTTAGCTATCTAAAGTGAAGTGAGACAAGACTCCCAATTGGTGTGTTCACACTACTTGCCTTGAGGATGAGTATTCGTTTGAGTCGACAATGAAGGTAGTACAGGACAAATTTTCTTATTTATTAGTCCCTAAGGTCATACCTCAAGTTTTATTAAACTACATCCTTGAGAAAAGTATCTCTTAACATGAGACAAGATCCGAACTTCAGCATGATCAAATACAGAAACAGAAGACTCAAGTGGCTGAAAAACTGAAGCACTGTGTTGAAACTTCAGCAATCCAAACTTCAAGGCAACTATATGCACTAACTTGCATCCACACTAGCAAATTCAACAGTGTCAGGGAATGTTCCCGTGCTCAAGAGCTCAGTCATCCATACTGCTAAGTAGTTAGTATGCTCCGTGGTATGGCTTTGTTGTATGTCACTCAGGATTCTCCCACACAATGGGGAAACTAAGTGCAACAAACAAATTCTAGTAGATAGTTTGGATATGGCCTTTCTGTTTCAAAAGTTGAATAGATAGTACATTCCATGCTACTCAGCTTCAGGTCCAATGAACAGTAATCATAGATTACTGTTGTGGTGGTGAAATACTGCAAAATATCTCTGTTGTTTAGTTTCAAGGTTCATCATCTAGTGCAGCACTAGACAGATGTATCAGAGTGAGTTCTTGATAAGGTAGTGTGTTTAGGCATGTCAAGTTTTCACTGCCAAGGTCTGTTGAACAACTGTCCAATATATGTCATTACTTATGGCCCATTAGCATTCACAGCCTAAGAGTTTCATTGCTTATGCTGACTGCAGAACTTGTTCCTGCTGTAATTCTGAGAATCTGCTTCCAGTCTGGGCTCAGCAGAATACTCAGCTATGTGCATGCTTATGAGGGGGCAGAAAAATGAGGCAGGCTGTGTCTTCATTACAGAAGAGATGCACTTGCACACATCCCACAACCAGGAGAAGATTGTGCAATCTGGTCACTTGAGAGCACAGAAAGAGATGGGAGATGATATCTCCCAGATCCTTCAACCAAGGTGATCAGGGGACAGGAAACTTGACATACTGTTGAGTTCACTTTCCCTGTAATGTAAGCAATATTAATAGCTGTGAATAGTTTTGCCTTTGCAGTCCAGTGCTTGCAATCACAGAATCACAGGGGTTGGAAGGGACTTTTAGAGATCATCAAGTTCAACCTTCCTGGCAAAGCATCCTGAATATCCCCAGAGAAGGAGACTCCACAACCCCTGTGTTCATCCTGTTCCAGTGCTCTGTCATCCTCACATACTTTTGAGAAACTTCTTATGTTCCAGTTTATGGCCATTGCACCTTGTCTTACCATCACACATCACTGAAGAGTCTGGCTTCATCACTTTGCCTCCCACACTTTAGATATTTATAAACATTGACCAGATCCCCTCTCAGTCTTCTCTTCTCCAGGCTGAACAGAGCCAGGTCACTCAACCGTTCCTCATAAGGGAGATGCTCCAGACCCTTTATCATCTTTGTGGCCCTCCACTTGACTTTCTAGGATGTTCCTGTCTTTTTTGAACTGGAGAGCCCAGAACTGGATACAACACTCCAGATGTGGCCTCACCGAGACAGAGTAGGGAGGATCACCTCCTTCAACCTGCTGGCCATGCTCTTTTTAATGCACCCCAGAATATCATTGGCCTTCTTGGCCACTAAGGAACACTGTTGGCTCACGGCCAACAGTGTTGTCCATCACGATGCATAGGTCTCCATAGAGCTCCTCTTCAGCAAGTCATCTCTTAACCTGTCCTGTTGTATGCAGTTATTCCTCCACAGATGAGCACTCTACACTTGCTCTTGTTAAACCTCATGAGGTTCCTCTCTGCCCAACTTTCCAGTGTGTCCAGGTCTTGTTGAATGGCAGCACAGCCTTCTGGTGTGTCAGCCACACCTCCCAGCTTCGTATCATCAATATTTGATTAAAATGTACGATGTTTAGACTTGTTTCTTTTGTAATAAGAGTAAAACAGACACAAGATCATTGCCTTTCTTTGGAAATAACCATCAGGAACTGGAAGACAACAGAAAGGTAAAACCTGTATAGTAAAGCAGTGAATCTGGACTTCAAAAATTTGCTACAGTAAACATACTCTATTTAATACAAAATTAACTTTTAAAGATTAGATTTAGGGAAAACATCCTTGGCATGTCCCTGTGTCTTACAATGCACACACTTATTGTAATATCTAAGGAATCTAAGTTGCCTAACTCCAAGTAATCCATTTTTATGGAGTTAGATCGTTCAACATTTAGAAACAGTAATTCCAAGCTTCATTTCATCTAGTTTTACCTAATTTATTTATCCTAATAATATCATGCAGGAGCCTGTGTCACAAAGCAAAACCCTGCCTCACTATAGAAGATAGTCTTCAAATTTTTCTTGTATATATATAGATTCTCATAATCCCACACACACCTGAATACAATGATGATCCCAAATTCTAAGTAGTAATACTTTTTGCCACTCCACCATCTGATTGACAACTTTGGAAAGTCTTGATCTTGCAGCACCAGGCACTAGGTTTAGGAGAAACTTAGAACATGATGAAAAAATAATTTATTTAGTTGCTGGAGAAAAATGAAAAAAGCAATAATAATAGCAATAGTAATAAAGCTAAACAAAAACATTGTTCTGATTGAATTTCATTTTAGTCTTCCAAGGTTTTATCTTTCTTTCCTCACACTTGTATTAGGAGATTTTTTTTATTTGTAGAATAATTTTTTGAAAACTTCTAGTGCCAGACAGATTAGCAGAGTGCACTGTCTGGCATGTTGTAATTTTCCATTTTTTGCTAAACAGCATCTCAACATCAGCCATTATATTTTTATAGTCTACAATCTGGCTTTAGATTTCAAACATTGTTGCTCACTTTCTGCAAAAGAGAAAACCCATATTAATACTTAAGAATGGTATTTTTCCTGATAGTAAGAGAGTAGTGTAACCTGCCTGAACCAACAATAAAGCTTCTAAAGCTCAATATCAACAAAGCAATGGGACTGATTAACTACTAAGTGCTAGGCATATGCTCAAGAACTCTGCTGAATCCAGATCTGATGAAGTTTGAATTTACAAAAGTAATTTATCCCAGTGCTAACATACAGCCCATTGTTATTTATGAATGATACTTTTTGTTTACAAACTGGAGTGAGTACTGCTGGTTTTGTGAATAACAGAATAAGGAGGAGGATGAAAGGTCTATGAAATGTATTTATTTTGTAATCTGCAAAATGTGAACAGATTTTATATCTCAAGAAGTGAACATCTAGTATAGTACATACCTAGCAATGAACTGAAATTTGGATTCATAAAATCAGACTTTTATTTATTTACTTATTTTCTTAATGAACCTTCCTTTTGTTTACTTCATTGTCTTTTTTACATATAGTCACGTATTCATGTTTTTCTTTTTCTTTACCTTGGACTGCCATTTGTCCCAAAGTGAAATAAATACTATTTTGGATACAAAACATGCTGTTTCTGCTTAGGTCATGATTTTCATTCGATGCATATTTGCGTCTTGCATAAACATCCATAACAAAATGGGTATGAAGAATCAGATCAAAAGAATGTCTGATACAACAAATCTAAGGGTGGGGTCATGCTGAAGCTTATGTTGTGCAAGATCAGAGCCGAAATTTAGAGACACTTGAAATTCAAATATAGCTAAAATCCCCTAAGTGGCTGCAGCTCCTTCTGTAAACTGTATTTGAAGTGAAATTATCTACCTTGATAACTATTAAGCTATCATCTCACTACAGACACTATAGCATTTTCCTACAACTCCTAGCTGAAAGAGTACCACTGTCCTAGATCTATGTAGTTTACATGGAGTGTAATACTATTCTATGCAGGTATTCTCTCTTAACACTACCATAATTAATTAAAATAAAGTAATTAATATGATATCCAAATGTGCGTTAAGGAATATCAAAAAGGAATATTCACTTCATTAGAAACTTGTCTTTAGAATGAAGTTGGCCTTCTGTAAAGGAGTCAAGGCATTGGTGGAAAAAGGAAGGACAACAGATGTCATCTTCTGGGACTTGTGCAAGGACTTTGGCATGGCTCTGCACCACATCCTTTCATTAAATTGGAGAAGTATGGATTTGAAGGCTGGACAATTTCGGAGATAACAAATAGTTTGGATGGTCACAACCAGAGGGTTGTGGTCGATGGATATATGGCCAGGTGGAGGCCAGTAACATGTGGTGTCCTCCAAGGGTCCATCTTGAGACGAGTGCTTCTCAGCATCTTTATCAATGATATAAAAATTGGGATTGAGTGTACCCTCAGTAAGCTTGTCATCAGTAAATTTGCTGATGACACCAAGCTGAGTGATGCAGTTGATATGACAGAAGGAAGGGATGCCATCCAGAGTTACCTGGACAGGCACGAAAAGGGGGTCCATGAAAGCCTAACAACATTCAACAAGACCAAGTGCAAGATGTACAGACTGGGTGAACAACTCACTAAAAGCAGCCCTGCTGAGAAGGACGTGGGAGTCCTGGTGGATGAAAAGCCAGACATGAGCCAGCACTGTGCTCTCGCAGCCTGGAAGGCCAACTGTGTCCTGGGTTGCATCAAAAGAAGGGTGGCCAGTAGGGAGACGGAGATGAGTGTCCCTCTCTACTCTGCCATCATGAGGCCCCACCTGAAATACTGTGTCCAAGTCTGGGGCCTACAATATAGGAAAGATGTGGAGCTGTTGGAGAGGGTCCAGATGAGGGCCGCACAGACAATCAGAGGGCTGGAGCACCTCTCCTATGAAGAAAGGTTGAGGAAGCTGGGCTTGTTTAGCTTGGAGAAGAGCAGGGAGACTTTATTGCAGCTTCCAATACTTGAAGGGAGCTTATCAGCAGGAGAAGGACAAACTTTTTACAAGAGTAGATAGTGCTAGAGCAAGGGAGAATGGTTTTAAAGTGAAAGAGCGGAGATTTAGGAAAGATATTAGGCAAAAATTCTTTACTCAGAAGGTGGTGAGGCACTGGAACATGTTGCCCAAACACATGGATGCCACGAGCCTGGTGGCATTCAAAACCAGGTTGAATGGGGCCCAAGGGCAGTCTGATCTAGTTGGAGTTGTTCTGGCCCACAAAAGGGAAGTTGGAATTAAGATGATCTTTAAGGTCTTTTCCAATTCAGGATTTTCTATGATTCTTTGATTCCACACAGCACACCATGAATTCGAAGTAGAGGCTAATAGTTTGTCATAGTTTCTAGCTGAAACATAATTTACTTTCTCTAATAATATCTAGTATGAAGCTATGTTTTGGCTCTAGAAGAAAAACAGAGCAGATAACACCTGGCAGCATTGAACAGAGCCAAGGCATTTCAGTCTCTCAGCTTCTTGTATTGCTCTGCCAGCAAAGGTGTTGGGAGGTAATAGGAAGCTGGGAGGATACAGGACCAGAGCAGCTGACCCAAACTAACCAAAGGAATATTCCATACCATATGACATCATAAAATAGAGGGAAGAGGAGTTAGCTGGGGAGGTACCATAGCTAGAGGACTGGATGGGCATTTGTTGGTGGGTGGTGAGTTTTGTACATCACCAGTTTTGCATCTGATTATCATTACTATTATTTTATTCTATTTTCCTTTTCTGTCTTAGTAAATACTTCTATTTCAACTCACTTGTTCCACCTTTTTTTCTTGATCCTCTCCCCTATCCCAGCTGGGAGGAGGGGGGGTAAAGTGAAAGAGTGTGCGGTGTTTTATGCCTGTCCTCAGCACAGAAGAGACACAGACCTGTTGGAGCACATCCGGAGGAGAGCCACAAAAATGATCCAGGGGATGGAACATCTCCAATACGAGGACAGGCTGAGAGAGCTGGGTCTGTTTAGCCTGGAAAAAAGAAGGCTCTGAGATGACCTGATAGCTGCCTATCAATATCTAAAGGGAAGCTATAAGAAAGAGGGCTAGACCTTTTAGCAGGATCTGTGGGGATAGGACAAGGGAGAATGGCTTTAAACTGAAAGAGAGGAAATTTAGGTTAGATTTAAGGAAGATGTTTTTTACAGTGTGGGCAGTGAAGCACTGGAAGAGGTTGTGCAGAGAGGTGGTAGAAGCCCCACCCGTGAAGACATTCAACATCAGGCTGGACCAAGCTCTGAGCAACGTAATCTAGCTGTAGATGTCCCTGCACATTGCAGAGGAGTTGAACTAGATGACCTTTAAAGGTCCCTTCCAACTCTAAGGATTCTGTGATTCTAGACCACAACATAGCTACTTCCAGAAACCTCCTAGTTACAGTTTTGCAAGTGTAGCTCAGTGTGTTGTAAGCCTCCGTTAAAAAGATGATGCACTAGCAAGAGGCCAGATCCTTTTTCTGTAGAGCTGTTAGCTGACTAGTCATTCTCCAGCCTGCACCGGTGCATGCAGTAATTTTTCTTTGATGAGAGCATAGTCCATCCTATAGTTCAGACTGCTGATAATAATGTTAAAATGCAGTATCAGTCTCTGAGTAAGTCCACTGCTAACCTGCTGCCTGTCAGACTTACAGATATTGACTACCAATCACTGAATCCCTTAGTTCAGATAGCTCTTCACTGACTTTGTCATCAAACTATTCAACCCATATTATTTCAATGGGAAATGGTGGGAAGCTGTTTCGAAAGTCTCACTATAAGGCAAATAGCATTCACTGCTCTTATGTTGAACAGGAAGCCAGTCATTTCATCATAAAAAGTAACCAGGTCGGTCAAACATGATTTGCCCTTCCTGGTTGTATGCTAGCAGTTCCCAGTCACGCTCTTGTCATTCAAATGACTGGCAGTGGTGCTTTTGAGAGTTTTGCGACACAATTTTTCCTGTGGTGGAGTTGAAGCAACTACAGGCTTGCCTAAAACCTAAGTCTTCTTCTTGCTTTTTTCACAGGTAAAACGATCACAGCTACAGTTTTTCAGAGATACTAGAGAACTTCTTTACAGTGACATCAGCCAAAACTTGTCAAACTCTTTGAATTTATAATCACAACTCATGGACTTTTTTGTGACCTATTTATATCAGTTGCCTACATCTCTGCTCTACTTTACTAGGAGTAGTACCTCTCCCTCCTAAACATTTCTGATAGGCACAGAGACCTGGGATAACTGAGAACAGTCTTTGCCAGGAGTAAATGAGGTCCACATAGTGCACCTGGGCTTTTCATACAGTCCTCAGCACAGGATCTCCTGTGCCATTCAGCAGCAGGCTAAGTGTTTCCTCAGTCTTCCTCTTGCTGAAAGTATTGGTCTTGACATCCCTCACCAGTTTTGACTCCAGCTGAGTTGTGGCCATCTTAATTCAATCCTTGAATATTTGGACAATGTTTCCGTGTCATTGCTCGTAGGTCTTAGCTGGCCTGCAGCCATGCATGCCTGTTTTTATGTAGATCACGAATGGATCATTTTAGTGCTTTGAGGAAGCTGACTCTGAAGATGATGTCTTTCTGTGAAGCCTTCCAACATTCACTACTATGAATTCAATTCTATCAATATATTGTGTACAAGCCAAAACACACTTTCCTGAAATGCAGGTTCTCTACATTGTTACTGCCCCCTTTGCTTCCCTCAAGGGTTTAAATTTTACCTCATTCCAAGGATGACACTGTCATGGTCCTGAGTAGCATATCCAACATAATATCTCCTTCACCTGTTCAATTCAACATCTGAGGAAAACAAAACAAAACAAAACAAAACAAAACAAACAAGAAAAAAAAAAACACCTAAAGCCAAGTCCAGCTTTATATAACAGCAGATAAAACATTTTGCCCTTGACTCGATTATTGACTCTGAAAACACATATTTGAATACACCAAATTTTCCATAACTGCATATAGTTATGCAGTTATCCATTGATCTGAATAGTGGTGAATATGCCTCATCTGTAGATAATTTTCCTTCTTCATTAAAAATACATGTTTACTTTTTGTTTGAACTGACCTGACATTATTTTTCAGATTTTCTTGATGCTCTAGTAATTTTTGCTAGAGTGAAGAGTCTTTTGGAACTCTGTTGCTTTTCTTCCTGCAAAGATGCTTATGTGGAATAATCATGACACTGTGATAAGCATGGATGATCAAGTTCTCAAGCTTTAAAGAATATCTTTGCACATTTTGTGCTTTCTGTAACTTAGAAGTGTAAAGCATTCAGAAAAGTGAAAGAGTATTGGCTCCTGGTGTATCTAAAAATTTGTTTGAAGGCTTTAGCTATGTTGTTCAGGCATCCACTGAGCCCATTGACTCATTCCTTGCTTCTATTGTACATGCAATAAGCATTACTATGGGTCTCAGGTAAGACTTGAGCTGGAAAGTAATTGTATAGCCTTATCAGAAACAAAGAGAGTAGTTTCTGAAACAATGACTTCTACAGAATGAGTATGATAAATGAAAGCACTTTCTTCTTGTTTAAGAAACTACTTTACATGAGTTTACTGTAGGATATTAGACAGATGAAGAAATCTTTTATTTGATGTTGCAAATTTTATTGGCACTAGTGTTCTTCTCATTTTTTTTAATACAGGAATTTATTTCTTTTTATTTTAAAACATTAAGAATTGGAAAGAAATTTTTCATCACAGTGCTTCAGACTTTTCCACTCATGTTTAGACTTTTTTGGATTTCTATTCTCCAGTTCAGCTGACTTTTTGAAATTAACTATTGATGTCTCTATGTTAGTAGTAATTTCACCTCTGAGATTTTAAACTCAATCATTTAGAGCTTCCTTTCCTTGCCTTTCCTTGCCTTGCTTTGCCTCGCCTCGCTTCGCCTTGCCTCGCCTCATCTCTCCTCTCCTTTCTTCTTCTTCTTGTCTCTTTTTTTTTCCTTTTCTTTTCACTAGATATTTCTGAATTTTTGTTAGGATATATTAAATTAGTTTAGCTACAGGTATTAAAAAAAAATCATTTGATATTTCTTTTTGTTCATTTCTTTTTTTCAGTTATCTCATATATGTAAGATCATAGAATGGCTTCTGTTGGAAGGGACTTCAAGCATCATCAGATTCCAACCTCCTGCAGCAGGTAGAGTTGATAACTGCAAGATCAAGTACTAGATCAGGTTACCCAGGGTCCCATCGAGCCTGGCTCCCACCTCCAGGAATGGGGCATCCACAACATCTCTGAGCAGCCTGTTCCAACACCTCGCCACTCTCTCAGTAAAGAACTTTCCCCTGACATCTAATCTAAGTCTCTCCTCCTACAGCTTAAAACAATTCCCCCTTGTCCTATCCTATCTACTATCCTTGTCCCTGGAGATGTTCAAGAGCAGATTGGAGGGGGCCCTGGGCAACCTGAGCTAGTATTAGATTTGGAGGTTGGCAGCCCTGCCTGTGGCAGGGGGGTTGAAACTTGATGATTCTTGGTGTCCCTTCCTACTAAGGCCATTCTATGATTCTATCACTATCTACCCATGTAAAAAGTTGATTTCCCTCCTGTTTATAAGCTCCCTTTAAATACAAGAAGGCTGCAATTGAGTCTCCCCGCAGAATTCTCTTCTCCAGGCTGAACAAGCCCATCTCCCTCAGCCTGTCTTCATAGGAGAACTGCTACAGCCCTGTGATCATCTTTGTGGTGCTCCTCTGGACCCACTTCAACAGCTCCACATCTTTCCTGTATTGCAGGCCTCAGACATGGGCACAGTACTCCATTTATAGCCTTAAAAGGGCAGAGAAGAGAAGGACAATTACCTCTTTCTCCCTGCTGTCTACCCCTCTTTTGATGCAGCCCAGGATGTTGTTGGCCTTCTGGGCTGCAAGTGCTCACTGCTGGCACATGTTAAGTTCTTCATCTACCAGGACTCCTAAGTCCTTCTCTGCAGGGCTAGTCACAATGATTTCTTCTCCCAGCCTTACGCATAACTGGGATTATTCTGACCCATGTGCAAAACCTTGCACTTTGGTTTGTTGAACCTGATTATGTTCACATGGTCCCACTTTTCAAGTTTATTGAGGTCCGTCTGGATCGCATCCCTTCATTCTCTTGTGTAATCAGCACCACTTAGCTTGTTCTCATCAACAAACTTGCTAAGGGTATGCTTGATCCCATCATCTGTGTCATTGACAAAATGTTAAAGAGCATCAGTCTGACTTGTCACCAGCCTCCACCTGGACATAGTCATTTACCACAACGCTCGGGCTGTGGCCTTCCAACCAGTTCTTTATCTACCAAATTGTCCACCCTTCAAATCCATATCTCTTATTTAGACATAAGGGTGTGGTGGGGGATCGTGTCAAAGGCCTTGCACAAGTCCAGGTAGATGACATCCATCATCTTCTTTTTGTCCACTGATGCTGTTACTCCATCACAGAAAGCCACCGGATTGGGCAGGCAAGATCTGCCCTTGGTGAAGCAGTGCTGACTGTCTTTGATCACCTGCTCATCCCTCATAAGCCTTAACAAGTCTTCCAGGAGGATCTGTTCATGATCTTCCCAGACACAGATGTGAGGCTCAGCAACATGTAGTTCCCTGGGTTCTTTTTCCTCACTTTCTCATAAATGGGAACGGTGTTTCCCTTTTTCCAGTCACCGGGGTCTTTGCTTGACAGCCATGACTTTTCAAAAATGATAGAGAGTGGCTCGGCAACCACATCAGCCAGCTCATTCAGGGCCCTGGGATGCATGTCATCCAGCCCCAAAGAATTAAGCAAATTCAGTCTCATCAGGCAGTCTTGTACTTGCTCTCATAGAATCATAGAATCATAGAAACACTAGGTTGGAAAGGACCTACAAGATCATCTAGTCCAACCGTCCTCCTATCACCATCCCTACCCACTAAGCTACTAAATCATATGCCTTAGCACTTCGTCTAGACGCTTCTTGAACAGCACTAGGGACGGTGACTCTACCACCTCCCTAGGCAGGCCATTCCAGTGCCTGACCACTCTTTCAGAGAAAACGTTTTTCCTCATATCCAGTCTGAATTT
>WBMW01001078.1:14530-26033 GCA_013396635.1 Penelope pileata | reverse complement strand
CCAGTCATAGAAGGAGATGAGGTTGGACAAGCACGACCTGCCTTTCATGAACCCGTGCTGGCTGGGCTTGATCCCCTGGTTGCCATGCACGTGCTGTGTGATCTCCCTCAAGATCATCTGCTCTATAACTTTCCCTGATGCTGAGGTCAGGCTGACAGGCCTGTAGTTCCCCAGATCTTCCTTACGGAAGATGAACATTGTCATGTTACAATCAGGGAGAGTTTGTTACCCCACTTCCCACTTAGAGATTCAGGGATGTAAAGTTCACGGATGTCAGAGATATCTTGGCTGCCAGTGAAGACTGAAACAAAGAATTCATTGAGCATCCCCACCTTCTTCATGTCTGTTGTAACCAGTCATCCTTTCTCATTTACCAGAGGAGATACACTCTCTTTGGCCTGTCTCTCCTGACTGATGTACCAATAGAATCCCTTCTTGTTATTTTTTCATATCCTTCATCAAGTTCAGTTTCATCTGTGCCTTGGCTTTCTTAAATCCATTTCTGCACATCTGGACAGCATTCCGGTATTCTTCCCAGGTGCATCCTTTTTTCCACTGCCTGTACATGTCCTTCTTTTCCCTCAGTTCGACCAGAAGGTCCTTGCTGAGACATGCTGGTTTCCTGCCTCTTCTGCTTGTTTTCCTGTACAGGGGGACAAAGAGCTATTGAATTCTCAGAAAGGCATCCTTAAAGAGTAGCCAAGTTTCCTCCACTCCTTTGTCTCTAAAGACAACTTTAAAGGTGATCTCACCCAATAATCCCTCAAACTGCCTGAAGTTTGCTTTCCTGAAATTCAGGGTCCTGACTCAGCTTTTTGTCAGGCCCATAATCTTCAGGATCACAACTCAAACAGGGCATGGTCACTACAGCCTAGGGTGCCTTCAGTCTTATCCTTGTTAATGAGGTCCTCTGCATTGGTGGGCATCAGGTCCAGAAATGCTTCTTCTCTGTTTGGTTTGTCTAATACCTGGAACAGGAAGTGTGCAATCTGCCACATTGCTTTCCCAGCAGATATTCAAGTGGTTGAAATCCCCCATCAAGATAAGAGCCTGTGAGAGTGATACTTCCTGCAGTTTAACGAAGAAGGCCTCATCCACAGGCTCCGCCTGATCAGATGGCTTGTAGAAGATCCCTATCACCTGATGTCCTTTACCGGTTTGGTCTCTGATTTTCACTCACAATATCTCAACCTGACTATGTCTGTTTCTCAGAGGCAGCTCTTGGCACTATAACCAGCTCTTAACAGAAAGGACAACTCCCCCACTCCTCTTCCCCTGCCTATCTCTTCTGAAAAGCTTGTAGCCCTCGATCATCATACTCCAGTCATGCAAATCATCCCACCATGTCTCTGTGATTGCTATCAGGTCGTACTCTTCTAATTGTGTCATGGCTTCCAACATGTTCTATTTGTTACCCAGGCTGTTTTCATTGGTGTAAAGGCTCTTCAGCCAAGTTATTGGCAATGTTACTTTCTCAGAGGAGTCCTCGTGAGATCCTTTGGGACAATTCTGAGTTTTTTCCTGCAGTTTCCAAAAGTGATAGCATTCCCTGGCCCTTTCTGTCACAAAGAACTCCATCCTACCTCCACAAAATTTAATTTAAATACCTGGTAATTAGTCCAGAGGGCTTGCTCCCCAGAACACTTTTGCTCCACCTGCTCATTCACATTCTATCTGGCGCCCACATACTCAGTCTCTTGAAGGCCTGTCCAAGACCACAGTACCCAAAACTTCGATCATGACACCATCTACTCAGCCAGTCATTTACCTGACTCATTCTCTTCTTATTTTCTGGGTCCCAGCCAGCAATCAGGGGGACAGAGGAGAACATGACTTGTACTCTCGATCCCTTCAATGTCTTTCCAAGGGATGTAAAGACCCTTTTAATGTTCTACAGCTTCCTTGTTGCAACCTCCTGAGACTTGAATGACAGACAGTGAATAATAGTCTTTCTGTTTTTATCAGACTCTTCTTGACACCTCTAACATGTGCCCCTGGCGGACAGCAAACCTCTCTGGAGAGGTGATCCAGGTGGCAACTGGGGACTTCAGTGTCGCTCAGCAAGAAGTCTCCAATTACTAAGACTCTTCATCTTTTTTCTGGTGGCGCTAGTTTTGATATGATTTCTCAGTTTTCCCTGTTCAACATGCTTGTTGTTTCCTGGGTTCTGTCTGCTATCCATATATAGTCAACCTCTTTATTTTTCTAAACATATATTTATTGTTATATATATATATATAAACAGCAACTTTAAGCTTTAGAGTCCAAAATATTAAAATATTCCCAGAATGAAGGACAGCAATTTTCTGAGCTCAATTTGCAAAGTAATTTGATTTCATGATGCTATTGTGACAAATTAAAGACCTACTTTCACATGCTTATTAATATGAACATCAGATATGAACTTCATTTTAAGCATTGTTTTTTTTTCACTTACACGCAGAAGAAATAGGAAGTTCAGTTATATTTCCTGAGTTTATTTCATTCAAATTTCTGTTAATTTATTGAGCATGGAGCTTAGCATAGGGCATTTGCTATCTGTGTTTTTACCGAAAGGGAAACAATCAAGTAAAACAGGCGGAGCAGAAAAGAAGAACCTGAAAAGTCCTTCAGCTGAAAAGGTATGCTGACTACGAAGTGTAAAAGACTGTTTCTGAATCTTTTGTCTAAAAGCTTGCTGTGAGAACTATTTTGTCTCAAAGTTTGCCCACCTGCCTGCTGCCTGAAGGCTTGTAGACCGGGGACAATGAGAGATAAGCAGCTGCTAAACGGCCATCTAGCAGCCTTTCAGACAGCAGCGCCTTGAGGGAGGCAACTACCAAAGGAGACTCGCAAGTCTATTCATGCCAGCTTGTACACTGCGTGACACACCTGGGTGCCCAGGAATGCCATGCTGGCAGAAAAGGAAGATGAGAAGACCCCTTCAACAGGGGAATGCTAGCTGCCTACCTGCTCCTGTCTGACTGATATCTGACTGATATCTGGCTGATACCTGCCTGGTGCTGGAACCTCCTGCTGCTTGAGACATGAGGTCCTGCTGCCCTTCTACCTGACGCCTGCTTGTTGTCTCCTGCTTCCTGCCAGATGGTCTGATGCCTGACGATGCCTGAAGCCTGCTTACTGTTGCTCCCCTGCGCTCTTGCTCCCTCGCTCCCACACGGGCCTGAAGATATTCCTGGACCAATACAACGGCATGGGATCCATGGTGGTGATAGTCCCTGCTTTTTTATATGTAACCCTAGCTCTTATTTCCTACCCTTTTACTATCGCTGGCTTTCCCATCCCCATCTCCCTCACTGGCCAGAATTTCTATTAAACTGGTCAGACAACATTTGACCTCGTTTGTGTCTCAATCTCACTTTGAGCATGTTAAAGAATCTCCCCTCACTCCGATAATTGGAGTGGGACATGAAGTCTAGACTAGTGCCCTTTGTTGGTGACCAGTGCTAGTGCTAGTGCTACTGACCTAAAACAAACTATGTTTCATTAAATTAAATAGAAAGTAAAAGGAAAAATGTTTCATTATAGATAGATCAAATTCATTTTCTTACTGAAGCCTTGTGCATAGAATCATAGAATCATAGAATGGTTCAGGTTGGAAGGGACCTTAGAGATCGAACTGGACACAAGACTCCAGGTGAGGTCTCACGAGAGCAGAGTAGAGGGGCAGAATCACCTCCCTCGACCTGCTGGCCACGCTTCAGTTAGCATATGTAGTGCTAGCATATGTACTAGTTTTCTAGATAATAGTCTACAATGCCTCTAGTGTCATCAGTGACAAAGAAGTGAGTTGGGGTCTCCACAAAACACACCCCTCTGGCCAAGCTAGCTAGAATAATTAGTGTATTTAGTAGATAAGAGGGCCTTTGAATTAGTGTGTTTAAGAAACTCTACAACCTGGCCTAGTCGGGTGCCCCTTTCCTTAGAATTAGCCCAAGGGAAGGACAGGGTGCTGATAAGGATTCCTTTAGCTTATAGTAAAGAAGTAGAAAGGTAACAATCAGCAACACAATCTGAGCCACGTCAATATCAGCTCCGGACCATATGGAATACCCAGACGCGCATGAGGACTGTGGGAATCTAATCCTAACAACCAACAGGAGGTGCTCACCTTGGACTACTACAGAAAGATACTGCACGTGCTCAATGGGGAAGGATCACCCAAATCTTTTATTGGAAATTTCTCAGAATGATCACGCAAGTGCCGTACGGGATTAGGTGCTAACCTGTGCATGCGTTGTACAAGGTCAGGATGACTAAGTATATGGATTCTTGGAATTTTTGCAGGTGATGGAGATCTAAGTTGTGAACAAGCACCCTATAAAACTGTGCCGCAAGCTACTTGAGGCACGCTTGTTTGGAGGAGTTATCCCCTGAGTGTCCGGCTGCTGTACGGAATCGTGAATAAAACCCTACCTTCACTCCACCTGCGTGGTCGAGTGTTTGTTCTGCAAGTCAGAAGCACTTCTGTAAGACTGCACAACAATTCTCAAAGTGGTATGCCAAATATGTGGAAGGAGTAATTGTATTTTCCTTATCTACAGAAGCAAAAAAAAAAAAAAAAAGGATATTGCTTTAAATGAGATATCAGATAAGGTTATACAGAAATGTTATCCTCATAAATTTTAGTTTTATTACAATTTTATTAATGTAAACTATCTAAATTTCATATTTGAGTGATAAAGTAGGAGAAATATTCATAGAAAAATAATAAAAATATTTATATCTTCTATGATATCATGCCAAATAATTGATATATTTTTATTTGGATTGTTGAAGAAGGAACCATTTTGTTCCAATTGAACTAAAGTAATTATCATGAATTATGAGGTAGAGCAAGTTGAAAAGTGTAACTCTCCCCAGTTTGACCCAATTCATTTTCCACAGAGGAAAGTAGCCTGTCATATGTCTCTTACCCACTGACAGCTTTTCATCCTTTACATAGTACATATCCTTCTGCACGGTAAACCTACAAATGGATGATGATCCTGTTGGACTAAAGGACAGAATAATCACAGAATCACACAGAATCACAGAATTGCAGGGGTTGGAAGGGACCTCAAGAGATCATCGAGTCCAACCCCCCTGCCAGAGCAGGTTCCCTACAGCAGGTTGCACAGGTAGGCGTCCAGGCGGGTCTTGAATATCTCCAGGGAATAATGTTTTCCTAAAAAACAACAATTCCACAATGAATTTGGTCAACTGAATTTGCAACTGTTGGCAAACAAGTTTCTTCGGTTACCAGAAAATATAGTCTCCAGCTTCTCTGCAGCTGTAAGAAACATTATGTTGACAAGACCTCTCTGCTTCAAACACTTGACTTTCCTTTGTCACTTAAGCTATCCATCAAGAGTCATGTTTTGTAATGTGTCTTTTGATGTCTTGTTCCTCTTAAGGTTAAGTATTTCAGTATGCCAAGGTGACTTCAAGGCGGAAGTGCACTTAACTTATTGTTCATATTAAGGGCTTTTCTTCTGGACGGCATGTTTATCTCATCGTGTCAAGGAGGTTGTCAGGGGTTAGCTTTTGTTCTATCTTTGCCTTTTTCTCCAGCTCCTGATTTTTGTTCATTCTCTGAGAGAATACAAATCGAGGCAATGATCTTTGTTGTCAAAATGTCCATCATCTTTCTGGTGTGTATCTGTGTCAAATTACAGTAAAACAGAATCCTTTGTAACATACAGTGAATGCTGTATAGGTACGATTAACCACAGTAGTACATAATGTGTACTTTAAGAGACTCACAGAGAGGCTTCCCAATAAAGGTGAGAAGAAAATGACACCTCTCCACTTCAATATGTGAGAGTTACAATCAAGTATTGCACAGCTAAATGTTTCTAATACCTCAGATACTGGTCTTCTGAGTTTCAGGGTTTAGATATAGTTGCACAGTACACAATTAGTTCTTGGGATGCTCACCTACAACCTCAAGAGGGAGGATTTTCCTTTGCTTCCTGCAGATCTCTTGTTTGACTTTAAGTAAGTCATTCAGATCCTGTTACATAAATGTTCATCTTCCAGTGATTTTAGTATCTTAGGTTTGGACATTATTATAATACATTTCTGCATGTACAATTGGTATTTCTCTTCAACTGTAAGTTATTAAAACTGACATTCAGCTATTTCTGGATATATAACAAAGGTAGATAACAAGATCATAGAATCATAGAATGGTTTAGGTTGGAAGGGACCTTAGAGATCATCTTGGTCCAACCCCCCTGCCATGGAAAAGGACACATCCCACTATACCACTTTGTCCAAAGCCCAATCCAGCCTGGCTTTGAATACTTCCAGGAAGGGGGCATCCACAACTTCTCTGGGCAACCTGTTCCAGTGTCTCACCACCCTCACAGGGAAGAATTTCTTCCTTATATCCAGCCTAAATCTACCCTCTTCCAGTTTATAACCATTACCCCTTGTTCTGTCATTATCTATCCTTGTAAAAAGCCCCTCCCCAGCTTTCCTGTAGGCCCCCTTCAGGTACTGGAAGGCTGCTATCAGGTCCCCCCGCAGCCTTCTCTTCTCCAGGCTGAAGAGTCCCAACTCTCTCAGCCTGTCCTCGTAGGGGAGGTGCTCCAGCCCTCTGATCATCCTCGTGGCCCTCCTCTGGACCCGCTCCAACAGCTCCACATCCTTCTTGTGTTGGGGGCCCCAGAACTGGACACAATACTCCAGGTGAGGTCTCACGAGAGCAGAGTAGAGGGGCAGAATCACCTCCCTCGACCTGCTGGCCACACTTCTCTTGATGCAGCCCAGGATGCGGTTGGCCTTCTGGGCTGCAAGCGCACACTGCCGGCTCATGTTGAGTTTCTCGTCAACACACACCCCCAAGTCCCTCTCCTCAGGGCTACTCTCAAGCCATTCTCCGCCCAGCCTGTATGTGTACTTGGGATTGCTCCGACCCAGGTGCAGGACCTTGCACTTGGCTTTGTTGAATTTCATGAGGTTGGCATGGGCCCACCTCTCAAGCCTGTCCAGGTCCCTCTGGATGGCATCCCTTCCCTCTGGCGTGTCGACTGCACCACACAGCTTGGCATCATCTGCAAACTTGCTGAGGGTGCATTCGATCCCACTGTCCATGTCACCGACAAAGATGTTAAACAGCACTGGTCCCAGTACCGATCCCTGAGGAACACCACTCGTCACTGGTCTCCATTCAGACACTGAGCCATTGACCGCCACTCTCTGAGTGCGGCCATCCAGCCAGTTCCTTATCCAGCGAGTGGTTCGTCCATCAAACCCATATTTATCCAGTTTATCAACCAGGATGCTGTGCGGGACAGTGTCAAACGCCTTGCACAAGTCCAGGTAGATGACGTCGGTTGCTCTCCCTTTATCCACTGTTGCTGTGACTCCATCATAGAAGGCCACCAGGTTTGTCAGGCACGATTTGCCCTTGGTGAAGCCATGTTGGTTGCCGCCAATCACCTCATCTCGATTTTCCATGTGCCTTAGTAGAGCCTTCAGGAGGATCTGCTCCATGATCTTGCCAGGCACAGAGGTGAGACTGACCGGCCTGTAGTTTCCAGGATCTTCTTTTTTCCCCTTCTTGAAAATGGGGGTTATGTTCCCCCTTTTCCAGTCAGTGGGAACTTCACCAGACTGCCATGACCTTTCAAATATGATGGATAGTGGCTTGGCAACCTCATCCGCCAGTTCCTTCAGGACCCGTGGATGAATCTCATCAGGCCCCATGGACTTGTATACCTTCAGGTTCTTCAGGTGGTCTCGAACCTGATCTTCACTTACAGTGGGCAGTTCTTCCTTCTCCCAGTTCTTACCTTCTCTTTCTGCAGTTTGGGTGGTGTGTCTAGAGCCTTTGCCAGTGAAGACTGAGGCAAAGAAGTCATTGAGCACCTCAGCCTTCTCCACATCCCTCGTGACCAGGTCTCCAGTTTCCTTCTGGAGAGCGCCCACATCCTCCCTGGTCCTCCTTCTGCGATTGATATACCTATAGAAATTCTTCTTGTTCCCCTTTATGTCCCTGGCTAGATTTAATTCTACCTGGGCTTTAGCTTTCCTAACTTGGTCCCTGGCTGCTCGGGCCACCTCTTTGTATTCCTCCCAGCTAACTCGTTCCAGTTTCCACTCCCTATAGACTTTCCTTTTGTGCCCTAGAAAGCCCAGGAGCTCCTTATTCATCCATGGAGGCCTCCTGGCATTCTTGCCCTCCTTCTTCTTTTTTGGGATGCACCGCTCCTTGGCTTGGAGGAGATGACCCTTGAATACCAACCAGCTTTCTTGGGCCCCTCTCCCCTCAAGGGCTTTGTCCAACGACATCCTGCCAAGCAGACATCTGAAGAGGTCAAAGTCTGCTCTCTTGAAGTCCAGGGCAGTGAGTCTGTTGCACACCCTCTTCGCTGCCCTCAGGGTCTCAAATTCTATCATTTCGTGATCACTGTAGCCAAGGCTGCCCATGAGCTTCACATTACTCACCAGCCCATCCTTGTTGGTGAGGACCAGATCCAGCAGAGCACTTTTTCTCGTAGGTTCCTGTACCACTTGGAAGAGGAAGTTATCATCAATACATTCCAGGAACCTATTTGATTGCTGGTGCACCGCTGTGTTGCCCTCCCAACAGATATCGGGGTGGTTGAAGTCCCCCATGAGGACCATAGATTGGGAACGTGAGGCTGTTTCTATCTGTTCATAGAGAGGCTCATCCACTCGGTCTTCCTGGTCAAACCAAACATCATACCAAACAAAATGCTATCCATCAAAGCTAGAGTTACCATACAAAAGTATAATATTCATTTTGAGGAAGGCACAGACTGTGCTTCAATCTAAGATCTTAAATTTTCAACCACCAGTTTCCACAATCGAGTCCTAAACTGAAACACCTTAGTATCTTGCTTACAGCTCCAACAATGTGTGAAACTGTTGTATGTAGGTGAATAAGTGAGTCAGAGAGCATTAACTGCAGGACAAATCACATTCTATATTTTTCTCCAAAGCCATTACAGTGGAGGTCATTTCCACCATTTTCAGACATTATTGTGTTGCAAGAGAAACATTGACTTCTCCTCTGGCCTGACTCCAGAAGTTTGAGCCTTTAGCTAAGTGTTGTGCTGTAGCAATCAGAGTTGATGGTTTGTCCAAGTTCTAGGAAATCCAGAGGGATCACCCCTTTTCTATACCAAAAGATAGTGCATGTCACTTTACCCATTGAGGGTTGCATCTTGAGCTTTTTCTTTGATGAGGAATTCATATGTTGCCATTCCATGGACTGTCGTTTTGACTCTGGCTTGCAACGGTGACACCCCATCTCAGTGATGCGATCCAGGAAACTGTCACCTTCAGCCTCCTGTTGGTTCAATAGGTCCTGACAAACTTGCAAATAGTGCTCTTTCTGTTCCTGTGTGAGCATCTGTAGGACAAACGTGGTGCAAACTTTTCAGTATTCCAACATTACCACTATTCTTTCCAACACATTGAAACATATATTCATCTCTGTACACAGTTGCCTGGTCATAATCACCTATTTGTGCAGATGAGTTGATTGAGGCACTCTTCATTTCATGATGTGACAGCTGTGCATGATTATCTAAAATGTGGCTTGTCTTTCAGACCACTGTTGTCACTCTTAAAAGGCACAACCCTTTTAACATAGAGGTAAAATTCAACACTTTCCATCACCACTCACCATCTTACTATAATTGGTTCATCCATCCCTCAATTTAAGTGAATGGATTTTGTTTGCAGGTTTGAACTTAGTATGACTGCATGACCAATAGAAACATATTAAAGTCCAGAGGAAGAAAAATAAATAAACAGAAGAAGAGTTCTACCTTCTGAATTTGAAAAGGAATAAGTCATGAGTTTATCTGAAATTTCAAGAGGACTAAGGTTTTTGTTAGTTTGTTTATTTGTTTGGGAAAGTATAGTTTCTGCCATGACTTTGGAGTTTGAAAGGTCACGCTAGTTCTACTTTCTCACTAATGGCTCTGTGACAGTAACTATAATTGATTCTAAAGTGTAATGGTGTTTTGTTTTGTTTTGTCATTTATTATGGATTCAGATCCTGCAGATTAGAAGCTTTGGGGATTAACAAGCAACCGCAGTCAGAACTGAAGAATTATCAGAGGATAATCTTGTACTATTGAAAACTCCCTGCTATTAGGCATCATCATATCATTCATTCAAGGAATTGTTACATATTTGTTCAGCTGCATTGCATTGTTAGAGTCTCCTTCACTCCCTTTCAAATTTACTTTCATACTCTATATAGCCATTACAGTTGGTGCATAATAAGTCTCTGCTGTTAAAAAAAGAGCTGATCCTTTTTAATTTTATTTTTATTTAAACCAAGGTCAACGTTGAAGAAATACACCCACACACATAACTTATGATAATAATAAAGTTATTTATAACTTTTTCTCTTCATGTCCATGGACAGACATCTCTTGCAAGATAGAGAGAGAATTATAGAGGCCTAATATGAATGGATCAAAAAGCATGCAAAATGAAAGCAAATAGACCTGAATCCCTTCAGCTGCTGCTTCTGCTATTTAAGACAGCAAAATCTACAAGAAGGGGAAAATTGAGAAATTGTGAAAGAAGACAACTTGCAAACCATAAAAACAGAGGAAGAGAGAACCCATCTATGTATTGCTTTTACTGTCTTCTTTTTCACCAACAAGTAAATCATATCAGAGAATTAAGTTGAAAAATCTTGGTCACCATATGGAGTTGCTCACAAAAAGACTGATGGATTTCCCTTTTCATGGATGTCACACATGACACAAATTGCAGGGCCAAGGGGAGTAATGCTTTGACATTCTCAAGAGAACCCCAGGCAATGGTGGGAACCAATTGAAAAATGACACCGTTCATTCAGCAGTGCTTTCTGATAATTTTTAGGTCACTGGTAAATGTGAATGGCTGGGCAGATTCTGGAAGGGTAGAAAATAATGTCATCAACACTTGGCATTTCACGTACTGTCCTTATGTGTGAACCTATTTTAGATTGGCATAAGCAAATGCAGCTCCATATGCTTTGCTAAACTGACAGATAAAACAATTTATCCCTTCTGAAGATGAGCAACAATCCAACATGTTAAGAGTATGGCAACTTCAGAAATTATGTCCATTAGCTGAATTGCTATTACTATCCTTGTGCATGTTCTCAGTTTGTCCCAGTTTCTAGATACATTATTTTAGCCAAAAATTAATTGAAATAGGGTTAAGTTCATGTGTTCTATAGCACAATCATGACAAACCAAGAAAACCAAGAAGTTCATTTAGTGGGATGGGATGCTACTAAATTGCCCAGACTTAATTCTATGCAATCGCTTGTTTCTGCCTATGAAACTGAAGCTTTCTGATTTACTGAAAAAAAAATATTACTGCTGTACTCCTTTCAGAAAGCTTCCATCAGCATAATATGTCCACGCACTAAGACATCTATACAGTGAGTACAGAGTTCAAGAGTCACGTCTCCTTAACTGTTCTTATTTTCTGACCCTTCTCCAGGAATAGAAAATAACAGCAGAAGCATTCCTGG
>WBMW01001078.1:0-14487 GCA_013396635.1 Penelope pileata | reverse complement strand
TTTTTTTTTTTTTTAATCTGCAAGTGAGTTAGGTTTCCAGGAAAAAGATTTTCCAATCTGGTACTTTGTACAACTAATAAAGAAGGTATGTGTTTGTGTGTGAGTATTTTCCATAGNGCTGTGTGGGGTTTCCAGGCCTGCCTGCTGAAACCAGAACACCCATAGACATGTCATTATGTGCTTGCACAAGGCACTGGGGCAAATTATTAGTGTCTCACTTGAAAGTTTATACTGAGATAATGATAACAAACAAAGATAAATATTTCATATCTTCTCAATTTTCTTATAATCTGTTGTTCATATAAGTAGCAGCACTCAATACCTAAGGGAAAAAAAGGTATTTCCCATTTACTTGGTTAGTTAGTTCGTTAGTTAATTAGCAACTTTATAATAATTAATTATATAAAATAAGGTGAACACTTACAACAAATTAGAGAGAGAAAAGTTTGAGTCCCTTCAGGGCCTAAGGATTTTTAAGTCTGTTATGCAAATCTCTTGATGAAATCTAGAGATTTTAACTTGGAAGGTGAAGTTGCCATTTTGAATAGAATTATTGAATGGAAGATATAGTGGTTTGGTCCAGTAGATAGCTAAGTACAACACAGTTGCTCTCTCACACCCCTATCCCAAGTGGGATGGGGGAGAGAATTAGGAGAAAATATAGTAGAACTCGTAATTGAGACAAAAACTATTTACTAAGACAGAAAAGGAAGTAAACAGAAATAGCAATAATTATACACAAAGCAATACAGAAAGCAATTGCTCACCACCCACTGATCGATGCCTATCCAGTCCCCAAGCAGCAGCCCCACCCTGGCTAACTTCCCCCCTTATATTTACATGATGTGATGTCAAATGGTGTGGAATATCCCTTTGGTCAGTTTGGATCAGCTGCCCTGGTTGTGTCCCCTCCCAACTCCTTGTACCTCACAAACCCTTTGCTAGCAGAATGATACAAGATGCTGAGAGACTGAAGCGTTCTTGGCTCTGTTCAATGCTACCAGGGAACAAGTATAAACAATTGGTATGTTATCAGTTTTTTTGTTCTAGAACAAAAACATAACTTCATACCAGACACTATGAGAAAGATAACTGCTGTTCCAGTTAGAAACTGAGACAGTAGGATATTTATTTCAAACTATATTAATGGAAGGAATTAAATGTCTCATTTGTATGGCTGATAACATTTAAGTGTTACCTATATTCAGCCACACATGAGTTTCAGTGCTTTCAGCTGGATAACCAGTAGCAACCTGCATCCCTCCAGTGGAGACTAAGAAGAAAGAAGGAGTTCCAAATCACACTGAGGCATAACAGACATTATTCTGGGCTTCCAGTAGCCTTAATTCCTTTCCTGTATTAGTCTACTCCTTTTAAAATGAAGGCTGCTTTGTTCCAGAACTGACATCCTTCCCACTGTAACAATACAGCAGCTTCAGCTCTTCCCTGAACTGCACAAATATTTAATTTTCATTTTGCCTGAACATACTTAAACTTTTCTTTACTGACATGTAATCAGCTATATATTTGTAAACAAAACCTGATAAGGGAATGACATGCTTCTTCTAATCTGGAAGAAAGAGAATTTATCTGCTTTACACTACTTTGTCAAGAATGGCAAACAGCTAGGTGTGCCTGCTTCTCTGTTTACAGAACAATAATAATAATAAATAACAATGTTTACATTTTTTTTTTAATCAGTGACTCTACAAATATTCTAACCTTGAATCCATGCCTTCTGTTCAATTTGTTTGATTTTGCATTATATTTAAAATGACCCATTGGGCCAGGAAATTCATGATCATAATCTGCATTCTAAATTTTTTGGCACTTTTATGTGAACACCTTGACCATGGCCATTGAATTTCACAATAAACTTCCAGTCTCGGGTTCAAAGTTTCTTCCTCTCTTGTCAGAGAATAGTTCAAGCTATGTGATTTATCTGGCACTATCTAAATAAATTGTTAGTTTTCTTTGCCTTTGAGAAAAGCCTGTATCAGATTATAAATGTTTTAATTTATTGTGTTATTAAAAAATCTAATTATTAGTCTAGAAGATCTTATGAATGATTCATTATCAATGCTTGCTGCTAGTTCGTTACGTTGATCATACAGCATAATTCCTCCACGCTAACGGAAGAATTAATAATAATAACCTGTGTATCTGGTCCAAGAAAAAGTGCAAATAGGTAAACAGAGGTACATACCACTTCCAGGTTATCTTTACCACAAAATAGTGACTCTGGAGATGCAGTCCCTTTTCTGAATTTAGATTCCCTTTCAATATCAAACACCACTCTTTTGTAGAGCAGGAGTGCTACTCAGCATGCGATCTCAGCAGTTAGGTGGATAGGCAGACAGATAGACAGTGTGTCTGTCCATCAGGTGTTTCATTCTTTGTTTCAATCACCGAGTTACCCAAAGACATCCAGTTTTGTTTAAACACATTCAAAATCTTGGTGCAGAAGCAAATGTTGAGATTATTGTGCGTAGCTCATGGATGAATAAATTACAAATGCAAATGAATATAATAGATATATATTTGAATAATTGCCATGTGTCCTCCTGGCACACACCAAATGCTTGATCTCCAGTTTCCTCGTTGTTGTTAAGTTTTACTTTATATTTATTTTATTGCTTTAGTTCTTATTATTTTGTCAGTTTAAGGTGCTTCCTTTGATTGACACACAACACATTTTGCCCTACTCTTTCTTTTTTTTTCTCTATTAGCTCTGTCATAAATTGTCAGGTCTTTTTATATGTAAAAGTTGTTATATCAAAATTCAATAAGGAAATTTTTAAAAACTCACACATATATTTTTTTCCTATACGCTTTATGTAACACATATATCTGTGTTACATCTATAGGTTTTACCAATGGGCAATGGAAACATCTGGCATTGACAATTCTGATATAGATGACTATGTATGCTCAATACCTTTTATACACACAGTGAGTGGAAAGTGATGTTCACAGTGCTGAAAAATCTTCCATCAATTGCTTAGCCACATTATGGACAGATTCTACATTGTACCTTATTCCTTCTCTCTACAATCTCAAATGTCCCCTACATGCTGCATTCCTGTTTTGAACCTGGCACATTGTGATCCCTTACAACAGGTGAGGACTGGATTTTTTGATGTTGTTTACAGTAGGATCTGATATCCCTTGATATAAGTATTTTACTGGTTTGGACTCTGTATCTATGAAAAGTCTATTCTTACAATTACAGCTTCTTCTCCTTTTATCTGTTCATTCAGTGTAGTCCAGTGTAGTCTCTATGCAAAGTTTTCAACATAAATTGTGGGCTAGGCAAGACTTCTTAACTGGATCTAGCTGCTGGCTAGTGATTCCTTTTTTTTTTTTTTTTTTTTCCTGCAGGTAAATATACATATACATATACATGTGGTAAATTCTGCTTATCTTCCAGAAATTCTTTCAGCTTTCAGTCATGACAGCTAGGACCAGAAAACTAAGCTTCCAGACTTGAATTTATCATTGGATTGAGATGGGAATAAGGAAAGGAGAAAGTTACTTCATTTATTTGTTTTCTAATAAAGACAAGATTATTTCTCTCCTTTTCCAGATGGGGCTTAAATATCTGAATGCTGGGAGATATTAATAGTAGATCAAAGTGCAAGCAGATAACTACATGCATAGGAGTCACTACAGAAGATTATTCAGCATCTGCAATCTCCTACATCCACAGAGGACTGGAACACCAATGCAAGCTTTGGGGAAAGTAAGAGAAGCTGTTGCACTGAAAAACTCAAGGAAAGAGTTAACAGAAAGCATGCCTCCTCCCTCTAGAAGTCTTGAGCAGTTGGTGCCTTTGCCATTAAATATTTTCACATGTAGGTTTTCTATTTGCCTTGAATTACTGAAATACACTAAGCACATCTCTCCAAGGACTCAAAAGCAGTGGTGTAAGAGGTTCCTGCTAATAGCTTGAAACTGTACAGCAATCTAGTTTTAAAATACAACACAAATCTTTATCTAAAAGCACTAACACCTCACTCCTGTGTTCATAGACCATGTTTTCACATTTCTTTTTGCAATGCCTAGTAGGGAGGGGGTGGGCAGTAGAGAAACAACTACAAGAGAAATGATGTATTCCAGGCAAAGAGCCAATTTAAAAAGTCTGTTCACTCCAGTTTGCTGTCACTTGTCGCGGTTAAACAAAACATGGAATAGAAAAAGAGAAATTGGCTTCAGTGTAAATGTCAACATTCTGATTAAAGCAAACATGAAGCATTCACAACTCTTGACAAAAAAAATTAAATTGAATTATGAAGGGCATGCAAATGAAGCCCTTCTTCTGTGTGATTAAGGGTATGTATGAATTTGCATTTTCTGTTTATACTGTTGAAGCCAATGTAAAAGAGCTGGGTGCTCAGGAACATGCAGGCATGCCTCTGCAAGGGTTGAAGCTCTCTGATGTTTGTGTAAGTTGCATGAACTAGTATGTGGGTGCATCTTCAGGAGCAAGTAGCATAAATTGGTACAACCTGATGGCAAATGTGCATCTCTAACTTTTTTCCCTCCTGTTTTCATGTCTGTGTAGAAGAAAAAGAAAATAAAATAATTCTCAACTTCAGAGAGGCATGCCACTTTCAATATAAAAATGCGTGAATAATGTCTTCAATAAACATAGGTAGAAAAAATAATTCTAAAATAGAGGAAAAGTAAGACTTGGGGAAGTAAATAAAAAGAATCTGGAAGGCAAAAAAACCCGCCTAACTTGAGAGTACTTGAAATGTGTTGTTTTCCAAAAAGGATAATAGTGAATTTTGAAAAGTATGTTAATAATTTAAGACTGGGTAGAATATGGTCCCAGTTCCTCTGTAGCTCATTAGACACAGCTCTTGGAAATTGAATTGTTTGAACTATGTTTTTGCAAAGCTCTAGGCATGCATTCATGACATAAAAAATTAAAGTAAGTATAATACATTTAAATTCAGTAATTAAAATTAATGGGGAAATGAAAAATAAATGGGTTGCACTGGTCCACCCCAACCGTGAAACACATTTTATTGGTGTGCTGTATTATGTACATGATGTGTTCATACGATATATTTCAGTTTTTGTTTTTTTTTTCCATAGTTTCTGTTTGTTTGGGGATATTTTTTTTTCTTTTTGGTGAGGAAGCATTGGTTTGTGTGTGTGAATGCATAAGTATCTATGTCTTAAATGATTCCTTCATCAGCAAATACATAAATACATCAAAATACTGTGTAAGACACTAGCATTAGAAAGCTTTTTTACATAGCCAAAGCAGTGTCTGTGCACTCAAAACACTTCATTCATGTCAGGATTACTTCAGGAACTCGTCTCTCTCCTTGGAAAATAGTGTAGACAGAAAAGGAATTTGAGGAGCTTCCCACAGATTTATTTTTGATAACTGGATTAAAAAACACAAATTGTTTTAAAACCAAAAGGATTGATGTGAAATAAGCTTAGTATATTGAAGGTGAGTGAAGGTTTATCCAGATTGCCAAAAGCAATGTCTGCCCATTTTTTATCTGTTTTTCTGCTGAAAGAATAAGACAGTAATATGTTCTACATAGCACTTTAAATAATCTCAATTTGTTCTCTTGATTCATATTTTTGGAGCCAAATCTCTTGCTTTCCTCTTCCTCTGTATCATTCATTGCAGAAAACATTCTACTATCTACCCAATCTATTTCACTCATACAAAGGATAGCTGAATATAATTCTAATATTTCTCATATATATTGTCAATAACATATCACAACTACTCTGATACATAAAAGCCACTGCCATCCAGTGTACCTGCTCTCTTCACTTAGCTGACACACAGGCACAAGATCTTAGCAATGATGACAACTAAAGATCCAGTGCTGCAGAACAAGCCATACTGTATTTATTGTATATCTGAGTTCAGCATGACAGTTCAGCAGTTTTTTTTTTCCTTATACAAGGACTTCTCTGAAAGTAATGCCTCCTGTTTTATCATATTGTCCCACAATGTCAGAGGCAGATAGTGGTGATATGGAAGTAGAAGTTGAACCTTCCCACCCATACGTTTTGTTTTCCATGCAACAGATGGCAGCAGAGCGGCAGTCTGACAAAATGACATCTAATATGGAAGTGTGTATGGAGGTGTGGAATTGCATTCCTCCACGTGGAAACAATGTGCTTATCGATATTCATCGATGCTTGCTGAACATCAATGGAGACCAAAAAGTGGATGTTAGCACAGTGAGGTGGCGGATGGTGCATTTCAGCTGTGGAAATAATTATGTGAAACATAAGTCACATTCCAGATGGCAATGCACAGCTGGTGCAGATTTTCACAAGCATGGCATGCAGGCTCTTGTTCACTGCTGGCAAAAATGCATGGCTAATGGTGGTGACAATGTTGAAAAATCAAGCTTTATAGCTGAGAATTTGCTCTATCAAATAGTGTTATTGTGCTCTTTGTTTCTGTTGTAGTTTCCATGGAAATAAGTGGGAGCTTTTGGAGCTACCTACTAAAAAGGTGCTGAGTCAAAGTATTTCTAAAGTGAGGTTAAAATCAGATATTGCTCTGTATTCCTATCCTTAAATTCTTGTAATTTTACTAACATATTCAATCCTTTAAAGATAAATTAAATGTATTTCCCTTTAGTATGAAGTAAGAACTGCACTCAAGCAGGAAAGCGAACAAGCGAAGCTCAAAACCTAACTGTGTGAGATTTCATTGCAACAGATGAGTTCTAGCAAACTTGCAGAACTTTGTAAACTTCAGTACATGCATGGAACTTTACATGGGGCAGACCTTGACTCATGCATATGAAACTGATGGACTGGCAACAATTCAAGGTTTGAGCCTTGGCTGTGGAATTGTACGCAGCAGGCAGCGAACAGAAAATCTAACATATATTGTTTTCTCATTTTTCTAAAATGATGCCTACTACCATCCTAAACTGTAGTATGATGACACTGAAGTGCTTCCAACAAGCTATGTAAAGGCATGTGCATTACTTGCCCTGAGATTATTCCTGTGTTCAAATTAAGACTGAATGAGAGGGTTTCGACATTAAACTGCTGATTTAGTGGTGACTGTAACGGCATCAGCAAGCAGAAGTAGACATAAGAATTTTGAGTGACAAAGTCTGTTTTTAAAGACATCTTTGGGCTTTTGGTTTCTTTACCGTCAGTGTGAAACAGCAGCCATAATGGCCAGGTTAGACATATATAATATTCTTCTTCTGACTTAAATAAGTGAAGAAGCAAACAAATAGAAAGAAGAAAACCTCAAAGAATTGTAAAGCCATTGGTTTAAAAACAAACCAAACATAAACATTCTATCAAAGGAAAAATAAACTTGTTTATAAACAAACTTATTTGAATCCATTTTACCTCAACTGATGTTGTAAAAATCAAGATAATAAATATATACCATCAACCTTCTCCCACCTCCATGAGAAACCGCATTGTATGAACTCTTGAAAAAAGGAGTAGACAAGCAAAAATTAGTTATGATAACTGAAAAACAAAGTTCATCACAACAGTATCCTAAACTGCCAATTTACAGATTAAAAGGAGGCATGTCCTTGTTCATGCTTTGTTATATTCTTTTCTATGCATCCCTGACCATTCATTTTTGCAGAAAAGATACTGACTTAGTCATTTGTTTTTAACCTCAAGAGTTGTTTCTAACCATCTACTATTACTAACTACTGTTGCTCCTTCAAGTTGGCACATGAGGCTGTGAACGTGTGAAAGTCTATGGGACTGGACAACATGCATTCCAGTGTCCTGAAGGAGCCGGCTGATGTGGTTCCCACGTCACTCTTCATCATGTTTGAAAAGTAATAGCTATCAGGTGAAGTTCCTGATGTCTGGAAAAAGGGAAAAATCACTTCCACTTGTAAGAAAGGGAGAAAAGAGGACCCAGGGAACTACAGGCTGATGAGCCTTACCTCCATGTGTGGAAAGATCATGAAGCAGATCCTCCTGGAAGAGATGTTAAGGCACATGCCAGATGAGGAAGTTATCTGAGACAGCCAGCACGGTTTCATCAAGGGCAGATTATATCTGATGAATCTGGTGGCCTTCTATGATGGTGTGAGGGCATCAGTAGATCAAAGAAGTGAAATTGAATCTGCCTGGAGTTCAGCAAGGCCTTCAGTATGGTCTCATATCATATTCTTGTCTCTACTTGGACAGATATGGATATGAAGGATGATGATTCGATGGATAAAGAATTGTTTAGATGGTTGCAGCCAGAGGGTTGTTGTCAATAGTTTCATGTTCAGGTGGAGGCTGGACACAAGTGGTGTCCTCCAGGAGCGCATCTTGGGACCAGTGCTTTTCATTATTTTATATAGACTGTGGGATTGAGTGTACCCTCAGCAAGTTTGCTGATGACATCAAGCTGAGTGGTGCAGTTGACACAAGAGAAGGAAGGGATGCTATCCAGACAGACATGAGACAGGCTTGAAAAGAGGCCCCATGTGAACCTACTGAAGTTCAACAAGGCCAAGTCGAAGATATTGCACTTGGATTGGGACAATCCCAGCCACGCACAACGACACGTATGTATAAAGAAGAACACATTGAGAACAGCGCTGCTGAGAAGGGCTTAGGGGTCTTGGAGGATGAAAAGCTTGAGATGAGCCAGCAGTGATCTCTTTCAGCCTGGAAGATCAACTGTATCCTGGGCTGCATCAGAAGAGGGCTGGCTAGTAGCAAGAGGGAGGTGATTGTCCGCTTCTTCTCTGCCCTAGCAAGGCCCTATCTTGAGTACTGTGTCTAGGCCCGGGGCTCCCATTAAAGCAAGGATGTGGAGTTGTTGGAGTGGGTCCAGAGGAAGGCCACAATGATGGTCAGAGGGGTGGTGCAACTCTTTTATGAAGAAAGGTTGAGGGATTTGGGCTTGTTTAGCTTGGAGAAGACAAGGCTCCAGGGAGACCTAATTGTGGCCTACCAGTACTTGAAGGGTGTTTATAAACAGGGAAGAGATTTAATTTTTACATAGTCTAATAGTGATAGGACAAGAGGGAATGGTTTAAAATTAAAAGAGGGGAGATTTAGATTAGATATTAGGAGGAAACTTTTCACTCAGAGTTTGGTGAGGCACTGGAATAGGTTGCCCAGAGAAGTTTCTTGGATGCGTTTAAGGCCATGTCAGATGGGGCCCATGGAAGATTGATCTTTTGGCTGTCAACCCTGCCCAGGTAGAGTGTTTTGGACGAGGGGATCTTTAAGGTTTTTTTCTAACTCCAGCCATTCTAAGATTCTATGAACTCATTTTACTCAGAATAAATATACTTAGATTAAAATGAATTCTGAAGCTGAGCATCAGAACTGTCATTTTAGATATAAAAAAATAAGTAACAAAATGAATACTTCACGGTATATTTATAAAAAAACATGTCTGTAGAACTGTAGGTGACTTAAAGGCAAATAAAAGATCAAATAATGATTTTGGTGATGTAAAATGCAGTTTTGGCTATCTACTTTCTCACCTTGCACAAATATAAATGCTTGAAAGTATTTCCTACAAACTGTGTGATTACACAAATATTTTCAGTGTTTGTCAAATACAGAACCCACAACATAAGGTATCATCTTAATAGCATGGTCAAGATTCACAGCTTCTATAGGTTTCAGAATTGCCATGTGCCTCTGATCTTAAAGCAAACAGATCTTTAAAATTTATACCCACAGACCAAAATCTTCTTAAATCTTTTACTTTATTAGAAGCTTAGGAGAGAAGGGAGGGGGGGGGAGGCTTATGTACATATGTATGTACATAGAGTTATGCATGTATTTTCTCTCCACAGTGCCTTACTCTGGTCTGAGTCCACCGCTTACAGTAAAAGTATGATAAAGGAGCTACTGTCTAAAGAAGACATTGGCTTAACTTACTGAATAACCAGACACTACCAAGCAGGTGAGAAAACTTTTCTCTCCGTGTATGGGAATTAATGTGGAGAAAGAGTAAATAAAGGTAACTGCAGCAGCTGCTGCTTCAAGTGTATCCAAGTAGAGGTTAGTAAAGAGCTTTTTCTGTCTCTCTAAGCCCCTGAGATCCATGTATATTTATCTGCAGTCTAAAGAATGAAAAATGTATGCAAGCATCTCCTACACAAACTAAAGCATCCACAGCCACATGTCTGAGGTCCAATTTGTCCCCACAAAATGAAGCCCACTATTTTATTACCTGTAATTAATTGTGAATGTCAGCATAAAACTGAGCAATACTCCCTTGATTTGGAGATTAAACTCATACACTTAAAGCCATCCAGCTGCTCATATTTAATGATTAGAGTTCATCTGTACTCTTAATGGACATGTGCATGCACATGCATACATACACACATACACACTAATCTGGTTATTCAAACACCCAGTCCAGGTGCAAGGTATTATTATATTCCAGCTGATGCATCACTGCGCCCACTGTTTACTTTCTTGCTTCACCCTCACAGCTCCAATTCAATATGCAGGCTCAAATTCAATGTTTATGGAATGCAATTGCTTATTCAAAGCTGATACTTCACCTCTTTACATTTTACATACCAACAATTCCCACTAAAATATGTCATCACTACAGTGACAAGGAGAAAATAATCCATTTTACTATTGTATCTTTCACCACTAAATAAATGCCCAGATTCAACATTAGTACATTTAGAAACTTTTGAAAATTCTACTCCATTTTTCCTTTTAGCAAGAGACATGCCCTTTCAAAGAGAAATTGATGGAATGGAGACAGACATCTCCAAATTCACAGTAGCTAATGCCATTAATTCTCACTCCTGTTCATAGTTTTGGCCCAGAGACCAAATAGATCAGACCAAATATATCATGGAAATAGAATAGTAAAAATAATTCTGCTATTCCTGATCATGCTACCTTTCGTCCTTAAAATTGTATTGCCTATTCCATGACAGAATACTGTACAAATAATAACTAAATATACAGTTCATTAAATCTCTGCTTCCAGGTTAGAGGTTAAAGTGATATATCAGCACTTCTTTACTCTTCTATTATTTAAAGCTCCTACTTTCTCATTTTTTAATTCTTTTCTCTTACCAGATGAAAATTCTTTAATTATTATTATACATACAATTTAAATTAAAGATAGACTCCAAAGCTTATCTTTACTAATCCCAGAGAAGATAACATTCAATGAGCAGAAGAATAGAAGTATGAAGAGAAAAGAAACACCAGGGTGAAATAGAGAGTGATGCAAAATGAAGAGAATAGAACAGAACTTCTCTCCGATTCTTAGCTTATATTAGATTAATGCACCAATCATGATGAGGGGCTTGCGCTACTGGAAAAAGAAAAAAGTTACACATCTTCAGGAAATATAATGTTTATCCCTTTATCCTAAAATAAGGATTAACTTACCACTGATCTAAACAAGTGTTTATTTCATTTCTTAAAAAAATCTTGTAAAAACCTCACAGAGTGACCTGACAATCTCTTTAGGAGTTTAACATTTCCTATTTTTAAGAAAACTTTTTTTGTATACGTAAACTTAGGCTAGAGAAAACAGAAGAGAAAAAAAATGGAAAATCAAATATCCGCTTATAAACAAACTGAAAGAAGCAACACCAAAGGTTGAGAAGAATTGTACAGATTGATGCAGAGATTGAAAACAGCAGTACACAGAGAATTAAATGAACCTTTAAAACGAGCTACACCCTTCATTACAAAATAATGGGCTGAAATTCCATAATCTATGGAGTCTGAATTCTATTTTTAGTTCTCATCTAAATTCTAGGATTAGACTTTAACCACACATATATAACATTGCTGGATTAGAGAATCATAGCATCCTAGAATGGCTTAGGTTGGAAGGGACATTGTAGATCACCTAGTTCCAATCCCCATGATGTGGACAGCATTGTCACTTACCAGATCAGGCTGTCCAGGGCTCAGTCCAGCCTGCCCTTGAACAACTCCAGGAATGGGGCATCCGCAGTTTATTTGGGCAACCTGTTTCAGTGCTTCACCAACCTCTGAGTAGTGAATTTCTTCCCAACCTAAATTTCCTTTATTTTAGTTAAAAGCCATTCACCCTTCTCCCGCCCCCGGCAGGCAGCAAACCTCTCTAGAGAGTTTATATAGGTGGCAAACAGGTGTCCCAGTGCCCCTCAGTGCAGAGTCTCCAATTAATAAGACCCTTCACTTCTTTTTGGTGGAACTGGTTCTGACTCGCACTGTTGGTTGGACCATCTTAAAGTGGCTCTTCCTTTTCAGTTCTGAACCACTATCCACACCTTTTTCTCCTTTCACTGCCAGGATCTCATATTTGTTGGTTAGGAAGACTTCAGGGACAAGAAGAAGGCTTCTCCTTCTGCCCCTGGCAGAGATGGAGGTCCAGTTTGCCTCATCTTGTATGTATTTAGCATCTATCTCCTCAGGGTTGGAAGCCTGCTTACCTTCTTTCCTTTGTTGGGACCTAAGACATGACTGTCAGTCTGTCTGTGTCACTGCATGATACCAGTTGATGGATACATCTCAGCCTGGTGATTTCTTCTTTGAGCCTAGCCACATGCTCAAAAAGATCATCAAATTAGGCATACCTGCACCCATGACACCCCTATCTTCCCTCAGGTGCTTGGGGGATTTCCAGATTCTAGAGTTCCCCACAACCTAAGGTTTCGGCAGCTCTGTTGCTCCTCAGGAGGTCTGTCTTGGTGCATGTGTCAACTGAGAAAGTTTGCAGCCCCTTGGTCTGGGTTTCTGCCTCAGCTCAGCTGTTGCAGCAGGTGCTCATCACGTTTGTTTCAATAAAGGGATGCACACTCATGTACCCAGGTGAGAAGAGAGCAGTTCAACCTTTGCCGTCCTTGCTCACCCTGCTTATACTAACTTCCATGCAAACTGTTGTGACACAACCTTACTGACATGTCATGTTCTGTTTGCCCACTCTGGTTGCAGGGCTGGCCGCTGATGCTCCTAGAGGCTGCCTTTGTACAGTACATGCAGGGGCATTATGCCCCTGCTCATGGCCCCACCCCTGCCAGGTCGTGTGCTCTCATGAGGACAGGCGGCTCTGCGTGGCTCCCTGCTTGCTCTGGCTTCTCCTCAGTTGTTTTTCTGGAAGATCTTCTCACTCAGCAGTTCCTCTGCTCCACTACAGAACGTGGCTGTAGTGATGCTGATCACCTCAGAAATGCGGGATGTAGAAGCAGGATTTGGCAATGTTTGCAAAACGATTCAAATAAGGATTAAGTTATACCTAAAATTTCAGTACATAAATTGTAGAAGAGATCATATGAAGAGATTACATAGCTACATGTAGATAAGCGCCTAGAAAACATGAATGATGCACAAGAGCGTTAGAGCCAATACTGAAGGTAATGCTTCTGTCTGCCAGATGAGATCAAAGTAATGCTACATTACCAGTATGGGTAATCAAAATAATTTTAATGCTGCTGCTGCTGAAATTAGAAGATCTGAAGTTCATGTATCAGTAGGAAAATATTCTCGAAGTTGTTTTAAAATTTTGCGCATTTATTTATTGGACTGACTTGGCATTTCTGAGTTCCTGAATCCAGCTGTATATCCTGTCTGCATACACACTCTATCCCAGAGAGATATTCAGGAATACAGTAGCTCCTTCACACTCTGTGGTTTCCAAATGAAGGTGAGATGAAAGTTCTAGAATAACCCAGCAGCTTTCTGTTCTATACAGTGATATGAGGACTCTACGACAAGCATTAGTGCATTTCTCTGGGTCTTTTTAGGCCTAAAGACAATACTACCTGTAACAGAAATAAGAGGACTCTATTTGCTCTCTTACCCTTGACTGACTTATAGATATTTTCCAGTTTTAAGTACCTGTATGAAGTTACTGTAGGTCACTTCTTTGTTCTTCTTTCAGCCTACTGAATGAGCTCAGTCCTTGGCTGTATTGTAGATTTAGTTTTACAGTCTGTTGGCTGTTTTGATTTGGTGTATGCATATACAATTTTGGACTTTTTTTGACACTTCAGCACTCCTGAACCACAGATATTAAATCTAGACATTATATGGTAATGTTAATTATTAAAAAGTTCTGTACAGAAAAGACAGGCCACTATCTTGCTTGTATTTCACTGAACTTTCTTTCTCTTCATTCACATTGAAAGAATTTGAGAGTATTTGAAAGAATTTGCTTCTAACACCTTATTTACCGACAAATGTATCTGACAGTATCATAAAGAGACCTGGTAATGAAGTAGTTATCTCCCATAACCCTAAAATGTTTTTACTGGGTTCCCGGTTTTAGAGGTGTCCTGGTTTCAGCCAGAACAGTGTTTAGCTTGTGTTGTGGTTTGAGCAGGCAGGCCTGGAAACACCACACAGCCGTTCCCGCCCCCCCCCCCCTCCTCCCAGCTGGGATAGGGGAGAGAATCAAGAAATAAGGTAGAATTCGAGGGTTGAGATAAAACTATTTACCAATAGAAAAGGAAAATAGAATAAAGTAATGGTAACAATTATATACATAATATAATTATATACAAATATATATAT
>WBMW01001077.1:0-48310 GCA_013396635.1 Penelope pileata | reverse complement strand
GGTATCCTGGGCTGCATTAAAAAGAGCGTGGCCAGCAGGTCGAGGGAGGTGATCCTCTCCCACTACTCTGCCCTGGTGAGACCACATCTGGAGTACTGTGTCCAGTGCTGGGCTCCCCAGTACAAAAAAGACAGGGACCTCCTGGAAAGAGTCCACTGGAGGACAACAAAGATGATAAAAAGGCCTGGAGCATCTCCTTTACGAGGAAAGGCTGAGAGACCCGGGCCTGTTCAGCCTGGAGAAGACTGAAAGGGGATCTTATCAATGCTTATAAATATCTAAAGTGTGGGAGGCAAAGGAGTGAGGCCAAATATGTGTAAGAACTTCTTCACGGTGGGGGTGATGGTGTGCTGGAAGAGGCTGCCCAGGAAGGTTGTGTGGTCTCTGGAGATATTCAATACCCATCTGGGTGCCTACCTGTGTGGCCTGCTGTAGGGAACCTGCTTTGGCAGGGGGGTTGGACTCGATGATCTCTAGAGGTCCCTTCCAACCCCTGCAATTCTCTGCTTCTGTGATTAGCTATGCATTTTCACCAGTGATGAACAAGAACCTGCATGCCATGCTTGTAAAAACCTGCAGCAGTGGAAGTGACCCACTGTCACTGCTCCCACTGCTGCCACTGCTGAAGTACACCACCACTGCCTCACTGTGCTCACATCCACTGTTTGGTCTCCACAAACACTCAGCACATGTCAACGATTATCAATGGGTGCAATATTTTCCGCATGGAGGAGTTCAGTTCCACATCTTTGCTTCATGCGCACTTCCATGTCAGACACCATTTTTTCAGACTGCCCCTCTGCTGCCATTTGTCACACAACAATAACATGGAACAGAATATTGGTGGGAAGGTTCAACCTCTACTGCCATACCCCCAACATCTGCCTCTGATGTCATGGGCCAACATAATAAAATAGGAAGCATTACTTTTGGAGCATGCCTTGTTTCTAAAGACACTCGCTCTTTCCAGGCACCAGTCTTTTACCTGGGTTCTTGTGAATGGCTTAGGTAGATTACCATAGAGCATAGGTTTAAAGGACATGTTATATGCAGATTATTTGATGGTTTGCTGGTCAACCTCATCTTTCTCACAACTCAGCTAGAGACCATATTATATATATGTCATATTTGTAAGTCATTTTCCCTGTGGATGTTTATAGCCAGGTTTTGAAGTCAATATATCTCAGATTACTATGGATTTTAAAATACTTGATGGATTTCCTAGTTGCTTTAAAGCTATCTGAGATCAGTTTCCTACTGAAAAACCCACGTGAAGTATATAAACTAATGGAAAATTGTTTCCAGCTCTGCTGTGTTTTGCTACCAACTTTTTCTATTTCTTCGTAACGGAGTTATTTATTTGTTTGACTGATGAGATTTGTTTTTCCATGCGGATTTTAGGCTTCCAAGCCAATAACTATTATTCTCTAAATCCATAAGTACGTTGAGCAGTAATCTGAAAATGGTCATAACTAAGCAATATGTTCTGGAATAGTGAAGTTACCTGAGATCTCCCTGGTATCTGAGATTCTGCCTTTTTCTCGTGTAAGGCTGATGGTACACAGAAAGAGAAGAACGTGACCAAAAAATCTATAATGAATACAATGAGGTTTTTTGGAAAAAAATAAAGTGTGGTATTCAAAACCTTTTAACCCCAGTTGTTTGTAACCTACTCCAGTTCAAGTTTTGCTGAATTACTTTGGATCCAAGTAATGTCCAGCCAAGAGGAGGGGAAAATTAGAAAAATGTTAGAAGATTTCCAGAATGCATGTTCTTACTGTCTCAGAAACGGCATATGGGTAGTTAAGCAATGAAACCCTCACCCAAACTGGTGGGAATCTTATACTGAATACCTGCCATTGACACTGAAAATATCTTCCTTCTTTTCCTTACACCTTTCCAGAGATTTTTTAAATGATCAGTTCATAAAGCAAGGCTGAAATGAAGTGCTCATATATTTGCGCAGCTAAAGAAACTCTTTAGGCATACCCACCACCATCTCTTTTCCAGTGGAATTAAGAGCATGCAGAGGGAAGCATAAAGCAAATTCTGTCTTTAGTAAATTACGCAGCACTTTTTTTGACTTGCTTTATGTGAGTTTGTTAGCCAAATGGTGTATGCAGTGACAGGTCCTGGCATTCTACTGATCTTTGCTGCACTTCTCATCATACATTTCTCCTGAAAAAAAAAATTAATAAATAAGCATATGGGCAGCTGTGTGCTCATGGTTTTTATCTGTGGAAACTTTCCAGGCTCTTCTTCATCTTACCTGCAGCCATGTACTCCTTTCTCTCTGGCAGAAATTGAGCACTGAGCTTCATGGTACTGCATAGAGGAGTTTTCCTTACCAGCACCGATTCACACCAGCTAAGGAGGTACCTATTGGTCTGTCTCTCCCATCTCTTTCATAGCTAAAGTACATTTCTGTTTTCAGGAAAGGGTGATTCCTCTTTCAGTTACAAATAGTTGATTCCCTGACCTGGCAACTGCATAATTTGCAATTGTTAATGTGGCCCTCCTAACGATGAGAAGAGGAACAGTGGGTTGCTCACCGTTGGGGCCAGGTTTATGGTCTATATAATACGTTCATTCTTTTGGTACTCTGCTTTCGTCTGTAACATATGTCCCGTCTCAGAGTTGTGCACAACTGTAATATGGTCAAGTGAGTAACCAGCCTAGAATTTTAATAAATTATGATAATTGTACTGCAACATGAAAAAACAGCAATGCATATTTCAAAGTCTGTTACCCAGGGCATAGATAACTCTAGTTCATTAAAAGTTAGGGTGAAGTTTATAACGATTATTGCAAAATCCGAATACTTTTTTGTCCATTAAACAACTCTTTGAAAGGTAGTCTGTCTTTTGTCCAATGTCACCGTTTTGTCACATTGCAAGGTTTTATTTCCTAATCTAAGGAAAACAAAGTAAGAAAGAGGATAGTTTACCTGGAGATAAGGTTTTCAAAATATTACTATCTTCAAATCAGAGGTAGGCATCCTTCTGAAATAAATTTTGCTCCAAGATAATTTAGACTAAAACTAAAGATAAAGAGTCTAAGATAAATTAGTCTAAAGATAAATAAATGTCTTACCCATTTAAGAAAATGAGTAAGCTTGGATGCTTTTATTCCAAAAAGTGGTTAAATCATTGGATAACAATGGTATTTAGCCTATGAAATGTGGATAAATGCGATCTTTATGTGATAACGTTTTTGTCTTTATTGCTTTTTAAACACTTTAAGGAACAGATTTGGCCAATCTTAAAAAAAAAAGAAGTGTGCTATTTAGTATTACTATCAATTTTCAAACAAGCCTAGAAGAGGAGAAAAGGAAGACATTGGAATAGGTACCCTTTGATCTGTCTTGTGACACATCTCTATTTCATCGTTAACCAAAGTGGTAGTACTTCATTTTCAAGAAGTACTGTTTAAAATGTGAGTTACAGCTATATACTCTGTTCATTTCTCATCAGTGATTATTTTCATTTTCTTTCTCATTTTCCCACTCATATCTAAAATTCTTCTGTCATTTGCCCACGACCTCGGATGATGCAGTCTCTGTAGATGCCCAGTGTACAGTCAGAAGTAGGAGGAGAAAAGAGTTTTGTACAATAGCTTGCATACAGATAATTTATTAAATAACATTGCTTGAGCTTTATCAATTTCATATCCCATTGAATATCCCGTTGGCTTCCAAAAAGAGTTTAAGCTACTTAGCTTCTCCTGCCAATTTTCTTGGTACTATAATAGCATTATATTTTTTATGCTTTTTATTATTATTATTCTTTAGTTATGGAAAATAATTCAAACAAATGAGAAGTTGTAAGATGTACTAGAAGAGGGAAGGGGTTAGAGAAATTTTAAGTTTCTTTCACCCCCCTTCAGCAGCTTGTGAGGTACCATCCACCCTTGAAGGGGACATGAATCAAAAGAAAAAGAGGAGCAGAAAAGGGGAGAAGAGAGAAAATGTACTTCATTTGCTATTCATGTGCCTAAAAGCTTATGTCTGCCCTGCACAATACAGTGCCACTTAGAAATTCCTGAATACCTGTGAATAGCGGTTAGCACAGCTGGGGACAGCGATGAGCTCTAGCCTGAGCTGTGATTCCCAGTGCCCAGTTTGAGTGGCACTGTTCCCGCATTAATCTATCCAGCTCTGAAGCCAGCTAATTCAGTGCTAACTCAGGTATTTCTGCATAGCGCTTATTGCACAGTGCAAAATACCACTGTGGTTGTACATGCAGTGCAGCACAACTGACAGTTACACAAAGTTCTGCCAAGGAGGACCAAAGTAATTTGATTTCCTTCGATTATAATCCATTTAGATATAACATATAGCAGAAGTAGCTTTAAAAAATGAACAAAGCCTTTTAGATAAACAGGCTCTCTTAAAGGCCATGGGATATTTTTTCTGTTAGCACAAAAATTGTAAGTTCACAGAATTTTTTAAGCATTCTTAAACTGTGATTTCTTGTATCTACTAAAGTAATATGGTTTTTTTTTCTCCTTAAAATCCTGTTAAAGCTAATTCTTCGGCAAAATCTTCATGGCTACTGACAATTTATAAATATTTCTTGGATTTAGATCAGAATAATCAGTAGAATGAAAGTCTGTTCATGTTAATTAAGACTGATTCTCAAATCAGATGCAAAATATTAACTCTTAAGTAAGCAGCGTTTTTGTCCCAGACTGGGACAGTAAGTCCTGTTCCAAAAGGAAGCCCAGCTTCACAGTCCCAGTGGCCTCAACTAGAGGAGATTGTTGCATATCCATGGGTGAACAGAAGCCTCTATATAGCTTTATTTGTCTCAATGAGAACTTAAATCCTAATTATTGATGTTTATCATCATCTACTTGTGAGAATAGAAGTATTGAGGTTATATTGTTTTTTCGCTGTGTTACCCTGTTTTACCTGGGTGCCAGGGTTCCTATGTATTACAGATAGCAGCAATGCTTATATAAGGCATGCCCAGCATGAAAGGTGCACTGTGCACTTCCTTTTTATTGTGACCTTTGTGGCTGCCTAATCATACAATTGCTTGTGTATTTTACCTAAATCTGTGCAGTTTTGAATTTTCTACAGACTTTCTGGGCAGCAGGTAAGCTCAGGAATTGTCACAGGATTCACTCATCAAAGTTTCAGACCTTGGTTTTACCACTTACTCTTAAATACTATGGTAAGAACAACTGATCAGGACAGGCTTGCTAGGAGCATCCGTCAAACATTTTTGTGAATCGGTGACTCTGTGAGAGGGAGGACAGATTTTATCTTGGATTTCTGTAGCCACAGTGTTATTTTTCCCCAACGACTTTATCTGTTTTTTAAAGCATGACTACTAGGCCAACACACTCATGTTCCCTTTCTCAGCTGCTTTCAGTCCTTTGAAAAGAACATGTGATTTAAAGAAGATACGGTCACCAATAAAGGTTGATGGCTATTAGGCTGCCCACTGACAGAGGTTGTCTGACAGTCTCCAGATCCTTGTTTTACTGATAGAACTTGAGATGTGGTCTGTGCTTTGCTGTGTCTTCTTACTGATGAAGGTACTTGTACCTCTCAGCTGAAAGGCTTTGTCTGAGCAGTCAGAGACAGAGTACCACATATTAGTTATGATGATGTAGTGATGTCTCCTTTTAAGCACTCTCTTGCAATGTGTTTCTCAGTGTTTCTCAGCTCTACCAATGCTTTTTCCGTTCCTTTGCTCCTTACTCTGTTACCCTAATGCAATAATTCTGAGTGTTACTACAGGTATCCTTCATTCTCACTCTAATGCCACCTGCTCTTTGAGCACTATTTCCCTGACTCTGCTGATACCAAGGCCTGAAGTTCATACTCCTCCTGATAAATCTTGAGTTATGCTTCATATGCCCTGTGATGCTGTGAGAGAAATTCTTAGTGCTTATCTCCTAACAGTGGTGATATGCCCATGTGCAGAACCTTCTTTGTTCCCTGCCATACCTTTCTTTTTCATTCTAATTCACCAATAAGCCTTCTTTCCTTTTCAGGAAAGTTCCTTTTTTTTTGCTACCTCCTAATGCTGAGACCTGGGATCTGATATGTTAGCAGAAGAGATGAGAGCACTCAAGCAGCAGTGAATGGTAGGGATGTCTTCTCCCTCCCCTTGTGTGGGAGGGGCTTAGTGTTCCTCAAGTGGAACAAGGAGTCCTGCCCATCACCCAGTGTCTGCTTTTGTCCATATTTTAAGTTTTTAATGACCCAAGTAACTCTAATGAAAGACTGCATTTGAATAGAAGGAAAAAAGAAAAGTGTTTCACAGCCTTGTTCTACTTAATGTGTTCTGAGCAAATCATGCAATTTGTTACCAAGAACTTTCATCAATTTATAGTGCTGTATTATGAAGCTTGTAATGCTTCTGTTTCTGTCTCTTCAAAGCAGACGAAGAAGGCAGTGTTGATGCTGGCAATTTTTTAATCCCAAATCTACCTCATAAAAGTAGGCGTTTCAGCCTGTTTCCCCTAGCTTGGATAGGTCAGCTCACGTTTCTTAGTCAACTCACCTGATGTGTTTACCTATGATCCAGAGAAAGTGAAAGACGAGACCTTGCACACTGTGTTAAAGCAGACCAAAATACAATCAAAGTCAGGCTGGATACGCTTACTGTGCAAGACATGGCTGGTCGTGCAGAGATTATTCCTTACATCTCTGCTAGCTGAACTATGTGGACTGTACGTTAACGGAGTGTCATAACCAAATAAAGCAGGAATGCAAGAGCAAAGGGAAAGAGACATCAGGAACACACGTGAGCATAAATTGTCTTTTGTTGCTCCAGATGCTAGTGCATTTGGTTGTCAGCAGATGACATTTCAAATTTTTCTCACTGTCTTTCTGATCCAAACACTCTCACTATCGATAATGATATTGCTTGGAAAAACCTCAAGATAAAAATCTTGTTCCTGGGACAAAAATGCTTTCCTTCTTAATGGTCAATCCAAAGTTCTTAGAAGAAGACGACTTTCACGTGAAGATTAGCTTGCAGTAGTATTGTGTAATTAATATTTCCCAATCTTACTTGAACTTCCAGGTTGACAAGGCCGATCTCCTTAAGACAGAAACTGCAGGATGAAATTCCTTAATCTCTGAACTGCAATTCCTTATTGGTCTTTCAAAGGCTGATAGCTTGGCAATTTTACATTGCCTCCCAGCTCATGACTCCTTCATGTGCAGGCAACTGATCTGATCTTCTGTCACTTGAGTCCAACTGTCCACTAATAAAGTGCTCTCTTTACGCCTGGGAGAGGATAACCTGGATGATACTCTGTAGCACGATTTCTCTGTCCCAGGCCTGCAGAAAGAAAGATCTCTAAGCAGCCTGCTGTTACTCTGCCCTGTAGTCTTCTCTGTAGTCTAATAGCAGACAAAAGCCCCAGGAAACTGAAGGATAATGATTAAGGTCTTCACATTCGGTGTCTTAGATCTTTAATTCCTCTCTATAAGAAGTCTCCCATCATCCTTATTCTCAGGCTTTGGTACTGTGGATTAACAGGTGCCACTGCCCCTTGTTTCCTGCCTTCCCTTTCATTCACCCCCACTCCTCCCACACACTTAGGAATTGTCCTTCACTGCTCTGGCTTTGTTCCAACCAGAAGTCCTGCAAAGATGACACTCTTACAAGCTGCCATTTGCTGGATGTACAAGGGGTTGTGGCAGGCGATGTTCTTGTAAGATACCCCCTTACTGGTTCAGCTGCTGGCAACTGGATCCCAGAGCAGCTGGATCACAGCTTTTTTGTCTGAGCAGACTGTATTGTATACATTTGTGCTTTTTGTGGATAGGTACAGTTTAAAATTAAAAGGTTTCTGTAATGAAGGTGGATTGGTTGTATAAATACAGCTTGAGAAAGGGGAATGGATATGGAGTGATAAATACTTGGAGTTCAGCTGGTAGCTAGCCACAAACAAGGCAAAACCTGCAAAAGCGTAGACAATCACACCTAACCTTTGGTCCTCTTATTAAGTAAAATGCTCAGTATTTGCACAGTAAGATGACCAACTTTCATTTGTATCCTGCATTTCCATACCTGTGATCTTCTCTGCCTTATTTACCTTTTAGCATTTCATTTGAAATATGAAACATTGCAGCTTATTAATGTGATCTAATTTCTCTTACCAGAATCAAATAAATTGCAATGCTAAGCTCTGAGAGAGGCTAAGCCCTATGTCATGTTGTTATTGTGACAATAAAATAGTGATGTCTACGGGTATGTTCTCTTGAACTATAGGTGGTGATGTTTTCCTGAGTAAATATCTATTAAGGCTACCTACATCTTGGAGGATTTCTTCTCTAATAAGGGGTAGCTTGGTGTTGTGGTTTGACCCAGCAGATAGCTAAGTTCCACACAGTTGTTTGCTCACCCTCTCTGATCCCAAGTGGCATGGGGGAGAGAATTAAGGGAAAAATACAGTAGACCTTGTGGGTTGGGATAAAAGCTATTTACTAAGACAGCAGAGAAAATAAAAGAAATAACAGTACACATATATATATATAAAAAGAAAAAAGATACACAAAGCAAGAGACCACCAATCGATACCCAGCCAGCCAGCAGCTGCTCCCTTGGCTAACTGCCCTTCCATAAAAAAAATCACATGATGTCATATGGTATGGAATAGCTCTTTGATCAGTTTCAGTCAGCTGCCCTGGTCCTGTCCCCTCCCACTTCGCAGCTCCTTGTGCCCCCCTAACTGCTTCACTGAGGAGCTGAATATGTCCTTGGCTCTGTTCAACACTGCCAGATGTTGTCAGTTTTGTTTTTCTTCTGGGACTGAAACATAGCTTCATACCAGACACTATGAGAGAAGTAACTTCTGTTAGAAACCAAGACACTTGGTCATAGATCTCTCTTCAATTTGGAGAACTAACACGGTGTCATAACTTTCAGTAATTCAGATGGTGGTAATAGGATGTCAGTGACTTCTCACTGTTTCATGACTCTAATTCCTGGAGAGCTGGAATTAATTCAGTTGCAGTTGTCAAGTGTTTTGCTAATTAGACTCTGCAGCAATAAGGTGGCTGACTCAGCAGGAAGCAGAATTCATTTTCTTCAAGACACACTGGTATTTCTTTTCACTAGCTAAGCTATCTTGTGATCCTCCCTACATCGTAGAAGCAGGAATGCCTGATGTAACTACGACTCTTGCATTCCCAATGAGATCTAATCAATACTGGGGATGCCAGGAACTCTGAAGTCTTGGCTCTCATACTGCTGTCCAAAACTGAGCTTTGGCAAGCAATACCATCTGATCATGCAACTTACTCTAAATAGATTTGCTTTTCTCCTTTCTTTTCTTACCCTTTTCCCTGCAAATTCTTGCAGTGAACCACTTTAAAAATAATAATAATTAAAAAAAGATAATGAAAAGGCAATCCACACAAAACACCCTGCAGCAACTTGTTTAACAGATAACATGCATGAAATACAAAATAATCCTCTAGAAATTGTAATCAGTAGATTTTATTTCAACTTAAAGGAGAAGAATGAATAATGTCACTAGACTATTCTATTGAATTAAAGCCTCAATTCTATTAGGAGTGGAAGGTTCTGTTCAAGAGTACTGCTGATATCACCAGAACAAAAAGAAATCTAGAAACTTAAGAAATAATAATTCCTATATGATAAAATTGATTGGTAAAAGCTTGAAAAGAAATATATAGCTTTATAGAAAGAACAGGACATGATTCTGTTCCTAGAGAACATTTGGCAAAGGTTACCTTTGTTGCAAGAGGGTATGGCACCCAGGATACTACTACAAAAACAAATATTTGGATGAAAATTAAGCACAAATGAACACTTGCATACCAAGATGCCAGTTACACTTGCTATAATGAAAGCTCTATGTAGTAAGCTTATGTGATATGTTATCTGACTTTAAATATGTGAAATACCTTAAGGATATCTGCTCGTTAAAATGATTCTTGTCAAACTCTGTGTTGCACAAGTTGACCCATGGCTTCATGGGTTTCCAAACTTGGAATGCCTTCAGGTAGCTAGAGTTGAATACCAAATGACAGGATGTATCCATGAGTGGATGTCCTGCTCCGATTATCGGAGTGAGGGGAGATTCTGTAACATACCCGGAGTGAGATTAAGACACAAATGAGGTCAAATGTTGTCCGACCAGTTTAATAGGAATTCTGGCCAGTGAGGGAGACAGGGATGGGGAGGCAGGCGATAGTAAAAGATAAGAGCAAGGGTTACATATAGAAAGCGGGGACAGTCACCACCATGGATCCCACACCGTTCTATCAGACCAGGAGTATCTTCAGGCCTTTGTGGGAGCGAGGGAGCGAGAGCGCAGGGGGAGCAGCAGCAAGCAGGCATCAGGCCGTCAGGTCTCAGGCAGCAAGCAGGAGCAGGCTTCAGGCAGCAGATGTCAGGCGTTGTCAGGCATCAGGCCATCGGGCAGGAAGCAGGAGCAACAAGCAGGCATCAGGTAGCAGAGCAGCAGGACCTCATGTCTCAAGCATCAGCAGGTATCAAGCAGGTCCAGCCAGCCATCCGTCAGACATCAGTCAGACAGCAGCAGGTAGGCAGCTGGTAGGCAGCTGGTAGGCAGCAAGCAGGCAGCTCCTAGGCAGCCCCTTCCTTTCCCCCGTTGGAGGAGGTCTTCTTATCCTCCTTTTTGGCCAGCATGACGTTCCTGGGCACCCAGGTATGTCACATATCACACGAACGGGCATGGACGGTGCAAGCCCGGGCTTGCCCGTTCCCTTCGGTGGTTGCCTCCCTCAAGGTGCCAGGCTGAAAGGCTGCTCGATGGCCGTTTAGCGGCTGCTTGTCTCTCATTGTCCCTGGTCTGCAAGCCTTCGGGCAGGTGGGCAAACCTTGAGACAAGAGAGTTCTCACAGCAAACTTTGAGACAAAAGATTCCAAAACAGTCTCTTACAGTGGATAGGATGGAAAATATTTCCTGTTCTCCTCAAGGAAACTCACCGCAGAAAACTGATTTGAAAGTTCATTGTTCCTTCTTAAGTCACCTGGCTGTTCTTCTGCATGTGATGTAAACTCCTATCATTTAGTTTTATAAACAGACTGTAGACCTCAAATATTAGAGAATGTATGTAATGAAACCACAGAGTTAGTGTCATTCACAAAGCCTCCACCTTGTGGCTAGGCTACAGGGCAAGATAATTAACAATTTCTCTTAAACTTTCACGATTGTCTTGCCAAATAAAGACTGATTAATCAGTCTCTGAATGCATTTGGATTCTCTTCTTTTCCATAATCCTGCTAACAAACACGTTGGTGAGGTAAATATGCTACTTAGCCAACACTAAAAGTTAGCTACTTTTCATAGCTCAATGAAAGAAAATTAAATACATAATTATATTAAAATAGAACAAAAATAATTAAGAGTGAGTATAAAGTCAGTCTTTGGAGTCTGCTAGGAGTTTACTAACTTTATACAAGTTATCACTTTGCAAAACCTCAGACTTTAACAGAACTATCCACACAAGTTGCAATTACGACTGAGAGCAGAAAGAAGAAGACCTTGCCATTCATCTTTGAAAACATTGCCATAATACAACTATTCTGCTAGAGTTGTTGTTTAATGATGGTTACTTTGATGGTAGAAAAGTCTTGAAATTTTTTTTTAATACTTTGTTTCAGGAAGACCCAAACTGCATCAAGAGTTAGAGAATATATATGTGCATACACACACCCGTATTTGTACCAATATCTTAATATATAGTTTTATATTGTTACCTATTCTGTATGTGCGTATATGTGTTAGATACTAGAGCCTACTACCCCCTGCTATCCAGGTAGAGAAATGATAATAGTTATACAATAATGAAGTGCTGTAAACATTAGTTGTCTGTTTTAAAACAAAGAAAATAACTATTATGTCCTACATTCTATGTAGGCTCCTGCAGTCTTAAAACTTGAAAAAAATTCTCCATTTCATTTAGGACATGTATCCATCTTTGTGCTGAAATCTAAAGAGAGTTAGAGATGTATCTGATACAAATAGGAATGTTAGGTTGTCATATCTTATCTTTAGCCAAGTGGTTAATTGTGGGTGGTTGTGCATCTTTTAAATGTTTCTGTTTGTTTATGTTGTTTTGTGGGATACTTTTGAAGGGGGGAGGGAGCTGAAAATTCAGCACATATAGTTATCCAATTTATTAAAAGATGAAGAGTGTGTCTGTTTGAGGGCAGAGGGTGGTGGCAGAAAACACATTTGTGATTATTAAGTGCATAACTACTGCTTTGTTATTCCTATCTCTTACAAATTCTCCTAAAATGTACGTATCATGCTCTTTTCCTCTCCTTTCTTTGTAGATTCTTCTTTTCTTTCTCCATGGATTTTAACATGAGATCAATCTATTCTCCTGTCTTTCACCGAAGTTGACCAATCCTACTCCCAGCAGAAGTATTCAGTTTTCTCCAAAGATTTCTTGATTTTCTTTATTACATGAATCTTGATAACCATTTAGTGTTCTTCAGGTTAGGACTAAATTTCCCACACAGGAAAATATTTCAACACATCTTAATCTCTTGCTTCGTTGAATCTTTTCTTTGGATAGCGCTTTATTTCTTTTTTACCTTCCTCCATTGTCACAACTTCTGTTCCACCAACTTCTATTCCATGTTGCTGTATGAAGTTTTCCACCCATGGTCCTCTTTCCTCTTTGTATGGGAAAAATGCTAATTAAAGCATCTTCCTTTGGAAAAGCACTGAAAATCTGTGGATATTTTGACACGAAAGAAGAAAATAATTTAGCATATAGAAGTTGTATGTATTTGATCAAAGCATTAGATATAAAACATCTTAATGTTTGTGGCTGTTCCAGCTGCCTAATATGGAAAACATGAGTGTGTTCTTAGTGAGATCGGCAAAGGGGTTGCAGCCAAGTGTCTGCACTGGAGCTGTCCTGAAAGTAGTGGTCTTATTTGGCTGAATTGTCAATAGCTATGTTGTGGTGCTGAATTAGCTCAGGAAAGGATTGGGTTTGGTCTGGTTGTTAAAAGGTGTCAGTAAAAACTACAAGCTAAATTACATGTACAGTAAGATACTGTATTTCAAAAATTTTACTAAGCATGTTAAGGAAAATAAAATAAGTTATCTTTAAAATCAGTGAGAATTTACAAATGTTTACAAACAGTGATGAAGGAATATCTGAGTGGAAATGGATTTTGTTTTTGTCTTGACTCTCCTTAAGTATTCTGCCCTAATTGTCCATTCACTCTCTGTCTTGAAAGCATAGAGTTTAAAAATGAGTCGTCCTGTGTAGGACGGGCTGTATTTAGAAAGATTTGAGTATCCAAACAACCTACATATAGGTGTTTTTTTAATCCAAACAAAAATTTAAAATTCTCCAAGCATCCTATTATGATCTCAGATGTGTTGCAAATCTTATTGAACCTTCCTTGAGACCAATGAGGGACTTGATGTTGATTAGGATGACCCAAGACTTGGGAATCTTCTTTCTACAATTAACTCCATGTCTCCACGTGAACTCCATGTCTCTAGATTGGTGTGATGTCGCTGAACTCTTTCCCAGGTTGCCATGACATCATGGAGCTACATCCAGGATTGTCCTGAGCAACATGATTATCCAGAATTGCCAGTGAAGGAAGGAAACTGAGACATAATTTTGTGGTCTGCTTTACTGTGAGATAAATACCTGGAAATGGAGAAGTACTAGAAATATTCCACAAATATTTTTGCTCATGCTCCCAGGCGAATATACATTACATGTATGGGTATGTTCTGGGGAAGGAAGCTTTCTGGAAAAGGATCAGTTCCTCTGTAGTGAATGTGAATAAATTCATGGCATAAATTTCATTTAAAAGGAAAAAAAATATAAAAATAAGCATTTCTGATGGAAATTGGACAAAAATCTTAACCTATTACTATTTCCTGGAGAGTCTTACACTGCCATCTTCTGGGGGCATAAAGGGAAGAAAATAAAACAGTGAGAAACGAACAATGTGAAGCTTAAGAAAAGCAACTCTCTTTTCACAAGCTGGAAAAGCTCCTTATTGACTTCTCAAATCTGCTTGCAACTTTTAAGAAGCAAGAAGACTGTTGAACTTCACTTTGCATCTTCTTGACCTCTAAATAACCCATACACTTATATTTCTATTGTTTGAGTGCTTCTTCATAACTTTGTACTTTGACTGTAACATACACTCAAATAACCAAAATGGTCTACTTGCATCTTCTGGCTTTTATTAATAATGTATTGTGGTAGTTGTCATAGAAGCTGACTGATGTAACTTTGGAGAATTGCTCTCTTTTTGGTTAAAAAACTAAAAAGAAATATTTGAGTCACAAGTTTGAGAGGTTTTACAAGGTTTTGAGAGGGTTTATAAGTTTGAGGCTTTATATAAAAGCAAGATGATTTTTAGAGACAAATCGTTGTTAGAAACATAAATCTGAGGAGTCATAATGGCTGAAAAAAAACCCACAAAATAAATTCAAAAGAAGTTATTATGTAGAAAATCTCTTTTGGTAAAACCATTTTTACCCAATGATTCTAATTGCAAGGAATTGGGAAGCTGATTGTCAAGTTCGCATTTAAAAACAGCAGATACTTCCTTTTATATTTCTTCACTCTGTTGTGTTGACTGAAGTTACCCTTTTCACATTACTACCTTCATATTGGCACTTTTCACTTTGTGACAAATTACATGTTCCACGTTTGGGCTTTCTATGGTTAGAGTCAAGGCTTCAGAGAATCCTAATTGCACAAAAAGAAGTTTACAAACCTGTATTTAACAAAAACATCCCTACTGTGGGTTAGTGCGTCAAAATAAACTTTTGAAGTCTAGCATACTTTCTCTAAGTAATGGACTTTTCACCCTATTATGAGATCATCACACATGCTCCGTATTCCATAATTTATATTTCATTGAATTTTCAGATTTCATACCTACTTGCATATCCGTGAAAATCAATATAATTTCTGTATTCATTTATTAAGTTATGATGGAAAGGACAGGAATCATCAATGGCTAACTTTACTTTGTTCAATATGGTACAGCATCAGTCTAACAGCCTCTGAAAATCTTGTTACATTTAGCTATACACCACTATTGTGACAGCCACTTCAGTAGTGGTTTGTATGCCTTACCGCTTCTAATGCTTTTAATATGTTCCATTCTTTAATAGCTATGTAGTTCTTCAAGTGTGCAACAGGTGCACTTTCAGATGTATTACTACAGAAACAAACAAAAAAAAGAACACAAGGACAACAACAGGGTCCATATATGGATAGGTATGATCACTTGCCTGTATAAAAAGTAGCAAAGTGTGCAAATGTTGTGATTTTGTTAGAAGAAGATCTAGGAAAGGGTTTCCCAAGTTTCTAACTTCATATAAATACCCCTGTAATTACAGGATTGAAATGGTTCTCTGAACTAAGTCAGAAGGATCTGTTGTAGAAGGATCATCCTAAGGAATCATCCTTATGTCTTTTTTACCAAGCTCATAATTTTTACTCTACTTTAGTGCCTCAAATACTCTTTAGACTGACTGACAAACTTGAGCTTACTGAAAATTTTGCAGGAGAAAGGATGAGAGTCATCAATGGTTAAATTTTAGGGCTCGAGAGTGTTTGGTGAGAGAAAATCCTTCTGTGTTCATCTAGACAATACATTTAGCCATCATAAAGAATTTTTGAGTATGCTAATAACTCCTTTGTGAAAGATGCTTGTTTGTGCATTAACAAGATCTGAGGTTTTCTCCTTATTTCACTGAGGGACACACCAGATAAAAGAGCAGTATCAAAAGTAAGCTGGACTAGATGAACAGGAAACCACAATTTTGCATTCTGTAAGTGCAACTATCAAGTTAAATCAGTTGCAGATGCTGAGAATTGTTTATGAGAAAGCAAATGAACTACTAAAGAAGTCTCCTGATAAATGCATTTTTGTGTGCCTTTATTTTTATTTTCTTTCTAGGGAATTTGATCAAAATTGTCGTAAGCCTTGTGCAAAGGGCTGTGCTGAAGACTATACACATACACCAAGTGTCTTGAAGCCAGTGAAAATGCTGTTATTTAGTTATTTTATCTCATCAGCATTCATTGGTATAACTCCTGTACTTGTAGGTGAATGCTGGTACTTGCAGGCATGTGAAATCTAATCTAATGGAGGAGAAGGAAGAACTATGCTGTGACAGCCTCACACAGGACCATACATTGCACCAGCTGGTGTTACTGGATAAATCCTCACCTGCTAAATATCTTGCCCTTTAATGACATGAAAGAAGCAGTCCACATAACTGTTGAGAATTATGCCATGTGGATGACATCCTTGGAAATTATATCATAATGAGTATTCTGCTTTTTAAAACATACTTCCTGAATAGTATTATGTGAACAGTAATTAATTCTAGTAGGCTCAGAATAGGATTATGGAACTACTGTCTAGTCTATGTAATCAATTTATTGTATCAAAACACCAAATAAAGAAACAGAAATGGGAGAAAATATTCTGTTCACAAACTTTGTTTTCTTGTGCTGTGAATAAAAATACCAGTTCCCCAAGGAGGAAGAAAATTATGCTGCAAGTCTGCTGTAGCACTGATGGTACCAGAGCTAATATAATAATAATTACTCACGTCATCTTTGTGAAATAGAGGAAGAGAACAAAGGTGAACTAAATGGTCAAAATAAGTACATGAGTTAGGGAAGGTGCTTTTCTGGAACATAGAATTCTGTGGGTGCTGTGGATTTGACAATTTGAAACAGACTTGATCAAAAAGCAGAAACAGTCTAATTTTTCCACCTGGAAATCCTAAAATGAAATCTGAATGAACAGTTTCAAGTAAAAAAATAATAATAATTTGAAGCCACAAGTGTATAAATACAAAGGTTTGGTTTCATTTCAGTACTGATCGATGACACCTTTCTTCTGGTTCATTTGGGGGAAAAAAAAAAAAAAGTCTTTATCCTGAAATTGGACACTGCAGTAGAATCATCTACTAAGAAAATTAAAATGTTTTCCTTTCAGGAGTGAATGAGTGTTTTTGAACCTCTACTCTTCCCAGTGGGCAAATTCAGGGGACAAAGTATGACAAAGATTAAACACAAAGAATATCGTTGCATGAATGTGGGGATGGGAAGACTTTATAGGAAACTGAAACTGCTTTGGTATTGATAGATAATGTATGTGGCCCTTTTTAAGAAAACTTTCAGTCTCAGGTTTGTTTCAAATGGAATTGTAAGGGAGCACAGTCTAGAATTTGGGTTTGAAATGTGTATTGGGAGTGTACTATCTTCAGTCTGTCTATCTTCTGATCAGAAATCTGTGCTCCAGCATTTTTCAAGGATACTAGCCTGCAAGGCAGAATGTCCCATTGCTGTTGCTGGGTCAAACTTTCCTTGTTGTTTACGTCCCAAGTGTACCCTGGAACTGCTGCATGAGGTTGTGAAAGTCTGTTGTGCATCTGTGATGTGATCAGTAGACAATCCTGGCTTTCACTTCTTTTTCTTGTTTTAAATTTGCCTTGAAATAATGTCCAAAGTGCATTTCATTTTGGGCCACCATAATTACTGTCAACCTGACTGTAACTAGGTCTTATTATGATTATCCCCTTCTGGCATGGTCTCTCGCTATTGCCCTTTGCCCTCCTCCTTTTCTCACTTCTTTATCTCTGCATATTTCCTCTCTGAAGTTCACTCGCACAGTTCACAAAGCTGTGTGTTACTTGGATTTAAGGTCTAAATTCAGGAAAATATGTCAAGAAGTTTGTCAGATCTTTTGCCAAATATCTGTTGCGTATTTTGTTTGAACATCCTTATGTCCATCAAAGAAGACTTTTTCCCTGAGTCAGCTGGGCTAGTGTTTATCTTTAGGTTGGTGTCATCTGATGGAAGTTTTTAGGCAGTGTGAGCAACCCCAATAAGTCTGTAGTACTGCATAAATTTTATTTTGTTCTGATTACTAATCAAAGCCTAACCTTAGTAATGACCAACCTCCCATATTCTGCACTGAAAGGACATCAACAATCCCTATGGGACCAAATCACCTGAAATATGTAATCATCCAACTGGATACCTTGTTTCTCAGCGTCCTGAAACAAAATGCCAGCTTTCAAGCAAACAGCTGTTAGCCAGACTTCCACTGTCCATCTTGTTCTAACAATAGTTAAGTAAAAAAGTGACAAGAAATGATAGTTCTGTCATCAAGGCCAGGCTTTGAGAGAAGCTTCACCTCTGTTTCTTTTCAGCGTCATAGAATTTTCCTGGCAATTCTTCAGATCCTAATCAATAAAGTTAACAATGCTTCTCTTACATTGATTATCTGTGTTTTCTTTTTAAAGCAGTCTTCTCTCTGTGGCAGGCATGATTTCCTTCTATAACATAATAGCAAATGTGTGAACAATAACGGCTGGAGCATCTAGGCAGTTCATCAACAAAAACAATAATGCTGTGCACAAATTGTTCCAGCAAAGAGTTGATGCATATCTTAGCTTGTGTGATACTGAAGACGATCTTGCTTCTTTTTACCATTAGTAATTTGTGCCTTTTCTCTCTGCTAATGCATTGTACTTCACTGTCATATTTGAGGTAGAACACTGGAGTAAAATGCTCTTCTGATAAAATTCATCTGCAAATTTCATCTGCCTCCTTTCTCCTGAAAGAGGAAAATGTCTGCTTTCTGCTACCATTTGGGGTGGCTGGTAATTAGCTTTCTGAGCTGTCTGCTACTGGGGCATCAGCAGGCACTTGGAAGTCTTGGCAAGCTCCTCAGGTGATAGATAAGGCGGTGAAAACTGTTCTGTCTTTCTATTGCCTTCAATGTTAAAAAAAAAAACACCTCACTATTAAGTAGTCAGAAGCTCTTACCATAGTGTTAACCAGTCAAATGAAAAAAGATTTTTTTTTCTTTTTTTAAGAGTTGTATACTATAATTTGTGCAGCATGTCGTTTGAACAAGTAAATTCAGTCTAAGAGTCTTGAAGGATTCAGAAGGAATAGAAATGGTAACAAAATAAACTATGTTCAGTACTAAAACTGGTACAATTGAGCCATCAGAGATCTCGTTGCTACTGGAAAAATACATGAACTGGAAAAAAAAGTAGCTTGGTTTTCAGATTTAAGGATGGTCTGACAGAGCTGGTAGTAATAAAATCTAAACAAAACACCATTTTGCATGTGAACCGAAAAAATTTGATTGGAAAGTTACTGATTCACAGCATACACAGAAGCCTGAAATCAGTGTGGTGTGGCATGGACATATGGCTTGAAGCTGTTTGCAATACCCTAGTCTTGCGTACAATTCCTTACGTACAATTTCAAAGAAAAATCTAAGCAGTTCTATGTGAAAAATAAAATAAAAATGCCTACATGGCAATAGAAATAAATTGAGGTGAATCTGTCTTATCATAATAGTAATTTAAAGATATATCTATACCTACTCATCTGCATATTTTTTGATGCAACTGTAATGCCCACCACAGCTGGTATTTTGTTCCAGTAGACAACTTGAAAGTTCCATCAAAATTTTTTACAGAAGCCAGCCTGAATGTTGTCTGGCCAACCATCTAGCCCACGCAATGAGACCTAACTCCACCAAATGGATCCCTTTGCTGGCTGGGCTTTTTAATTTCCCAGCAAATCATCCAAAAAAATACAGTTAAACCTTCCTGCCAACTCCATTAAGTAGCCAAAGGATTGCTCTGATAATGTTAGCTTCTGGCTTGAACACAGCTCATTCTGGCTTAAGGTGGGCTGTCCAGATAAAGAGGATACACTGCATAAATATCTGTGGGTATCTCTTTTACCTCTACTGCTACCTTCTAAAAATTATTTTATGCAGCCATACTATTTCAGTAAGTCTGAATCTATTGTGAGGTAGAAGTCGTCGTTACTGACCTTTTGTGGAGGCTCTACTAACTACAGATACTTTTTTTTCTATCGCTTTTGAAGAAAAAAGACATAAAATATGTTTTCAACTTGATTCAAAGGAGAAATTAATTCAAAGGTTAAAAGAGTCTAAGGTTCTTAGAATATTTAAAAACTGGCCTTTAGAGCATAAAAGCACAATTTTATTGGCCCACTGCAGAAATTATAGTTACAGTTAAAAATATTACCTTTTAGTGTATTTCAAAGAATTCTGTACCATAGTACCTTAGCTGGTAAATAGTTTATTTGAGGTATGTACATTGCTTTATTGACTTGCATTTTAGTCCATGATAGATTTATTCCTTTAAATGACACTGAAAGTAATAAATATAAGGCATAACTGAAAAACATTTTTATCGGCACAGTAGAGAGAGAAAAAAAAAACAGTATATGAAATCTGGGCACAAGCAATCTACAGTTGTGAAATGAGGCCAAATTAATGAGGAAAAACAATCAGAATGGAGCTTCAGCATGCTGTTCATTTTCCAATCATTTTTAAAAAATGAAGGCCTGGTTGGGAATTTTTCACTGAAGTGCAAGCAGTAGTGTATGTTATTGCGTTATAGAAAATGGAGGCTTTCTCCTGGTTCCAAGGAAAACACACTGCACTGTTTGCCACAGTTCTATATTCTTGTGTGCACTTCTCAGTAACACAGATGCGTAATTCATCATAGGAGTTCATCATGCTGTGGAGGAGGGTTGAAAAAATGCAATAGTTTTTGAATGATATATTTCACATAGCCTGAATAGTTTTTAAAGTTAAGTTTCTTCAATTTACTGACAGAGACGGAGGCCAGATCTTCCTTGCATGCATAACAAGAAGCTGAAGAGCTGTTCGTTTGTGTCAATAAGGAAATAATGATGAGAGGCCCATGTCAAATGACAGCTAGAGATGTCTGAGATACTGGTTTCCTTTACTTTTCTCCCTTCTGATTTCTTTTCCTCTCATGTCTTTCTCCTGCTTTTCTGTCACCACCTTGCACTTCAGCAGTGCCAGTATGGTGTCATTCTACTTTCTTACTACCTCTTTCAGCTCTCTTCTCATCCTTAAGTCCTTCTCTCTATTCTTATTGTTTCAGGGCTTTCCTGTTACTCATCTGTAATTTGCCATGATGCAAACTAGTTAATGAAAGGTTTCAAATGGACAAATAGCCATTGGCAAGCCAATGTATCTTGGCTGAAAGAGATGGATAGATACCTTCTAGAGAATAATCATGGTTCAAAATCCCTGGTGTACAACTCTTTGCACTTCTACTTTGCTGGTCATTTGTCTTTCAGTAGCTAGGCAGGTGACACCACGGGGATGGTCAAGAAGGAAGTATAGATCTTCGTCGTGTAACAATGAATAGTCTACTGGAATCAAATACAAATGTTCTTTATGTTTACAGGAATAATAAAAATAAGTACATTCAAAAATTATATCCTTTAAGGTAATCAGATCAAATGAGTTCAGTTTAGTAACAGCACATACATCTCTTATCCATTTTAATATTTACTAGCAAAGGAAGTAATTGGTTGGGTTTTTACATTTTTCATGTATGTGGTTTTATTTTGTTTATTTTTTTTTACTAAAAGTACTAATGAATGTTTCATTGACAATTGCTTTTTCTGATCATGGATAACACTCAGGTGTCTAATTGAAATACCAGATCGCTATCTCCTTGGTTGTTTCCTTGAGTTTTAATCATGAATCAGCTCAAACGATGAAAATATTGAAGTTACATCTTATGAATCAGAAATCTCATGGCAGTTTTCATTGGAAATGATGAACAATGTTGTTTAGAATTTTCCAATTAAAACCATCCAGATTTGAGATTTTGAGAGGTTTTGTGGCTGAAATGGTAAAAGCAGATAGCCTAGTGGTTTAGAAGTATTCTTCCCTTATTGAATCTTATATGAGTTCTCTATCTAGACTAAATCAGTCCGGATGCACCAAACAGTATCAGTGGGAGAGTAGGGTGCATTATGGTTGATGGAGCATAGCATTCTAGCAGTAGCTCTTCATTAGAAAACCCTGGCTCATGGGACAATGAATAAGTTACACACCTGCATTACCTTGCCCATGATGTCCTGTGGTAGAAAGATATTGGGATGACTTTTTTTCTTTTTAATGTTTCTAGTGCTACGTATAGCCATAAGTAATGTATTCGGAGCTCACACTGATAGGAATTCATCAGTCAGGGAATGTTTTTCCCATTGAAGTATGTGTCTCTGGGCACATCTCAATTTCCATCATTCTTCATTGACTTTTCTCCCGTTCATATGTCATCAATTGTGATCTATCCAAACATAGGTTTGCAAGTCTGATGGACATGTAATGTTGGCTTCTATATATAGGCATGTGAATAGGACATGCTTCTGCTGGAGAGTTGTACCTATAGTCAGTACTTAACATATTTACAATGAGGAAGACAGAAATTTATTATATGAATCAGAATTAAGTCTTGCAGGTGCCAGCCCATAGTTCACTGAAACTTCGTGGCCAGCAGCTATGGAAATTGAATATCTCCTGAATAGGATGTTAGATTAGCAGGGCTGCTGAAGCAAGCTTGCTGATACAACGTTGTCATATTTTAGTTTGTCAGAACTGTTTTGTGAGTGCTTTTGACAAAAAAAAAGATGAATTTCACATGACAGATCTCTTGTTTGGAGAGATGCAGGGTGATTGAGCTGTTAGTATGAGGGGTTTTTTTATTATTCCTTTAGAAGTATTCAAAAAGTATTTCTTTAAATACAGCTCAACATTATATGGCAAAGGTTGAGGCACCTGTGCAGCAATGAATGAAGGGTATCTAAATATGAATGACTAATTATCGGGGAACAGGAAAACACTAGTTTTCTTTCATAAGTGAAATGGCTTCATCCTATTCAGAATAATCTGTTGGGAAAATAATTAGCATAAAGAAGATGGAGTTTCGATAAGTAACTTTGATGTTCATAATTATAGTAATTTTTGTATAATTTATTTCATTTATGCTCATGTTTTATTTCAGTTTTCCCTTTCAGTCATAAAAGCTGATATTAAATTTTAGACTAAACCTATCTAGCTGTAGGCAGTCTCCTTAGGAAAAACTGTTTTTTGTATGATAACAGTAGATTTCACACAAACTTGCTGTTAGGATTTCTTTCTTTCCATCTCTCTGAATTTGTCTTCCCTCCTACAATAAGCCATGCAGATCAGTGTGTCAGGAAGATTCTAGAAGTATCAAATTTGACATGGCATAAAACCAAGCTGTTTTCACTTCAATTATATAATTTCACTATTTTTAACTTCATTCTAGAAAAAAATGCATTATCCAAAGTGTGAAGCAAAGAATAATGGAAATATTTATTTTTTTGTGACATCAGAACAATAAAGGAGGATCTTCCTGGCTTGGTTAGTACATATGAAGGAGTAATGTCTGTCAGAGGGGTCTGAAGATTACCAGCCCATAGTGGGCATGTTCCTGTGTTTAGTGGTAGAAAAAGGTTGTTATTCTGTTCTACCTCTCTGTAAGGCTCAATAACATGTCTCAGTCAGCTGAGAAAACTAATTTCCTACACAGAATTTCTTTACTCAAGAAATGAAAAAATTAGTTCAGACATTAGTAATGCTTTTCAGATCCATTTAAATATGATTCTATGGAATAATTGCCACATCTCTCCTCCTGTTTGCTATCTAAGAAATTAACTACTAGGTTCTTCTAGTAGCTAATTTGGTGTTGAATTACTCATATTGTTCCTCAATCAGGGAACAGTACTGGTAGCAAGACTTTATTTCTCTTCTGTTTATTCCAGTGTTTGTATGCACATGTTGTTTAGCAGGAATGCCTGAATTTTGGGATACTTACATCCTAGTGCACTGTTTTAAAACAGCATATTGTTGTGAAGTACATTCTATTTTTTTTCTTTTTAGAAATTTTATTACAAAGAAGAAATTAACAGTCTCCTTACAGCTTGTGTAGGTAAACTACTCCCGGTTGCTCCCAGTGACTCTGGAGATACCTCTTTAGATGGCTGATTATGCTACAATAAAGAAGTGTTGAAGGAAAAATTGTTGCATGTGTCCCATTGAAATAAAGGAAGACTTGTATGAAGTAATAATCTTTCTATGAAAAAGAGAAAGATTACTGGTCTGTTGCTGCACCACGCAGCTACAAACTTGAGCAAGGCAGCAAACTCATGGCAGAGTTCCGTTGCAGACTGGCTGGATGCTGATGATGCAAGCAGAAACAGGCTAAAAGGAGGAATTGAGAAAAGCTACCCAGACATGAAGGGGTGGTGTCAGGAAAGCTCAAGCTCAATTAGAGTAAAGACCTATGAGGGACATAAGGACAAAAACAAGTGTTTCTACCAGTACGTTACAAGGTCTCCCTTGCTGCACTTAGCAGCAGGGTTTGAGGAGGAGGGCTACCAGCAGCAGGTGTAGATTAAGTCAAGAATAACTGTGCCAATACAAGTCCATGGGAGCATTCAAGGGTAGTGAGGAGAGCAGTGGTTGATATCATTGCAAGGTCATTGTCTTGTCATATTTGAAAGGTTGCAGAAATCACAGGAACATCTCTGATAAGTAGAAAAAGATAAATTTCACACCCATCTTCAAAGAAGGCCAAGTAATCAAACCAGAGAACTGCACACTGATCATTCTTACTTCAGTTCCATGGAACAATCCCCTTTGGTACATGTTTCTGGCCATATAAAGGAGAAGGTGTTGATGGGGAACAGTCATCAACACCCATTCCTAACTAGTCTGAAATGTCTAGGTCTGTGAATTAAATAAGAGTAGTAGATGTGATTTACCTGGATTTTAGTAAGACTTTTGACACTGTCTCCTGCAATATTTTTGTGTCCAAATTAGGGCATTACAGTCTGAGTGGCTGCCAAAAAGGCTTGGATGGTTAGGCTCAGAGATGTATTAAGAGTCATACTGTAACTGGAGGCCAATAGCAAGCAGTGCACTGCTGGGTTTCGACCTAAGATCTGCTCTATTTGACATCTTAGGCAATGACTTGGAAGAAACGTGCTCAAGTTTGCAGATGAAACCAAATCAGGATAAGCATTTGGTATTCTTGAGGGCAGGGCTTTCATCTAGAGAGGCCTAAACAGTCCGGAAGAGTGGTCCAACAGAAACCTTATGAAAATCTACAAGAACAGACAAGTCCATTGGAAGGAAAAACTGCTCGTAACAATATAGGCAGGGAACTGCCAGGCTGGTGGAAAGCAACTCTGCTGGAAAAGGCCTGGACCTCTGCTCCATGAGCAAGCTGAGCACGAGCCATCAGTGTGCCCCAGCAGAAGAGACAGTCAACAGCATCCTGAGTTGGTTGTGCAGAAACACAGCTGGTAGATCAAAGGAAAGAATTATATACTTGATAGATCATATCTGGAATATTGCATCCAGTTTTGGGCCTTCCAATACGAATTGGAGAAAGTTCAACAGAGTGCCACCAAGGTGGTCAAGGGCTGACGTGTTTGCCTTGTGAGAAGAGGCTGATGGGCTAGTGCTTATTCAAACTGAAAATAGGAAAAGGCTGCTGTGGTGCACCTGAGAGCTTCCTGTCTGTATAGAACAGGTATTGAGGAGGCAGATTAAGGCTCTTCAAAGAGGCATATGAGAATAAGAAGCAACAAGCATGTGTTAGAAAAAGAGAGGTTCAGACTGGGTATAAGAAGATACTTTTTCCTTATGAGAACAGGCAGACAGTGGAGCAGTTTTGCTCCACCTGGACAAAGCCCTGAACATCTTGCCTGACCTTGTATCTGACCCTGCTTTGGGCTGGAGGTTGGATAACGGACCTCCAGTGATCCCTTCCAAACTGAATTATCCTATAATCCAAAGGATGGATTTGAAATGCTCAGTTACAGGAAATCATTGGTAGATTGGTCTATTAACAGATGAATTCCATGAAATTCTACTTTTCTGTGATCTTCATATGGTTTTATTCACTGGAAACTGCATATTTCCCTAGAATATGGTAGAAATAACAAAAGGCTAGAAAGACATGGCAAATTTTTGAGGCATTCTCAAAAATTTGATTCAATTTCAGTTCCTTTTTGGACATCACAGATTAGGAAAATAAAAAGATCTATTGGAGACAGATTTTTTAACTCTGTAATTTACTTTCCAGAAAAAAATGCATTTTCTTATTTTCTGTTCCCTATGTATCAGAGTAAAGGACTTTCACTCATCATAGGAGTCTATGGTAAAAAAATAAGTTCATGAAAATGGAATTTATGTTCTTAGGATTCATAACAGATTTTTTTTTTTTTTAATTCAATTTTTGTTCTGTTGCTACTATAAATAGTATGCAGTGCCTTCTCAGGGACTTGCTGCTACCCACTAGATTTTGCCAATTTGAAGCTGACTTCTCAGCAAGTTATCTGATCCTTTAAAATAGGAATGTCCCTTCATTTCTATACAAAATACATTTTTCACTTTCTCTTGAGGTATGCATGCTCAGAATACTTTTGCAGAACATTCAGTTCCAGTTCGGCATTTTTGATGTTTGAGACAGGAATGCTTCAATAGCACAGCTGTTTTCCTAGTTGTTCCAAATTCTGAACTCCGGGGATAAAGTAAAAACGCTGGAAAATATATTCAGGGAAGTAGGCTTGTTTCAGGGTTATGTTTAGGAACAAATAAGAGGCAAGGTCCTCGCTTTATTTCCTATGTTTATTTCCCAGTTTTATTTTTTTAATAGGATGAAAAATCAAAACAAATCTTTATCTGACTGCAATTCAGACAATTTCATTTGACAATTCAATAACCTTTGTTAAGAAAATTAATAAGAAATCAACTACTCTGCTTTGCAATTCCAGCTGATGCAGTTATTGACACCAGTGTAAAAGCAATGCAATGCAAATTGTGAAGATTAAAAATTCTGCTTGTTTTCATCAGTTGTGATGAAAAATGTAAATGTGTGATAAATCGACACGGGTAAAGTAAAATCATTTTCAGAGCATCTAATTAGGGAGTCTGACAATGATATTAGAGAAACAAAGATGAGACAAAATGTTTCCAATCTTGACTAAATGATAGCAGTGAGAGAATTAGAAACTGATGTAGCAAATAACTTCAAGACTTCACTAGAAGCTGCTTCACCACAGTGATGGATTTCTATTTGATAACTATCTTGAAGGTAAGCATAATCCATTGCCTTCATTGGCTTTGCATACTGAGCCAGAATCAATAGTTGCCACGCAGCTGAGACTTTAGTCTTTAGTCACATGGTGTTTTGATTGTCAGGAAATCCAATAGGCAGAAAAGGGACCTGTCGTGTCTTGGTTCATTTTCATTTTTCAGATCCTTTACTCTTTCTCAATATCCTAACAGTTCTTTCTCCTAGATACATCTTATTTCTACCTTCATGTAATCTCTATTTCCATGTGTCCATTTTTCTTTTCTCTCTTTGTCTACAAATCTCCAGCTTGTCCAAGACACTTGCACAGTAGTTGCTTTATCACCTTGATTTATCCTTTCTCCAAATTCTTGTAGGTTAATATTTCTCCATAAAAATTACCTCTTTCCTTTAATTCCTTCTTCTTACCTGCATTCTACCGTTACACTTGCAGTAGCACCTCAAAATCTAAAATAAAAGAATTATACTCCTTTAATCTACACTGGTCACATTTAATGGTATTATTTGATTTTTGGAAATGCTTGTTGCACATGGCTTTTTAATGTCATTTTGTAAGTAGGATAATGTTTCTTAAACTAGTTTGAGACTTCAGGGTACTCAAGGCTTTCTATCTGTCAGGAAAAATAAAGAACTTAAAAGGCTGTATAAAGTAGCTAGTCAATATAGTATATACTAGTTTTGGGTTTTGCTTCAATGTAGTTTCAGGTTGTTTGTTTTTTTTTTTTTTTTCCCCATGCATTGTTTTAGTTATACAAAAAGCAAAATAATACGAAGCCCAAATGTTTCAGGGCCAGGAATGAAAAAAATTATGTGTAAAAAAGCTAATGCAGCATTATGTAGCAAAGCTCAAACAGCAATATTTCATACCTAGACTTATCCTTCAGGTATTCTGTACTCCAAAAACTCCAAAATACTTCTAGTTCTGGTACAGAGAGATATCTTTCTGCAATAAAGAGGAATTCATTTGAAGTAAAGCTCCAATGTAGAGAAAAATCATAGAATCATAGACTGACTTAGGTTAGAAGAGATCTTAAAGATCATCCAGTTCCAATCCCCCTTCCACACATATGGCTGCCACTCACCAGATCAAGCTGCCCTGGGCCACATCCAACCTGGCCTTGAACACCTCCAGGGATGGGGCACCCACAGCTTCTCTGAGCAGCCTGTGCCAGTGCCTCACCGCCATCTGAGTAATGAATTTCTTCCTAACATCTAACCTAAATCTCCGCTCTTTTAGTTTAAAATCATTCTCCCTTGTCCTATCACCATCTACCCATGTAAAAAGTTGATCTCCCTCCTGTTTATAATCTCCTTTTAAATACTGGAAGGCTGCAATGAGGTCTCCCTGCAGCCATCTCCAGGCTGAACAAGCCCACCTCCCTCAGCCCTTCTTTGTAAAAGAGGTGCTCCAGCCGTCTGTTAATCTTTGTGGCCCTCCTCTGGACCCACTCAAACAGCTCCACATCTTTCTTGTGTTGGGGGCCCCAGGCCTGTACGCAATACTCCAGGTGGGCCTCAGGAGGGCACAGTAGAGAGGAACAATCTCTTGTCCTGCTGGTCACCTCAAAATATACACAGGCAGAAAAAATTCTATCTTTGACTAAGAGGTGCTGAGGGAATTACCTGTCATATTCAGCAATTAACTACGCTGAATAGGTGAGGTATTAAACCAATGCACAATATAACCAGCACTTTAGTCTCAGGGCAAACAGTGATTTGTTCAGATAACAAAAGATAAGAGATTCTTCTACCATAAGTATGAGTTAAGGTCATTGTTGTCATGCTAAAATATCATTAATACTGCGTTTTAATATATCTCCCCTAGTTTAAACCACCAGAAAACTGTATTTGAATCTTTATGATAAAACTGAGACAATTCTTCTCTTAAAAGCAGTTGTATCTTTCTGTATAAACATCTGTCAGAAAGCCACTCCATTTTGGTGTGTTTGTGTACCATTACTGTCATAGCCTGCATGCTCTATCTGATTGTTGATTTGTACTGGTGGTTGTCTTTTTGTCTCTTCCTGAAAGAAATTTAAGATTCTTATATACAAAACCTAATGATTTTCATTTAGGTGAATCAGCTTTCTATTCTTCTCTATGTATATTGTATTTGTCTCAAGTCACAGTTTGATGTCACCATATTCATGATGTACCATGCGTCAAATTCTTTTGCTCTAACTTGTACAATCCACAAATGGTATCAAACAGACAAAACTGGTGGTGTGAACTCCAAACTTGCATTATACACTTTAGCTCAGAACGTTCATTGAGACCTTATTGTAGTGACCTGTCCCTAAACAGAAGCTACAAAATCAGAGTTGCATTTCATATTAGAATTTGACTCTACCTATCGTACAAAGCAATTCTGAATTCCATGCTGTCAGACTGAGCAATCATTTCAAATTACATGATTTATTGTTCTTCTGTCTTCCCTGATACAAAGCAAGGAATCTATTGATTTTTTTTTAGGCCAATTTTTATTGTGCTGTAAGGCATCATGATTGCTATTAACTGTAATACTGTATGGGCAGTGAAATAGCCAGGGCTATTAGTTAATGTGCAAGCAAATATCGACCAGTAATTTTCAACAATAAATGTAATGATATGAGACATGAGGGTTTATTCAGCATTTTATTTTGACAATCCAACAACTGGAGAAAATCTGTGAGTGGGAATCCAGCTACCCGTTAAAATTTATGTTGTGATTTTTGTTCATCAAGATTTGGCAAAATTGGCCTTGAACCAATGGTCTGATGACTTCAGCTTTAGAAGAAAATCAATGATATGCAAATATTTATTGAATTGTCATGGACGAAGCAAGCACCTAAGAGATTTAACAAAAAATAACAACAACAACAACGGTTTTAATTCAAAGAGCAAAATCTTGCTACTATTTCACTTGAAATGTGGTATGAATATGTGGACTTTTAGAAACAAACGCTGGGAAACTGAGCAGCAGGCACATTTTAAACAGCATAGCTGCTTCTTTTAACAGTAACTACATAAATTGTCTGATAGGGGGAAAATGTTTTACTCTGCACATGTGAGACCATCTCTGTAACACTCCCCTCTGTCATGCATCAAGGCAGCAACAGGCCTAACAGCTTCTCCCAATAAAAACTTGTCAGCTTATTGGTTTTCAGTGGCATGATGTTCATTTGCCTGATTGAAGGCAATACCTCATGGGTTGCACGCCTAATAAGGTCAACAGTGAGGGATTAATGCAGTTGGTAGCCCAACAAATAGGATTTTCCTGTTGCTACCAGAAAGACACAGGCCTTGGGCTTGCCTCAGGCTGAACTGTTCTTCACAGATACATTGTTCCTAAGTGAAAAGTCTTGCTCTAGTAAAATAAGGCCTAGACTGACAGTAAAGGAAGGAAATTCATATTTTTCAGACCAGAAAATTATACAGTTAGATGAATCTTTAATACCAGAGGGATTGTTTATTTGGTGGTCTCCTTTCAGGCATAAGTAAGGTCCTTTTTCAGATCAGAGCATTAGTATTGGATTATGTTGCTGGAGACCTGCAGACAAGTGAGAAATATTTGCTACCTACCTTATATCACATGGGATATGGTGAAACAAAGCAGAGGAATAGCTGACCTCTTTATTGAAAACAAAATGATTTTTCCGTTAACATTAGCCTATCCCACTAAAAAGTGAAAGATTTATTATCAAATTACTAGGAAACACAAAATATTCAATTAAGATCCAAATCTGTGGTTGCATGTTTTTAATTCTTCATCACAGGCAGCCCTTTCATGAATCACTCATAATTTATAAAGTACATTATCAGAATATGCATAACGTTAATTTTCTCAAAGAAGGAATTAGAAGGAAGTCAATTATTTCAACAGAATTGATATTGTTAAAAAAATTATTTCCCATCAGTTCTGTCAGTGTTTGTCAGTGTGAAATTAAGTATGGAATAATCATACTCAGTTTCCCTTCATTTTGTTTTAATTAATGACGTCACATTGTAACCCAGTCAGCATAGTTATATTGGCCACTGCAGAGGGAAGGGTGAAGACCATGCCAAGCTTGGGGGCAGCCGGGCTGCCCTTCATCTAAGCGGGGCTGAGCTGGGTTTTGCGTGCACCCCATGACCAAGTGCCCATCACCCAGCCTGGCTGAAGTTCAGCTCTGGGAGTGCCATGGGGCTAAGGGGCTGACAGCCCCAGGCTGTCCCCGCATGGGACACAGCCCCAGGAGCATGGGGGCTGCAGGACAGCTTTCATCCTGCTCTGGGAGCAGGGGAGGGCAGCAGGCCAGGATGGGAGAGTGTGTAATTGCATTGGATGGTCCATGAGATTGATGGCGGCACCAGAGAGAAGGGGTAAATACCCGGAAGGTGTCCTGTACGTGTAACAACTTTGACTGTATTATTAATGAGGCTTTTTTGTGCTGGATAACTTGAAATATTTGACAGTTAAAATGCTAACTGGGTGAGCAATAAATGGCATACTCCCTTTGCCCATGACAGCATTTTGAATGTCGAGTATTTACCATGGGCGCTGCATCTAATTTACATTATACTAATTAGTATAACCAATCATAATTTATTAGCAAGTTTAAAACTGTATTTTGGAAAGTGCACAAGTTATGAAAATTTTCCCTGTGTGCAACTGATTATAGTAAAAGCAACCCTGTCCTTCAGATAATTTATGCAGTAAGGACTCTTCAGACATATCTTGCTGCACATTCTTATGTTTCCATTGAAATGCAACAGCACACATTTCTCTTAAGTATTACAAATACTTGACTTTCTCACTGACTCCAGAGCATATATTGTTGCAATATGCTTGAGAGATAAGAAAACTACTTTATAACATAGATTTAACAATAGTTCATGGCAGTTTGCAACAGATGAAGGGAATGAAACCTTGATGCTGTAAAACTCAAGACTCAGGTCCATACTGTCCATAACAGAGAAGCTCATCCGTAAGGGTATGCACTGACAGCAATATTCATGATCATAATACTAACGAGGAGTTAGCCGGAGGAGTAGAGCCAGGATCTTGAAAATATGTTGTTTTTGAATTGCTGATTGCTCAAGAGGAGTTCATAGTCTGGAATTATGTATAGTCAACTACAAATGCAAAAACTGCCTTCTGAACCCCATGTGAGATGATTCATGTCCAAAGAATCACTTGCCTCTCAGCAAGAGGGATGTGTTGTGCACTGAACATTGGTAGATTTTTGTAGCTCTGTGGAGATGAAAAAATATGCACAGAAGCATTAAGTCACTGCTGGTAATATCCTCATGCTGACAAGGTCTGTGGTGGTTGTGCATGACTTCATAACTGACACTATCACTCTTCATCCATTCTTTTCACCAGATTGCTTTGCTGACTGCACAGAGAGAATCAAGTGTTTTCCTTTTCCTCTCAGAGTGAGAGGCACCCTTGCAGTGAAGGGAGCAGATTCCATAGGAGTCACATGGTGTCTTTCGAACCATCACATTAGCCACTAGAGAGACATCTGTAAGATGAAGGATATCAAGGGCGACATTTTGTCAGACCTCCAAGCACAAGTGCAGAAGGTACACTAGTAGAATGTATTTGCTAATAGAGTATTCCTTCTCTTTCTGTTTGAAAGCTTTTATGCGTAACAGATGGCAGTACTCTCAGTCCAATGTAAGATAAGGTTCACAGGCTCATACTGGAACATCACTGAGCTGACTGGTAATATTTATGGACTTGCAGACTTTTTTTTTTAATGAACTTGATTCGCTTAATCAGGCAAGAGTTGCTTCAAAAGAGGGACTGTTGCTGTCTGGAAGACATCTGGAAACTATTCAAATGTCACAAAAGTCAAATTAAATCACTGGTCTTATTTTCATTGTGATATATTTCAAGCCATAAGATCCCTTCACAGTTGAAGAAATTCTGAACATTTGTTTACTGAAGGAGTGAATATTTCAAGCATTATCAGGGCCGTTTTCTAAAGACTGGGTGAGACGAAGCTGAAGGGCTTGGAAGAGTCCTTTTGGTGCAAATATTGATTCACTTATTTATCTGTCTTGGTTTCAATCCTTATCACTCAAGTAATCACAAATAAGATTCAGTCATTCGAATATTAGAGAATTGGCAAGACATTTTTTTTGTAACAGAACTATTATTATGTATCAGACAGTAGAGTACATGGAGCAGACTGACTAGACATACATGGAAGACCAGTGAAAATGTTAGTTTAAAGGCACAATCTTACTTCATCCCTGGTTAGTATACCTTGCTAAAATATTTCCTGGATTGTAATTGTTGAATTTGATTTTTCATATTAACCTATCTGATACGAAATGATTGATGGAGCACTGTAAGATCTTTAAATTTTGACAAGTAAATCAAATATCTTTGCTACAGAATCCAATCTGGAATGTAAACCTATTAGCTTTTTAGGATATCTTGCCAGTCGGAAATTATTTAATCTATTTATTTTAATTCATCTGCCTGTAGGACATCTCTCTATGTCTTGGAAATAATATTTGACAAGGACTTCAAGATTATAATGTTAAGATTATAATAATAATTAGATCCATTTGCAGCATTTCCTAGTCATATTATAATATAATAGTACTGTAGTAAGAACAATTCAGTGCTTAGAAGAGCGAGCCTGATTGTCCTCTTATGGTCGGTGCCAGATTCTCAGGTGGCGTAAATCAACATAGCTTCCAGGAGCTGAATATCTTGGCTCCTATTCTTTATATGTATTTTGTTTACAATATTATTTCCAAAGCATTGTGATAGTAATTCTTTCCTCGGCAATTATCATTTTTTCCATTTGCAAGTTTTATTTCCTCAATTCTGTTTTCACTGAAATTAAAATGAATAAATTCTTTTTTATTTAAAGCTTAGTTTAATGATTTGGTACATAATACTGAGTTAACATCAATTTTACTGAAAAGAAGAGGGACCTTTTTCATTCTATCTTGTCCCCTGATAAATGCTATAGATCCTTTGTAAGTAGTGATGTTGTGAATTTCTCAGACAAACTAATAGGTGTTAGATATTATTTCCAGTTTCACATATATTGATATGGGCACCATATTAAAATGTCCTTTTGTTTGAGATCTGACCAGGAGGGTTTTTTTGTGTACTTGTTCATGTAAAATAAAGTCTTCCACAAGAATAATGGGAATCACTGAACTTTCTTTCCTTGTGTTCCATCTAAACTCACTAACAAACTTCCACTAAACCTTTTCTGGTAAAAACTTTTTATTTTACAGACTTGTTACTGGCTGTTAGTCTTTTATGTAGAAATCAAGTTTCTTCCCATTTCAGAGCCGTTCTCAGCTTTTGCTCTACGTACAGTCCACTTCTGCATTCTGTGTTGCAATTACAACCGTTCCATATATTTCTTCCTTCCTGAAGATCTCTTATGCATTTTCTAGTTCTTTCTAAGTAGCCACCTATTTGCTGAGGTAACCGTGGCTATTTCTCTCCATTCCTCCAGTCTGCTCTATTGCACTGAATTGCTCGTTTGTTTCATGCTGTCTGAATTTCACTGACACATTATGGCCCCAAGCATCTATTTCCTCCATCTGACACCTGGTTTGCTGTCTATAGTGAAATGCCTGTTCAATCAGGTGAGTATTTTCTCCTTTACACAGAGAAAATATTTAGTGATGAGCAAAATTTGACCTAACATAAGAAGACAACATCTTTAAGATCCACTTTTTTCCACAGTTGGTATTAACTTGGCCTCGATCCCACAGTCTTTTCAGCCTCAGGCTTCTAAAATCATGAACTGAGTCTACCTAGCAAGCAAGTCATAATATTGGCATAAAAAAGGCATGTAACACAACATCCACAATAGTATATTAATCTTGAGGGATTATGACGATTGTAGAAAATGCAGTGTCTTAAATGTGGTAGTAAGGTCTCTCTCTGCACATTTGCCTCTGATGGGATCATTTACAGGTTTTTTATTCTAGCCAAGGTCTCAGTGTGGAAAGTTACGCTGGAGCGGTGCAATGGGTCAATACCCATTCAGCACGATGGACTGTGGATAGAATTCTGTCTTCTGCTTTAAGAAGACATTATTTGAGACTGCTATTATGCTCTTCTCACACACTACAGCACGGCAATAAACCACAGAGAGCAATGTGACTGTCAAGAGCACTTTGAAAGAACATATTATAAGTGTTAGCTGGGTTTGTCATGGAAATCTCCATCCTCTTTACTGTAATAGCAGTTGCTTCATCCAGAAATGTGGATGATCAGTAGTCAAAGACAATGAGTAGATGTTTGTTGCTCTGAAAGTATCATTTCTGGAGCACTATCACGCATGGTACCATCAGTTTCCTTGTAGATCAGACAAGAACTAAGATGTTAAGATTGTTAAGGCATACTCTTAAGCTGCTGGAATATTCTGGGTAGCTTAATATGACAAAGTAAGCAACATCTAAAATAAAAATATAAGAATTCTAACTGGCCTCAAAGGACTTTTAAGTGCTTTTAACTATTCAGCCAGTTTCTTTCGATTGGTGATGTCTGCAAAGTATTGTTTGATATTGTGAGATAAACTATGACCCCAGTTATTGACAAACATTTTTCACTAAGTAAATTTTCTCCTTTGACCTCTCAACTAAAAGGCAACCTCTGACACCATGAAGTTCAGATCAGAAAACAATGCATCCTCTTGTACCTGAATGCATATATTACAATGTTTGCAAAATTTTATATAGTTATAGGAAGAATTTTGTAAATTTGGGCATACTGTAGGTGAAATCTAATTTCCTTATATTGATGTGATGGGAAGACTGACGGATTGCTAGTTCCTTCCCCCACTCACTCCCCATCCTCACCTCCCCCTCTTGGATCTGCTGATTTACAAAGCCATACAAATCATCACCATTCAAGAATATATGCTTGCAGTGCAATTTTGCTACTCAGTCACTTCTGAAATTGGTTGTCATGGCTTTTTGGCATTTGCTTTCTATGAAATAGAAGGAGTCGCTGGGTCAGTGGTAATTGTTAGCAATGAGAAATCCAAGCTGGGTAGAGAATATTACAAGACAGTAATAATAATAACAACAACAATAGTAATATGTAAATTTGAAATTCTTTCTCTGATATTAAAGAGCTGTTCTAATGAGCTAATTGTCATAGCTCACAGTGTAAGAATACGTTTTCCTATTCTGATGTAAGGAAAATTCCGCAGCTTAAATAATAGATACATTTTTATAAATCTAAAGAAATCTTAATGTAGTTATATCATTAATTGCCTGATAGTCCATGGGAAGGATGCTGACAAAAGTGACTAGTAATCAAACCTACGTTTTTCCTCACTCCTCAGCTTGCAGGTTGCTTGTACTGTCCTTAGCCTACTAATGTGCCTTGTCTTCTTTCCATGGGAAAAACGTACCATCCAGCTGGAAATGTCATCAATTCATTCCTACAGAAGCAAGATTATGGTAGTTGGATTCACAGAGCAAAAAGATGATGTGTGGTTAGGCTCTCTTGGGACGCATGTCATGAGGCTTTGCAAAATGTCTCCTGTTAAACAACAGAGGAGGTAGGGTGAGGACTTTAGATTGCAGATGTGTCTTGGGTGTAGAAGGTTGGGATTGCTGCATCTATTGCCTTTCTTTTTCTTATAGTGAGTAGGTGGTCAACAGTAAAGAAGACCAAAATGACTGTTGTGATGCCATTTTCCAGCACCTTGCACCATTCCCTGCTGGCTCCTAGTTTCTTAGAACTCCTGGACCAGAGATCAATAAAGGTTCTTTAAAAATAAACACAGATTTTTATTGGCATTTCTGTCTAAGAATTTGAAGAGAAATGGAAAGAACATCTTTAGACACCATAATGTCTAAAACCAAAATGTAATGGAGATGGAGTAGTAATAGCATAGTTTTGCTTGTTTTTTCTCTTCCCTCTTAGAGAAATGGAGGGTCAAACTGTATGTTGGAAGACATCCAGAACATTGTTGACAAATGCAGGTATGTGATGCAGCCAGACATCCCAGTTCCCTAACCATGCATCTTAGGAAACGTGTGTTTGCCCTCTCTTTGCCTATATACCCAGCATTTGCATCTAATGAATATCTGAGAAGTCAGATTTCCTTCCATCATAAAATTATATTGTAGCTACGCAAATACTTTTCTAGTCCTATAGACACAGTCAGTCTCTGCAGGGATCCTGTTTCTCCGCTGTTCTTCATCTCATGAACTCACTGTAAGGGAAGTTTTCACAAGTGTTCAAGTGGTAAAAATGATCTGAAGCTTCATTGCCCTATATGGCATAAAAGACCAGGGTTCACTTTCTAGGGTTATTAAGTACTTTCATTGAATTGAATTCATGTTTTTGTATGCATAAAACCTTTGACTATGATACTTTGACAGATATCTTAGATATCTCCACTTTGTATATTAAATTTGAATCTGTAGTGAGGTTTTAGACTTTTGTGATAACCAGCATGTCTTTAGAAGGGGAAGAGAGTAGAGTAGAGAGAGAGCTAAATTGTACTCTTGTGGATTTTTCTGCATTTAACATGCTTTGTTTGTTTCCTGAAAATGTATCAAGCTCAGCTTAAGGTCCCAAGACATTCTTTTCAGTCTGGAAAACTGTGAATAAAAATATTAGCTAAAGTCTTAGGCATCTCTAGATCAACATGTTGATGTTCCTTGTCTAACCTCTGTCTCCTTCCTCCATACAGTGTGGTTCAAACACAGCAAGAATGAAAGACAGAAACGATAGCTTCCCTTGGCAGTGCTTGATTTCAGGAGACCTCCATACAATTTTACTGCAAGAATGAAAGATCTCTTCACCTGGTAACAGTGCTGTCTATACTGGTGGAGTTGATTTGAAAGAAGACAAGGGAGAAGAATAGAAGATTCATACAGAGAACCTTCAGGACTCAAAACCAGAGACTATGTGAGTCTGTGATGAAAAGTGTCTATCTAATAGTTTGGAAGGGAGTATAATCACTGGTTACAGTACATTTTACTGTATAGTATCTAGGAACATTCAGCACTGAGGTCAAAAGATTCATATCTCCTGTAAGAAGAATATGGGAGATTTAATTTCTCATAATTTGTAATTAGTCAGGAAGAAAGCCGTATCAGTAAAGCAAGTGAGATCACAGAGCTTTTCTTTTTACAAAGCAAGGATGTAATAACTAAGGCACAGTCTAATGAAACACCTTCCATGTCAGTAGTTATGCATTGCAGATGGGCTATTGCATAAGCAATCTATGGGAAAAAACAGCATAAAGGAAAATATGATACTATGAAAAATGATGGGAAAAATAGTAATAGGAAATTGAACTTTTCATTCGCCTTGTGACTAAAAGCATTTTTACACAATGGGACACCTGGTATTCCACTAGAGTGAATTAGCAAATTGGTATTGGTGGAATATGAGAAAGAGGAATAGGAAACTGCAGATTTTTTTTTTTGCATTCTACTAAAGCTGATTAGAATAGCATGTTCTCCGCAGTGTTAATGTTTAAGGCAGAAAGAGAATTTTTAAAAAAAATGATCCTGAATCCCTAGGTGAATGAGTTATATGAGCTCTAGCATAAGTATGGAAAATACAGATAGGTCCATAACTTTACACCATTTACTCATGTTTTCAGGGAATCTTCTCATGTTTCAGTTACAATAATTTCTGCTTCCTGCTTTTCATAAATGATTCTGCTAATTCCCACAAGTCTTACTTTCATTATCTTTCAACGAAGATGCAGATAACAATTTCAAAGACTAAAGATGGAGCTGGCAATTTGAAAGAAATTAAAATGAAAGGAGGTGTGGGAGTATTTCCATCCTGCAGCACAGCCAGGAATAGTATAGTCAAATCTGTAGACTGCTGAGCCATTGCTGTTAAGTCAGTTTAAGACTATAGCAATGTAGCTGTATGCTTAGAGAAGCATTTATCTCTGGATACTATCAGGCTGTGCAATGTGAATATCTCAGTCCCATTTGGCAGCACTTAATGGTTTCTGTGAAGTCTTCTTCCTTGCTCAGTAAGAAGCCCCTATTAATTTTTAGAAGTATAAAATCTGGTATCTTTCTTTTCTTAATTAAAAATTTCAGGTATTCAGCATGGAAAAGTACAATTTTAATTATACATATCAATCCATCTTTAGAAACCAAATAGTACTTTCATAATCACTTAGCTCTGTGCTTGGTGATAGATACCTGAGTTTAGAAACTAAGAGCTAGATTTTCAGTCTCAAAACCTCTCATGGCACAAGCAGCAATAGCGTAGTTACAACATGAAATAATGAGCTATTGCCAAGCTTAACATTTTAGAGCAAAAGCATGATTATTACAGTGATTTACGTTACACATTTGTCAACACTGCATTAAACATGGCAGATCCATATACACATTGTAGAGTCTTGTGATCAACTCTTTCCAAGTTATTTCTTATTTTTACTTATCAGGTCTTAATCTACTTCGGTACATTGATTTTCCTTCCAATTAAAGTATATATTTTGATATTTAACCCTTCAGTTAATCAGAGTATATATTTTTAATCACTCTAAGGTAATTTCTTTGTTGTTCAGATGTGCTTATTTCCATGTTTCTATTTGAAAGGAGAATGCAAGATGATCATCTGTTTTACTTTAGCAATGAAAACTGAAGGACTACTATGTAGTTGAAGGAGAGATCCAAGGGGATTTTTCTTCCTCATATATCCTTACCTCTGAGTCTCCAAGCTTTCTTGAGCAGAGGCAGTGCACATCAGAGTAGGCTGAAACACTCACTGCAGCTGTTAAGGTATACAGAGTGAACTGGCACACAGATCTCTGTGAAAATACCTGACTTTAGCAAGACAGGTTAGTTTTAGTTCAGTGATGAAGTCAGTTCACTAACTGCATTTACAGAATGACCGCTTTATGCTGTTACAGAGGTGCACAACCAGGGAAGGCGGAGGGCTAAAGGGCAAAGGGCAGAGCTGACAAAGTAGAGACTTAAGCTAACTTCACAGCTTTAGACAGATTATTGTGTAAAAGCATGGTTTGATATGCGTATCTGAGTGCTTCTGGCCAGCATCAAAACACAGTGCTGTAAACAGTGCTGTACAGCATTCGATTTAGTTTGAGGTCACTCTGCTAATTTAGTTTTCTTAAAAGAAAAAACTGCTCTCTGCTTCTGATGAACAATAGGTTTACTGATAAATTAGTAGGCTTTCTTATGGTAAACCAATTGCCCGTCCTCCTGCAGCCAGTGCAAAGACAATTATAGCTCCACAAATTGTGAGATCAGGCTCATATCACAGAAGTTCAACTGTGTGTCCATGCCTCATGTTGTCAAGTTTATCCAAGTGATAGGCTTCTCATCACAGATCAGTTGTTTATGATTGCAAAGATGTGTCCTTATCCTTGTGTACCCTATCAAATATGAAGCTGGGTCTCAGTCTAATCTCAGACCATATACCTAGTGAAAGAACATATTTACATGTGTCAACTGAAGCTTTACTTAATGCTAATTTATAAATGTGGGGCTCTGCTTGCAAAGATATTTTTTTATGTGAGTCACTGTTCTGAAAACTAGAACAAACTAGGTATTAGACTTAATATCAGATATCCTGAAAAAAAAAAAGGGGGGGGGGGGGGGTTAACGTTGCAGGAATGTAAATTTAAAGAATAAACATTAACTCATTAAAGAATTAATGACATGATTCCACTTAAAGTGTTTTTCCTTGAACTGCTTGAAAGTATTTCTTGGCAAAAAAAGGAAGGAAGGTATTGAACACAGGCAAATTTCTACTTGACAATAACTACACAATCTTTTGTCTGACAGGCTCTTAACTGTAGGTGTTTAGCTGTACATTGCCTTTTCAGTTTTTTTCCACACTATGCTTTCACTAAACAGACAGAACCAAAATGAGTATAGTGAATATTTCTCTAAATTACTCCACTTTCCCAAATGGATTCATATTGATTTTGTGAATGCATCTTCCAAACAAATAATCTGCTTCTGCCAGCTAGATGTGCCAGTCTTTACATCCACTTAATCACCACTGAGACAATGTTGCAGGAGACTGAACTGAAATCTTACTGCTTGAGAATGAAGAAAGAAAATTTTATCAGATCTTGGTACATGTGTCTTCAAGCAAATCATAGAATAATTTAAGATTTATTTGTACTTTTTCCCCTCTTTCAAGGAGATCAACCCTCCCGGTAAAAATGTTTATACTGTAGTCCCTGCTTCCCAGCTTTTGCAGTATTGCATTATTGGCTATGTGCTGAAACTATCATTACTCCCTCATAGTTTTATGTGTTATATATATGTTACGCACAAAAATCTTCCTTCTTGTGAACTTAGAAATCCATTAAGATGTGCTGCCAAAATCATGGCCTCACTGAAAATACCTTTTAGATTTTGAACACCTGTAGGTTTCAGGTCACTGCTAGCATAAGGTAATTGAAGCATCTAGCTAATTTTTTTCAAGGTTTGCTTTGGCAGTAGCCTAGCTGATAAATGCTGATGAAGCTGTATTTAAAAGAACAACTCCTTGTGCAGAGGTCTCAACAGAGAGGACAGGCAAGGAATATCATTTGGAATTGCAGAGCTATACATCTCATTATCTGTCACTTCCTTGTTTCCATTCTTTGCTTTCAGTACATCTGTGTTGGACAGAGTGTCTTTTGTTGCTTTGCTTGCTGTGCATTGTATGAGATGGATGCGAGTGGAAAGAGAGGGAGTTCTGCCTGCTTCCTCTTGTGCACTGGCTGAAATGTGTGGTAGCCAACTACCACACAGTCGTTTGCTCACTCCCCCCCACAGTGAAATGGGGTAGAGATTTAGGAGAAAATACAATAGAACTTGTGAGTTGGGATAAAAACTATTTGTTAACAGAAAAAAAATGAAGAAAAAAATAACAGTAATGATAATTACATATATGTATATATATACAGACAAAACAAGTGATGCACAAAGCAATTGCCCACCATCTGCTGACTGATGCCCAGCCAGTCCCCAAGTGGTGGCTGCCTCCCAGCCAACTCCCTTCAGTTTTGTAACTTTTTCACATGATGTTATGTGGTATGGAATATCTTTTTGGCCACTTTAGGTCAGCTGTCCTGATTCTGTCCCTTCCCAGTTCCTTGTGCATCCCCAGTGCCCCTGCTGACAGGACAGTACCAGAAGCTGAGAAACTGAAACATGCTTGGCACTATACAGTACTTCTCAGCAGCAACTAAAATATCGGTGTGCTATCAACAGTGTTTTTCTCCTAAAGCCAAAACGTGGCATCATACCAGACACCATGAGAAAAACCAACTTCTGCCCCAGCTGAAACTAAGACACTGAGGTAGATAAAGAAAACAAAGGGGAAATAGAGCAAAGGAAGGAGTGTGAAATAAAAATGCGTAATCCCAGAGAATATGAATGCACTTTTTAGCTATTTATGTAGTGACCATTTTAAGGAAATAGCCAAAACTCTGTCTTAGAGGTCTTGTCCCATTATGAAATTTAGGAACATAGGAGTTTGAACACCTTTCTCCCCCCAGGTTTCATGTAAGACAATTATGAGGACCAGATTCCCGAAAGTTTCTTATGAGTTGATATAGAATGATCTTTAACCAAAGCATCAGCTAATATCTGGGCTAGTAGCGAGATTAAAATAGATATGAGTAAAAGTCAGTCTTTGCAAAGAGGAATGGGTATAGTGAGGAATTGAAGGTTCTATCTAAAGTCAGAAAACTGCTTTTTAAAATAATTTTAAAGAATTTAAGGAATATAGACCTATGCTAAAGTTCCTAGGCTGAAAAATACTCCTATAGGTTATACTAGAGGGAAGAGGGGAAGCAGAATATAGTCTTCCAATGTGGAGAGTGATGCTTTGATTGCTTGTTTGCTGAGTTATAATGCTTAATATTGGGAATGTGGTTAACGTAATTGTTTTTTCTTTAGTCTTATAACATTGATGGTCTACTGAAAGATCAAGAGCTTAGAGAATGTACTTCATCTGGTTTGACTTTATTTTTATTTCTGTCAAGTTTCTAGCCAGTATGATTTCCAATGGAAAATTTGAAAATATGAACCTCACCGCCAATGATAATCAGATATGCAGAAAAATGTTTATGTTTTTTTCTTCTTAATTAAGATAATGACACTGGGAACTGTCTTATATATTGCAGCTGTCTGTACTGTGCCTGTTAGTTTCCAGTGGCCACTTCCAGCTACTTTGTAGAGACTAATTAAATGGAAGACAGCAGATGTAATCTTTAATTTCTCATCTGAATCTAGATTTTTTATCAAAAAATCATATCATTTCTACATTGTGAGCATACCAGTAAGTAAAAAACTTTATTGTTGCCTCAAACAACACAACAGAGGAATTTGGTACTGGACTGCAAACTCAGACTGCAGGATTCAAAGTTCAGAATAGTGACGGTTACAGTTTCAGCTACCAAAACAAATGTTGCATCATATTAGAAATGTAAATAGAAAGTAGAAGATATTTAATACCATTTTACAGATTTTATAAATATTCATTTTAATATCTGCTACCAAACCAGAATTTGAAACTTTCCCATAACACATTGCATTCCCTAAAATTCTCTTTTTAGTGAGGGAATAATACAATAAAAGCAAAATCTCCTCAAAATTATACTAGTTGAAAGGGCTAGATTAAGGGATGCACACGTGTTATGGAATCTCTTATGAAAGTGCAAAACAAGGGTAAAAGCTTTTGGATTTCTGGCATCTAAGAAACATTCTGCAACATCATTAGTAAGTATACCTAATGCAGCAGCATGGTGAATGAATGTTGAAATTTTCCAGCAGAAAACAAATGGAGTCAAATTCCAAATTATATTGAACTGATGCAAATCAATTTCCTGTCTGGGCTGAAAATCAAAGCAGGTTTTGATACAAGTGCTATGCATAAATCAGGTATTCATCTTATGTAAATTGTACACATTCACTGCTTCTCTTTCAGTCATATTATTGCAGTGGATAATTTTTCTCCTGTATACATGCATACCTCACAAGCTGATCTGTTTAAAGCTCAGCCAACAATATGTTCAAATCATTCATATCTTTAGAAAGAGCAGGGTGAATCACATAGGTGACTGAAGTATCATTCTTGTGGCTGCAATGACATTAACTATGTTTAGTGTTAGGATCAAAGCCCTCTCTTTTAAGGAGTTTCTGTCCACTTATAGTGCTCTAAGAAATATAGGAATTGAGACTTTCAAAAACTCAGTGAGGGAGATACTTTAAAAAAAATTAAATGCACCTATGACATTGGTATATTTTATAACATAGAAGAATGAAAATCTTTTTGATAAATGGGCCAAATCATATTTAGAAAACTTTTTAGTCAGGTATAGGACTATCGTTATGAATGAATTCCTAGTCTGAGATGTGTATTCATGAAGCTAAAAGTAATGTGGTTCAAAGTGAAAGGAGAACCTCTGTGCTGTATGTCGTGTTTTTGTAGGTGTCTTTACCATAGGAGTATATGTTTTTTAAAATTGTGAATGGGTTCAGGGGAGGGTGGGCAAGTTACAGAAAAGAAATCCACAAAAACACACAGAAGCTGTAAAAAGTACGTAGAAATACAGGGATTTCCTGACCTAGCTGGGAATGCTGGAGAAATATTAGGAGGAAGTACCATACATGTACCCAGGTATCTACTTAGAATTGCTCTTCTCAACTGGGACAATGAGCAAAACAGACTTTTAATTTGACTCTCTAAATTCTTAGTCCTGAATCTTGGATTCAGAAAGGCTTTGAATCTTGTTGAAAAGATATAATCACATCTTCATTGTAAAATTTACTCTAGGGGCTGATAATCCCAACTGAATTTTAAAAGGTTTGCTGTATCCTAGCTGTACTCAAGCTCTTTGGTTCTTTCTGGGTTTGAATTCCTTTGCTTGAGGAAGTACTTCTGGAGGTCTCTTGTTACTTGCAACTATACACAAAACTCAACTCTTTCAAAGCAAAGAGAAAAATCATGATACTATGATGATTCCCTATGTTACGTGCGCAGACATTGTTAATAATTGCTAGATTAGGGAGCTTCATATTTCAGATTCCAGCTTCCATTTTAATTGATGCCAAAGTTTGGATCTTACTCTGAATTACAAGCATGGGAAATGCTGGAATTTATACAACCCAGGCAATTAATTTGCAAAAGATGAGGTTAATATTAGATCCAGACCATGACAAAAAGTGCTTTGGTTTCATTGTCTGGGAAGAGAAAAGAGAACATTCAATATGCACTATGGCTGACTTGTGGTTCATGGAGACTTAGGAAAAATAACAGTGTATTTAAAATTTCCATATAATGAAGACAACATATTTCGATTATGGTGAAGCTTGACGTAACCTTCAACATGACCTTTAACAGTGACATAGACCATAGTCATGGAAGCAGCAATTAAATACTGTTATCTAAATTGTTAGAAGTCAATTTCTTTACTAATTTGGAACAATCATATATGAAAGCTTCTGTAAGTTGTCAACAGTTGAGTTTTTTTGATAGTGAACAATTTCTCAGAAACTATTGGACTGGCCAAAGCTTCATATCCTGCTGATGATTTTCAAACCTGAGGAAGAAAGCAGATAAATAGTTGTAAGATACAGCTTGCAGGAGGAGTTGTGACACTTGAGGGACACCCACCTCCTGATTGACACTCACCTGTGCCAATGACTCGGGTTTCCCAAGTGAGGAAACAGTGAAAGTAAATCCTAAAGCATTCTGTTTTCATTTAACAGTTGCTGTTCTTCTTGGAGATCTGAAGAAAGGAGATGGGCAGAACCTGGAGAGGTATACCTCTGTGGGACGCAGCTTTCCCTTCTGCCCTGTAAATGTAGCCCAGTTAAGCAGTATCAATCAATATCCTGTTAGAGAACTCACATATCTATTTTTCCATGAACTCCTTGGCATACCTTTGCAACAAAGGAGAACTAAAAGCTTCTGATGCCCTCTTTTTACAGTGATAAAACAACTGTTCTTGACTTGAGCTCATTTTGCCCAGCAGTGATGGTCATATTCTTTATACACTCTCTTTAAGAAGCTCTCTCATACAGAAAACCACTTTACTTCATTTTACACTAACAAGTAAGGCAGTTTATGGTGAATTCAATTTAATTTCTCCATTGTCCCAATAACAAGATAAAAGAGGTCAACAAAGCAAGCAAGGTCTACATGAGGTTAGAACCACAAGAATTTCAGGAAATGTGCAGGATTTGCACATTATTTAAAGTGTGGGATGGAAACAAGTCAACTCTTTGATGTATGTTTTAATACCTTGTGCTTTGTTTGAAAGGAAAAGCTCTTGAAAATGTGACCTGAAAATTCTAGCAGCAGCCTCATCAGAGATAACAATCACTTGCTAAGCTGATAATATTCTTCCTCCCTTGAGGAGCTTTGTGGTCACATACTCCTGAGAACAAAGCGCTATCATATTTAGTGTATGATTCACGTGGAGCCTTGCCAGGCACACTAGACGAAGAAGCTTATTACATCTGTGCTTTCAATTTAACTGCTGCTTGTTGATATAGGGGAGGGTGTTTAGGGCAGTCTGAATAAAGAAAGACAGCATGGGCTCCACAGAAATTCTAAATATAATCCAATCTGTTCAAGCTGGTGAGAGGTATGGTATTGAAAAGAGATGGACAGGTCTCAACACCTTTTCTGAACAAAACAGGGTGGAGTAATGAATGTGTTAGGAAGACATTCACTTTCTCCTCACATGATACATTACCTTAACATGTCTTTGGCCTATTCCCACATTTCCTTTCAGAGATAGTTTCCTCCTTGGAGACGAAGACTCCTATGCTTACTATTGTCTCATTTCTACTGAGCCATGATTTTAGCAGAAGCTTTGTTATATTATTCTCCCCTCACATCACAGGAAAAAAAATGCAGAAAAACATGGCCCTATGAGGCATTCACATGGCAGCAGGTGTAACAACTGCCCCAGCTGCTATACTTCCATTTCTATCATGAGGCTGAACCTTTTACAACATTTTTAGGTATATTACCACAAGTGCAATCATGAAACTTGGTGTATAAAAGTTTAATTCATATCCAGTGTTAAAAGGTGCCTTTGTTAGATGTTTCCTTCAGAAACCACATGTATTTCTCATCTTCCTGAAAAGCATAGAGAGCAGGAAGTCGATATAATAGCATCAATAGCACCAATCTTTTGTTGAGGTTTAAAATACAGAATGAAAACTAGGTGAAACAGTGCATGATGAAATACACTGAACTGGCTACTGTGGGACTTCAGTAAGCCATGCTGACAGTAGGGTGAGAACTCCACAGTGGCTGTGTCAGGGGCACTGGCTGCCATGAAGCCTGTGGATGTGTGATCAGGATTGACTTCTTGGTGTGATGGAGAAGTCACAGCCAGTGCACAAGTACCCAGGCAGCCATGTGTACCTCACATGCTGTTGCAAACAGAATAGCATAGAACAGTCCAGTTGGAAGGGACCTACAAAGATCATCTACTGCTGGATCACTCCAGGGCTAACCAAAAGTTAAAGCATGTTATTGAGGGCATTATCTGAATGCCTCTTGAACACCGACAGGCATGGGGCATCAACCAGGAAGCCTGCTCCAGTGTTTGACCACCCTCACAGTAAAGAAATGTTTCACAATGCCCTGTCTGAACTTTCCCTGGTACAGCTTCATGCCATTCCCTTGTGCTCTATCACCAATTACCAGTGAGCAGAGCCTGGTACCTCCTCAAGGAGTTGCAGAGAGCAATGAAGTTGCCTCTCGACATCCTTTTCTCCAGACTGGACAACAAAAGTGTCCTCAGCCTCTCTTCACAGGACATGCCTTTCAGTCCTGTTACCAGCTGTGTTGCCCTTCTCTGGATGCTTTCAAGGGCCTTAACATCTTTTTTATATTGTGGATCCCAGAACTGCACACTCTGTTCGGGGTAAGGCCTCACCAATCCTAAATGTAGTGAAAGAATCAAGTAGTTTGACCAGCTGGATGTGCTGTGTTTACTGCACCCCAAAATGCAATTTGCCCTCTTGGTTGCCAGGGCACACTGATCGCTCATGCTGGGCCTGCTGTCACCAGCACCCACATGTCCCTTTCTGCTGAGCTGCCATCCAGCCACTCTTCTCCCAGTCTGTGCCTGTGTCCAGCATCGCTCTGTCCCAGGTGCAGAGCCTGACATTTTCTTTTCTTGAACTTCATGACATTGGTGATTGCCCAATCCTCCAATGTACTTAGATGTGTCTTACATTTCCCTCTGGCTTCCTTAGCTATATAATCGTAGAATATCCTTAATTGGAAAGGATCCACAATGGTCATTGAGCTCACCTTCTGGCTCCTCACAGGACAACCCAAAAACAAAGCATATTTCTGAGCGTTGTCCAA